>CM075723.1:5337572-5459536 GCA_037974335.1 Prionace glauca | reverse complement strand
TCACGTGCTCACTGTGTAAATGGTTAAGTGCAGACACTGAATTAATATCTTCATCGAATAAATTAACAAAAAAACCCTGTTATGATGAATTAAAGATTGGGTAAGAAAGGATGCATCTCGTCAAGTGTCTTCACTCTTTGTGTCATGACTGTTTTATTTTCAAAAGAATCCGATCAAAACCTCCTTGAAGGTGATGGAAACAACATCCATTAGCCTTCCGCTGTCTACCTTACTAATGGACCTCTCAAACAATGCATACGGATCAAAATTAACCAACCCTTCACAAACATATCCTGACTCGCTTTGATCAATGAGTGGGTGTTGAAGCACTTAGCCACTCTCTTCCTGATGACCGGGTCCAGTACCTTGCTCACACTCAGACTGAGACTGAGAGCTGTGGTTTCACTTTCCCATTCTGAAATAATTAACTTCTGAATCTATAGAGTCTGAATGTAAAGAGACTAAACAGTGACCAAAGAGTCTCCAATTCCCTCACTCAGTTCCTGTAATATCTTGCGCAGGGAACACGACTTCTTGGAATCACAGAACCCCGCAGAACAAGGCCATTCGACCCATCGTATCTGTACTAGCTCTCCAACTGAGTGATTCACTTTGTGACTTCTTCCCATAATCCTGCACGTTGTCTACCTTAGCCTCAGGAATGGGGCAGGTATCGGGTGATTTATCCACCTCTGTCAATGTGAGGGGAATGGATGAGTGGAGATCTCAGGACAGGGTTCCGGGAGGGGGGGTTCACTGGAGTTTCGAATTTATATAAGCCGCCTCGGTGGGGTTTTCCAGCCCCGCCGGGACTGCCCGGTGCTGTTGGGGTTTTGGGTGGGTTGCCGAATCTCCAGTGGCGCATCCTGCTGTGAGGATCGGGGAAAATTTCAGCCCTTGACTCAGGGAGTCAGCGTAAGCGGCCAAATGTGCCGATGATGCCAAACTAGGACAGACTGAGGGTACACAGTTCCTGTCCCACTATGCTATCAACCAGCAGACCAGGGAAGTTCAACGGGAACCAAAAGATTGGATTTGCGCCCGGCGTCCAGCAAGTCACGATCTTTCTGGGGGCCCCCCGTTTGTGACGAGTTGAGCTTGGAGCTGGGAAGGATGTGAGGCTGGCTGGTATATTCAGTGACTGACTTCGATGTGTTTAGTGAGTTCCAGACACTATTGCCTGGTCTCATTTGCCTTTCCCACCTCACCGGTGGAGGTTCTCCCATCTGGCCTTGCAGATGGGACTGGAGGGCTGATCGGGCTGGGGGGGGGGGGGGGGGGAGTTTAGAAGAATGAGGGGAGATCTCATTGAGACGTATAAGATGATGAATGGGATGGATAGGATAGAGGTGGAGAGACTCTTCCCGTTCAAAAAAGACAGTAGGACTAGGGGGCACAGCCTCAAGATAAAGGGGAGGCGGTTTAGAACAGAGTTGAGGAGGAACTTCTTCACTCAAAGGATGGTGAATCTCTGGAATTCTCTGCCCGTTGAAGTGGTGGAGGCTGCCTCGCTAAATATTTTAAGAAGCGGGTTGATGGGTTTTTGATAAGAGAAGGGATTAAGGGTTATGGGGAGAGGGCGAGAATGTGGAACTGAGCCACGACAGATCAGCCATGATCTTATTGAATGGCGGGGCAGGCTCGAAGGGCCAGATGGCCTACTCCTGCTCCTATTTCTTATGTTCTTATGTTCTTATGAGACGCACTACACACTCTGCCAGCTGGGATTGGGGATGGACACCCTGCGGCGCTCTGCATCAGCGATCGGGGGTGGGGGGGGGTTGGGGAGGGGGGGTGCTAGAAATCGAGTGGCCCATGTGGGGTGTGGTGTGGTTTGAGGTGGGGGGGGGAGGGGAGCGATTGGTCTGGCGGGGGTGTGGATTGGCTGTAGTGTCCCACGCTGGGAGGGGTGGTGTGGGAGGGGGCGCTGCGGGGTGGGGGGGGGAGGGGGAGTGCAGGGGTTGATGTTGGAGGCATTGGCCCCACGTTGGGGGGGGGGGGGTGTGGGGAATGTGAAGGTCCACGCAGAGGTGTAGATCGTTCATGTGGCTCGTTCAGGGGAGGTGGTGTGTGGTGGGGGGGGGGGGGGGGGGGGGGGGCAATTAGCGCCGGGTGGCGGGGGAGGGGTGGGAATCGGCCGCAGAGGCCAGCAGTAGCTGGGTAGCTCGGGGTCGGGGGGGGGGGGGAGGGGGTCAACAATAACTGGGCGAGGCATTGAAAGACGAATCTCTGTGTTTACTCGGAGACTGAAGCATGCTATCTGCCAGCTCTCAGTCAGCTTAGGCCCTGCCCTGTCTCTGTTCACAGAAAACAGAAAAAAGCAGCATGATTCTTCCCGTTTTCATGCTGATTTGGCACTTGGAACGTTCCTGGTAAGATTGCCCCCCTGGGAGTATTTGTTGTGCGCAGTAAATTTTTCCTGAAACGCACAGCATGTTGGCATGGCAAATTCAAAAGGGAACGGGACAAACACTGAAAGGGGAAATATTCGCTGGGTTTTGGGAGAGTGCACGCCAACGGGACCCGAAACCAAAGCAGAAAATGCTGGAAAATCTCAGCAGGTCTTGACAGCGTCTGTGGAGGGACTGTAGAGCCAATGCTTCCAATCTGAATGACCCTCCATCAGAGCTGGGAGCAAAGAGAATCAGCGGAGATTTACAATACTGGGGCCGTGGGGCAGGGGGGGGGGGGCGCGCGGGGGCTGCAATGGGGCAAAGGGAATCTAAATGCTGCTGAAGGCTGAAAAGTGACCACGGGCCCTCATGCAGAATGTGCCGGTCCCCCCTGAAAGTGGAATGGGGAGTGGAGGCAAGGTGGAGAAGGAGAATGGAGAAGTGGATAAATGGGACGTCCCCCGCAACCTCCCTCTGCCCTCCGCCCCCCCCCCCCCCACCCAACTCCAGCCCACCCCTGGGATGGCACCATGGCTAACGCTGCTGCCTCACAGCACCAGGGACCCAGCTTCCATTCCCGGCTCCGGCCACTGTCTGTGTGGAGTCTGCACATTCTCCCCGTGTCTGCGTGGGTTTCTTCCGGGTGCTGCGGTTTCCTCCCACAGTCCAAAAATGTGCGGGTTAGGTGGATTGGTCATGCTAAAGCGCCCCTAGGGACTCGCTAGGGTAAATGCGTAGGTGGTCAGGAAGGCGAATGGGATGCTGGCCTTCATAGCGAGGGGATTGAATATAAAAGTAGGGAGGTCTTGCTGCGGCTGTATAGGGCATTGGTGAGGCCGCAGCTGGAGTACTGTGTGCAGTTTTGGGCGCCGCACCTGCGCAAGGATATTTTGGCCCGAGAGGGAATGCAGAGGAGGTTTACTAGGCTGATACCGGAGTTGAGGGGGTTGAGCTATGAGGAGAGGCTGAATAAACTAGGCTTGTACTCGTTGGAGTTTAGAAGAATGAGGGGAGATCTCATTGAGACGTATAAGATGATGAATGGGATGGATAGGATAGAGGTGGAGAGACTCTTCCCGCTCAAAAAAGACAGTAGGACTAGGGGGCACAGCCTCAAGATAAAGGGGAGGCGGTTTAGAACAGAGTTGAGGAGGAACTTCTTCACTCAAAGGGTGGTGAATCTCTGGAATTCTCTGCCCGTTGAAGTGGTGGAGGCTGCCTCGCTAAATATTTTTAAGAAACGGGTTGATGGGTTTTTGATAAGAGAGGGGATTAAGGGTTATGGGGAGAGGGCGGGAAGGTGGAACTGAGCCACGACAGATCAGCCATGATCTTACTGAATGGCGGGGCAGGCTCGAAGGGCCAGATGGCCGACTCCTGCTCCTATTTCTTATGTTCTTATGGGGATAGGGCCTGGGTGGGATTGTAGTCGGTGCAGACTCAATGGGCCAAATGGCCTCCCTCTGCACAGTAGGGATTCTGTGATTCTAGAATGAAGGGTGATAAAAATGGCTGCCTTAAGGACCGAACACTGTCTTCAATTTCTTCAGAGCACGACCTCTGACCTCCAATTTCACTCCATTCCCATTTATTTTATCTCATCCATCCATTTTTATAACCCTTCATCATTCTCACTTCCATTTTTTCACCATCTGAGGTGTTCCAGCATTTTCTGTTTTTGTTTCAGATTCAGCATCCGTAGTATTTTGCTTTTGTTTTGAAGCTGAAGTTTATTTATTAGTCACAAGTGAGGCTCACATCCACACTGCAGTGAAGTTACTGTGAAAATCCCCGAGTTGCCCCGCTCTGGCAACCTGTCCAGGTACACTGAGGGCATGTGCACTGAGGGGTACGTGGCCAGTGCACCCTAACCCCAGCGTGTCTTTCGGACTGTGGGAGGAAATCGGAAGACTCGGGGGAAACCCACGCAGACATGGGGAGAACATGCAAACTCCACGCAGACGGTCGCCCAAGCTTGGGAGTCGAACCTGGGTCCCTGGCGCTGTGAGGTAGCAGTGCTAACCACTGTGCCACCGTGCCGCCCTCTAAGGCAATGAGACTAGTTGGATAGTCTTTCAAAAAGCACAATGGACCAAATGGGCTCCCCGTATACTGCAAATTCCTTTGGGCAGAATAATTCGGGGAGGGGGTGGGGCTGTGGGTGGGGAGGGGTGGGGAGAGGGGGGGAGGGGGGGAGGAATCCCTTGTACACACTGACACATTCCCCAGGAAGAATCTTGGGGATGATTTCCTGATACTTTCTGCTTTGAACGATATGTACACACTGACACGTTCTCCAGGAAGAATCTCTGAGTACTGACACATCTTCTGGGAAACAAAATCTAAGGACCCAACCCATTCTAAGGGAAAGAATCTAAAGACGCTGACCCATTCACCTGGAACAAGCTGCTTCAGTGAGAAACTCCTCTGAGCCCAGCATTCCCCCGTGGAGCAGTTACAAGGTTCTGACACTTGTTGAAAGCATTGTCCTAGATTGTCATAAAGAGGTCCCGGGTCCCTCGACAGCAGCCTTTTCCCAGGAAGAGCTGGGGTGCTCTGGCCTCGATGTCTTGTGGGGGGGGGGGGGTTGGTTTGGAAGTGGATTTCAGTGTCGGGGGCAATTTGACAGTGGGGACCCGGGGCGGGATGAGGACCAGCAGCACATTTCCCGACACACCGCTGGAGAACGGGGTTCCTTGTTTGCCACGAGCTCGTTAACCAACAGCCCCTGACCTTTTACCTGTACCGGCTCATGTGGCTGGTCCTTGACCCGGGGGACACGGAGAGCCGGCAGGGGAATGCTGTTCCCACTCCTCCACTGGGACTTCTCCGTCCTGAGGCTTCACCCAGCGGGATTCCATAACGCTTGTCTGTTTTTTATTTAACACAAAGCCCAGTCTGGATGAACGCTATTAGGTTTCAACATCAGTAACACAACTGTTATTGAAAATCGTCGAGAGGAAAATCTGTCCCCGGGCGAGGTCAACTCAGGGACTTCCATCAGTGCCTTCCCGTTCTAAGTGGATGTGGCCAATCAGAGTTGCCCTGCTTTGCCTTCTGAAAGGCTCCAGAAATATAAATAACAATGACCCTGAAACCATTATCGACCGTTGTAAAAACCCTACTCGTTCACTCATGTCCTTTAGGGAAGGAAATCTGCCTTCCTTACCCGGCCTGGCCTACATGTGACTCCAGAGCCACAGCAATGTGATTGCCTCTCAACTGCCCTCTGAACAAGGGAAACTCGGGATGGACAATGAACGTTGGCAGCCCGCGACGCCTGTGTCCCATGAATGAATAAGAAACTTATCACTAATTCCGAGCTATCAGGCTCTGATTAGTATCCCCCAAAGACACTGGCCAACATGGGCCCCCCCCATTGATCGGGGCGCTGTGCTGGCGTGCGGTGAGTTCCATTGTCAGTCCCCCCGTGCCAATCCCATGGGCCTGTGTCCGTGGGAGTTTGCGCGTTCTCCCCGTGGTTGCATGGGTTTCCTCCGGGTGCTCCGGTTTCCTCCCACATCCCAAAAATGTGCTTTTAGGCTGATTGATTGGGTAACAAATTGTCCCTATATTGGACCTCCCTGATCCTCGCACATTAGGCATAGACTAGAGTCATGAATAGGTCACTGACCATGGGACGGCGGCGCGGGCTCGTTGGGCCGAAGGGCCTGTTTCCCGTGCTGTGTTGTTCTTTGTTCTTTGTAATAGCTCCTCCATCACAGCGTCTAGTCTGAGTGTGTGCTTCCCACTGGCTTTCCCTTTGTTTTCGGGTCTCTCTACTGAACAACTGTTGCCATCCAGCCTGTCCTGGTCGCGCGTTTTGCATTGCTCACATTTTTAGCTGCTGTTGTTCAGTTGTATCATTGCTAATTTTAAATGTTGTATTCCTTATTATCACTGGTGTTTTGATTGTTCAGTTGTTTTTTTTTTGCTTCCTCCAACCATCCCCCTCTCAGGCATATTAATCTTATCTTGTTTTGTAGTCTGACTCTTGCTCTTTAGCTCATTTTTATTTTCACTCAAATCTTCCCCTCACTTTATTGGCTTAAAATCCTTATTTATCCTTTCTATAGGGACCTTGGTGCCAGCCTGGTATCAGTGCAGCCCATCCATATCCAGCTTCCTTCAGAGCCCTCGGAATGAAGACATCTGAACAAAGAACAGAGAAAAGTATAGCACAGGGACAGGCGGGGTGCGTGTCAATTTGCCCTTCAGCACCCAGCCAAAGAATAGGAGCCTCCTCCTCGGATAATGTGACATTGTCAACTCTCTAAGGGAATGCTTTCCAGGCGTGGTGTAGGCACACCAGGGCTGGTATTAATTGTGGAAGGGAGTTAACCACTGAGCAGCAATCAGTGACATTCACACACACAAGCAGTGCTTGAGTGGGCATAATTGCATAACTCATTAAACTCCAGGCATGACAATTGAGTTACAGTTGAATGTCTCAGCAGTAACCAGCTACGCTGATCACTGACATGTCATTCCAATAGCCGTGTCCTTGAGAACACTTCCCATCCAGAATTCCCCTCCCCTCCCCCACCCCCTTGAGTAGAACCATGGTGGCTACCCCCCCCCCCCCCCCCCCCCCACCCACGACAGTGTCCCGGGCTTTCCTTCCCTCTGTGAGGCCCATCCAAGAACCCCATGACCCAGCAGCAGGAGGCAGCCTCAGGGTCTTCTGTTTTTCACATTTACCAGTCTCCCCTTTGGTCTCCCCCCCCACCAAGTCAACTCCCTGATTCCCACCCCCCCCCCCCCCCACCCCCCAAGTCAACTCCCTAACCTGCCCCGTCAACACAATGCCACCTTCGCCACCCCTGGACTCCCCTGATCTCCCCTGAGTCTTCTCTTGTTCTCCCATGACTAGGCTCCCTGTACCCCGATGTCTACCACCCCCTCCTCCCCTCCCCCTGCCACCCCGCCTCCCACCCCTGCTCCCTTGAGTATGTTGGCCTTCATAGCAAGAGGATTTGACTATAGGAATATGTATGTCTTGCTGCAATTGCACGGGGCAAGTGAAGGGGCGCTCCCCGATATGAACTCGGTGGTGTGTCAGCAGGCCTGATGGGCCAAATGGCCTTCTCCTGCTTCTAGCGGGGTTGGGGGGGAGGGGGTGGGGGGGGAGCGGGATTGGGGGTAGACGCCAGGGTAGAGGGAGCCTGGTCATGGGAGAGCAGGAGAAGACTCAGGGGAGATCAGGGGTAGCGGGAGGTGGCGAAGGTGGCATTGTGTTGATGGGGCAGGTTAGGGGATTGACTTGGGGGAGCGAATCGGGGGGTTGACTCGGTGTGAGGGAGACTACACTTGGAGCACTGTATGCAGTTTTGGTGTCCTTATCTGAGGAATGGTGCCCTCAGACAGAGGGAGTACAGTGAAGGTTTACCCAGCTGATTCCTTTTATATGAGGGGAGTCTGAGTCAGTTAGGATTATATTTACTGGAGTTTAGGAAAGTGAGAGGGGGATCTCATTGAAACTTTAAAAATTCTAACAGGGTTAGACTGGATAGATTCAGAAAGAATGTTTCCGATGGTGGGCGGAGTCCAGAAGTAGGGGTCAGAGTTTGAGGATAAGGGGTAAACCTTTTAGAACTGAGGGGAGGAGAAATTTCTTCACCCAGAGGGTGGGGAATGTGTGGAATTCACTCCCACAGAAAGCAGTTGAGGCCAAAATGCGTGATTTGAAGAAGGAATTAGATATCACTCTTGGGGATAAAGAGATGAAAGGGAGGAAGGAGGGGTTAGGATATTGAATTCAATGATCAGCCATGATCGAGATGAATGGTGGAGCAGGCTCGGAGGGCCGAATGGCCTACTCCTGCTTCTAGTTTCTATGTTTCTATGACTAGGCCCCTGGTACCCGTGCAGGGTAACCCCAGTGACAAAAGCTGCTCGTTCCCGGTCGGATCTGGTCTCCCTGAGTCAGCCCCCAGACTCCGTGAAGCAGCTCCATGAGTGGTGCATTCACTCCGACGCTCCGAGCCTCCCCCACCACCTCCCCCTGCCCCTGGGCCCTCCTTCGAGCGGGGGCTGGGGGGGGGGGGGTGCGTGGGGGAGGGCAACCACGACAAGCTGTCACGTCATCATAAACCACGAGTTAGGCCTTCTCACGATACCTTCCACTCTCACTGCCGAACCCACCCGACACTAATGGGAATGGCAAATCCCAGCCTTGGATCTAACCATGACCTCATTGATTGGTGCTCGATTGGTGCTGAATGGCCCCCTCCTGTCCCAATCTGCATTCAGCAGATCTTGTAGTTTGACAAACTCATGCTCATATAATCTCATATAAACTCATATCATCAACCTCCTACAGATCTGGGCAGCTCAATACAGGAAGGATGTGAGCGCACTGTGGAGGGTGGTGCAAGGGAGATTGCCAGGGATATTACAAACAATCGAGCATTTTAGCAACAAGGAAAGGTCACATTGGTCAGAGATTGGTTTCTTTTCAGCAAAGGAGGCTGAAAAAAGATTTAAATTAAGTTGTATAAAATTACAAAGGTCTGACATAGAGCAGAGAGGAGGAACCAATTTCCTTTGCGGAGAACATAAGAAATAGGAGCAGGAATAGGCCATCTAGCCCTTCGAACCTGCCCCGCCATTCAATAAGATCATGGCTGATCTGAAGTGGATCATTCCACTTGCCCGCTTTCTCCCCATAACCCTTAATTCCCTTGCCAATCAAAAACCTATCTAAAAATATTTAGTGAGGCAGCCTCCACCACTTCAACGGGCAGAGAATTCCAGAGATTCACCACCCTTTGAGTGAAGAAGTTCCTCCTCAACTCAGATCTAAACTGCGCCCCCCCCTTATCTTGAGGCTGTGCCCTCGAGTTCTGCTATCCTTTCTAAGCGGGAAGAATCTCTCTACCTCTACCCTATCCATCCCTTTCATTATCTTATACATCTCTATAAGGTCCCCCCTCATCCTTCTAAACTCTAACGAGTACAGACTCCTTAGTCTCTCTTCATAGTCTAACCCCCTCATCTCCGGAATCAGCCGAGTGAATCTTTTCTGCGCTCCGTCCAAGGCCAAAATATCCTTCCGCAGGTGTGGCAACCAAAACTGCACACAGTACTCCAGCTGCGGCCTCACCAATGCCCTATACAGCTGCAGCAAGACCTCCCTACTTTTATATTCAATCCCCCTCGCTATGAAGGCCAGCATCCCATTCGCCTTCTTGATCACCTGCAAGCTGGGTTTTTGCGATTCATGCACAAGGACCCCGAGATCCCTCTGCACCGTAGCATGCTGCAGCTTTTCACCTTTTACATGGTAATCCGTCCTACTATTATTTCTGCCAAAGTGGATAACCTCACACTTAAGAACATAAGAACATAAGAAATAGGAGCAGGAGTAGGCCATCTGGCCCTTCGAGCCTGCCCCGCCATTCAATAAGATCATGGCTGATCTGTCGTGACTCAGCTCCACCTTCCCGCCCTCTCCCCATAACCCTTAATCCCTTCTCTTATCAAAAACCCATCAACCCGTTTCTTAAAAATATTTAGCGAGGCAGCCTCCACCACTTCAACGGGCAGAGAATTCCAGAGATTCACCACCCTTTGAGTGAAGAAGTTCCTCCTCAACTCTGTTCTAAACCGCCCCCCCTTTATCTTGAGGCTGTGCCCCCTAGTCCTACTGTCTTTTTTGAGCGGGAACAGTCTCTCCACCTCTATCCTATCCATCCCATTCATCATCTTATACGTCTCAATGAGATCTCCCCTCATTCTTCTAAACTCTAACGAGTACAAGCCTAGTTTATTCAGCCTCTCCTCATAGCTCAATCCCCTCAACTCCGGTATCAGCCGAGTAAACCTCCTCTGCACTCCCTCCAGGGCCAAAACATCCTTGCGCAGGTGCGGCGCCCAAAACTGCACACAGTACTCCAGCTGCGGCCTCACCAATGCCCTATACAGCTGCAGCAAGACCTCCCTACTTTTATATTCAATCCCCCTCGCTATGAAGGCCAGCATCCCATTCGCCTTCCTGACCACCTGCTGCACCTGCAAGCTGGGTTTTTGCGACTCATGCACAAGGACCCCGAGGTCCCTCTGCACCGTCGCCTGCTGCAGTTTTTCGCCCCGTAAGTAATAGTCCTTCCTACCATTCCTCCTACCAAAGTGGACCACCTCACACTTGCCAACATTAAATTCCATTTGCCATTTCCTGGCCCATTCGCCCAGCCTATCTAGATCCTTCTGCAGACTCTCCACACCCTCCGCACAATTTGCCTTTCCCCCAATCTTGGTGTCATCAGCAAATTTCGACACCCTGCACTCGGTTCCCTCCTCCAGATCATCTATATAAATGGTAAATAGCTGAGGCCCCAGCACCGACCCCTGGGGCACCCCACTAGTCACCAACCGCCAACATTATACTCCCATCTGCCAGGTCCTCGCCCACTCGCTCAGCCTATCCAGATCCCTCTGCAGACTTTCCACACCCTCCGCGCAATTTGCTTTTCCACTCATCTTCGTGTCATCAGCAAATTTCGTCACCCTACACTCAGCCCCCTTCCTCCAGATCATCTGTATGAATGGTAGACTGTTGAGGCCCCAGCACCGATCCCAGGGGCACCCCACTAGTTAGCAAGCGCCAATCAGAGTAGAGAGAGAGAGAGTTGGGGGGGATTGCGGTTGGGTGTGGTGGGGGGGGGGATTGATTTAAAGTCATTGATGGAAAGATTGGGTGGACACGGTGGTTAGCACTGCTGCTTCACAGCACCAGGGACCTGGGTTCGGTTCCCAGCCACCGACTGTGTGGAGTTTGCACATCCTCCCCATGTCCGCGTGGGTTTCCTCCGAGTGCTCCGGTTTCCTCCCACATTCTGAAAGACGTGCGGGTTAGGAGCATTGCGCCAGACTGTGGCGACTAGAGGAATTTCACAGTAACTTCATTGCAGTGTTAATGCAAGCCGACTTGTGACTAATAAACAAATCTTAAGATTGAAGTTGGAGGGCTGAAGGGCCTGTTCCTGTGCTGTAATTTTCTTTGTTCTTTATTAGCTGGGAAATGTGGAGAAATATTTTCCCCCTCCAGAGGGTGGGTGAGGGTTTGGAACTCATTGCCTGACAGGGCGGTGGAGGTGAGAACCCTCAACTCAGTTAAAACATTGATGGATATGCAGCCACAGTGCATAGAGCTGCAGGCTACAAACTGAAAGAAGGGTTTAGCCTCGAGAGTTCTTTATTATCGATACTTTGGGCCATAAAAAGGCCATAAATCTTTCCACACGTTCCCAGGTTCTTTTGTGCACAAGCTGTGGTCAGAGGGAATTGTTAAAAGTTAGAAAGAAACTGAAAGTTTCCAATTCCAGTAAATCAGGTCTCTCCAGACCATCCACACACAAAGGGCGAAGTTAATGTCTGTTTCGAATTTACCAATTTCTCTTCACCCAGGCCAAGAGGACGCAGTCTGTCTTCATGCTCCTGTCCACCCCCCCCACCCACCCTTTTCCAAACCCTTTCTCCGATTCTGCCCTCTCCATCAACCCCAATTTTAACCCATCTTTTCCCCTCACCTTCAAAGCCAGCACCCCCAAGCTCAGGAACTCACTCCGTAAACCTCTCTCGCCTTTTGATGACCTGCCCTAACGTCTCCCTGCCTGTCTGATCAGGTAAAAAGTCTGACAACACCAGGTTTTAGTCCAACCGATTTATTTGATAACAGACTCACAAGCTCTCGGGGTTAGCCCCTTCGTCAGGTGAATGGAGAGTTCTGGCCTCAGACAGAGCATATAAAGCACAGACAGTTTAGAGATTACTGATTAGAATGCGAATCTTTACACCTAACCTGCTGTTTAAAACCTGAAGTGGCTGATAATGTGAGTGCACTGATCACAGTTTAAAGAGATGTGTATTGTCTCCAGACAGTACAGTGAGTGAGGTTTTGCAAACCCAGGCAAGTCACGGGGGTTACAGATAGTGCGACATGAACCCAAGATCCCTATTGAGACCGTCCTCATGTGTGCGGAACTTGGCTATCAGTCTCTGTTCAGCGACCCTGCGCTGTCGTGTGTCGTGAAGGCCGCCTTGGAGAATGCTTACCCGAAGGTCAGAGGCTGAATGCCCGTGACCGCTGAAGTGTTCGCCAACAGGAAGGGAACAGTCTTGCCTGGTGATTGTTATGCAATGTTCATTCATCCGTTGTCATAGCGTCTGCATGGTCTCCCCAATGTACCATGCTTCGGGACATCCTTTCTTGCAACGTATCAGGTAGACAATGTTGGCCGAGTTGCAAGAGTATTTACCGTGTCCCTGGTGGATGGTATTCTCACGTGTGATGATGGTATCCATGTCAATGATCCGGCATGTCTTGCAGAGGTTGCTGTGACAGGGTTGTGTGGTATTGTGGTCACTGTTCTCCTGAAGGCTGGGTAGTTTGCTGCGATCAATGGTCTGTTTGAGGTTGTCTGAAGGCAAGAAGTGGGGGTGTGGGGATAGCCCTGGCGAGATGTTCGTCTTCATCAATGATATGTTGAAGACTCCGGAGAAGATGTCGTAGCTTCTCCGCTCCGGGGAAGTACCGGACGACGAAGGGTACTCTGTCCATTGTGTTCCGTGTTTGCCTTCTGAGGAGATCGGTTTTTCGCTGTGGCGCATCGGAACTATCGATCTATGAGTCGAGCACTATATCCTGTTCTTATGAGGGCATCTTTCAGGGTCTGGAGGTGTCTGTCACGATCCTCCTCATCTGAGCAAATCCTGTGTATTCGGAGGGCTTGTCCATAGGGAATGGCTTCTTTAACATGTTTAGGGTGGAAACTGGAGAAGTGGAGCATTGTGAGATTGTCTGTGGGTTTGCGGTACAGTGAGGTGCTGAGGTGACCGTCCTTAATGGAGATGCGTGTGTCCAAGAATGCAACTGATTCTGGGGAATAGTCCATGGTGAGTCTGATGGTGGGGTGGAATTTGTTGATATCATCATATAGTTGTTTCAGTGATTGTTCACCATGAGGCCAAAGGAAGAAATGTCATCGATGTATCTAGTGTACAGCATCGGTTGAAGATTCTGTGCAGTGAAGAAGTCTTGTTCGAACCTGTGCATGAAGATGTTGGCATATTGAGGTGCGAATTTGATCCCCATGGCTGTTCCGTGTGTCTGGATGAAAAACTGGTTGTTGAAGGTGAAGACATTGTGGTCCAGGATAAAGCGGATGAGTTGTAAAATTGCATCTGGAAACTGGCAGTTGTCAGCATTGAGTACTGAGGCAGTCGCAGCAATGCCATCGTTGTGGGGGATGTTGGTGTAGAGCGCCGAGACATCCATTGTGACGAGGAGTGTCCCTGGAGCAGCTGAACCAGGGACACTCCTCGTCACAATGGATGTCTCGGCGCTCTACACCAACATCCCCCACAACGATGGCATTGCTGCGACTACCTCAGTACTCAATGCTGACAACTGCCAGTTTCCAGATGCAATTTTACAACTCATCCGCTTTATCCTGGACCACAATCTCTTCACCTTCAACAACCAGTTTTTCATCCAGACACACGGAACAGCCATGGGGACCAAATTTGCACCTCAATATGCCAACATCTTCATGCACAGGTTCGAACAAGACTTCTTCACTGCACAGAATCTTCAACCAATGCTGTACACTAGATACATCGATGACATTTTCTTCCTTTGGCCTCATGGTGAACAATCACTGAAACAACTATATGATGATATCAACAAATTCCACCCCACCATCAGACTCCCCAGAATCAGTTGCATTCTTGGACACACACATCTCCATTAAGGACGGTCACCTCAGCACCTCACTGTACCGCAAACCCACAGACAATCTCACAATGCTCCAGTTTCCACCCTAAACATGTTAAAGAAGCCATTCCCTATGGACAAGCCCTCCGTATACACAGGATTTGTTCAGATGAGGAGGATCGTGACAGACACCTCCAGACCCTGAAAGATGCCCTCATAAGAACAGGATATGGTGCTCGACTCATAGATCGGCAGTTCCGATGTGCCACAGCGAAAAACCGATCTCCTCAGAAGGCAAACATGGGACACAGTGGACAGAGTACCCTTCGGCGTCCAGTACTTCCCCGGAGCGGAGAAGCTACGACATCTTCTCCGGAGTCTTCAACATATCATTGACGAAGACGAACATCTCGCCAGGGCCATCCCCACACCCCCACTTCTTGCTTTCAGACAACCACACAACCTCAAACAGACCATTGTTCGCAGCAAACTACCCAGCCTTCAGGAGAACAGTGACCACAATACCACACAACCCTGCCACAGCAACCTCTGCAAGACATGCTGGATCATCGACATGGATACCATCATCACACGTGAGAATACCATCCACCAGGGACATGGTAAATACTCTTGCAACTCGGCCAACATTGTCTACCTGATACGTTGCAAGAAAGGATCTCCCGAAGCATGGTACATTGGGGAGACCATGCAGACGCTACGACAACGGATGAATGAACATCGCTCGACAATCACCAGGCAAGACTGTTCCCTTCCTGTTGGCGAACACTTCAGTGGTCACGGGCATTCAGCCTCTGACCTTCGGGTAAGCGTTCTCCAAGGCGGCCTTCACGACACACGACAGCGCAGAGTCGCTGAACAGAGACTGATAGCCAAGTTCCGCACACATGAGGACAGTCTCAACAGGGATCTTGGGTTCATGTCGCACTATCTGTAACCCCTGTGACTTGCCTGGGTTTGCAAAACCTCACTTACTGTACTGTCTGGAGACAATACACATCTCTTTAAACTGTGATCAGTGCTCCTTCCACTCACATTGTCAGCCACTTCAGGTCTTGAACAGTAGGTTAGGTGTAAGGATTCGCATTCTAATCAGTAATCTCTAAACTGTCTGTGCTTTATATGCTCTGTCTGAGGCCAGAACTCTCCATTCACCTGGCGAAGGGGCTAACCCCGAGAGCTTGTGAGTCTATTATCAAATAAATCGGTTGGACTAAAACCTGGTGTTGTCAGACTTTTTACTGTGTTTACGCCAGTCCAATGCCGGCACACCCACATCATGTCTGATCACGTCCCAGTGAAGCACTCGGAGAGTTTTCTTGCACCGTTGTGTCTTCTAGGTAAATTGTTATGATGTTGGATCAGACGCAAAAACTCACAGCTGACACCAGTTCCTGAAACCAAACTGGTAGCTCCGGGCACAGGGAGCGGGAAAAGCCAGGGTTAGGTTTTAACCCTCAACTGCCCTTTGGTGACTGAGCAGCTGAACGGTTAAAATATGTGAGTGACTGAACTCATAGAATCATAGAATCTTACGGTGCAGAAGAGGCCCTTCAGCCCATCGAGTCTGCACTGACCCCTGCGTAAGCAGTTAAGCAGATTGGGTGCTTTCCTAGGTGTGTGAATGAGAGTTCTCATGAAGGTGTTGCAAGGACCCATTCTGCAATTTTTCTTTCTGCCTGAGAGGACAATTACTTCCCACTGAGAGACAGAGGGTGAAGGCGGGAGTGGGGGGGGGATTAGGACATTGAATCCAATGATCAACCATGATCAAATGGAATTTTGTCCTTCATTGCTAGAGGGATGGAGTTTAAAAACAGTGAGGTTATGTCGCAGCTGTATAAGGTGCTGGTGAGGCCACACCTGGAGTTACTGTGTACAGTTTTGGTCTCCTTACCTGAAAAAGGATATACTGGCACTGGAGGGGGTGCAAAGGAGATTCACTAGGTTGAGTTCGGAGTTGAGAGGGTTGGCTTATGAGGAGAGACTGAGTAGACTGGGGCTATACTCATTGGAATTCAGAAGAATGAGGGGCGATCTCATAGAAACATATAAGATTATGAAGGGAATGGATAAGATAGAAGCAGGGAAGTTGTTTCCACTGGTGACTGAAACTAGATCGAGGGGAATTGGACTCAAAATAAGGGGAAGTGGATTTAGGACTGAGTTGAGGAGGAACTTCTTCACAAAAAGGGTTGTGAATCTGTGGAATTTCCTGTCCAGTGAAGCAGTTGAGGCTCCCTCACTGAATGTTTTTCAGGCAAAGATAGATAGGTTTTTGGACAGTAAAGGAATTAAGGGTTATGGTGAGCGGGCGGGTAAGTGGAGCTGAGTCCATGAAAAGATCAGCCACGATCTTATCGAATGGCGGAGCAGGCTCGAGGGGACAGATGACCTACTCCTGCTCCTAGCTCTTAAGTTCAAAATGAATGGCAGAGCAGGGTCAAAGGAGCAAATCATAGAAACCCTACAGTACTGAAGGAGGCCAGTCGGCCCATTGAGTCTGTATCAACCACATTCGCACCCTGGCCCAAATTCCTGTAACTCCACCCATTTATTCTGCTAATTCCCCTCACACTATGGTCAACTTAGCACAGCCAATCAACCTGACCCACACATAAGAACATAAGAAATAGGGGCAGGAGTAGGCCATCTGGCCCTTCGAGCCTGCCCCGCCATTCAATAAGATCATGGCTAATCTGTCGTGGATCAGTTCCACATTCCGGCCCTCTCCCCATAACCCTTAATCCCCTCTCTTATCAAAAACCCATCAACCCGCTTCTTGAAAATATTTAGCGAGGCAGCCTCCACCACTTCAACGGGCAGAGAATTCCAGAGATTCACCACCCTTTGAGTAAAGAAGTTCTTCCTCAACTCCGTTCTAAAACGCCCCCCCTTTATCTTGAGGCTGTGCCCCCTAGTCCTACTGTCTTTTTTGAGCGGGAAGAGTCTCTCCACCTCTATCCTATCCATCCCATTCATCATCTTATACGTCTCAATGAGATCTCCCCTCATTCTTCCAAACTCCAACGAGTACAAGCCTAGTTCATTCAGCCTCTCCTCATAGCTCAACCCCCTTAACTCCGGTATCAGCCTAGTAATCCTCCTCTGCACTCCCTCCAAGGCCAAAATATCCTTGCGCAGGTGCGGCGCCCAAAACTGCACACAGTACTCCAGCTGCGGCCTCACCAATGCCCTATACAGCTGCAGCAAGACCTCCCTACTTTTATATTCAATCCCCTTCGCTATGAAGGCCAGCATCCCATTCGCCTTCCTGACCACCTGCTGCACCTGCAAGCTGGGTTTTTGCGACTCATGCACAAGGACCCCAAGGTCCCTCTGCACTGTCGCCTGCTGCAGTTTTTCGCCACGTAAGTAATAGTCCTTCCTACCATTCTTCCTACCAAAGTGGACCACCTCACACTTGCCAACATTAAATTCCATTTGCCATTTCCTGGCCCAATCGCCCAGCCTATCTAGATCCTTCTGCAGACACTCCACACCCTCCGCACAATTTGCCGTTCCCCCAATCTTGGTGTCATCCGCAAATTTCGACACCCTACACTCGGTTCCCTCCTCCAGATCATCTATATAAATGGTAAAAAGCTGAGGCCCCAGCACCGACCCCTGGGGCACTCCACTAGTCACCATCCGCCAATCCGAATAGCACCTGTTGACCCCCACTCTCTGCCTCCTATTTGACAACCAATCCTCTATCCACGCTAACACCTTACCCCCAACTCCAAGTCCCCTGACCTTCTGCAATAACCTCTTATGAGGTACTTTGTCAAAAGCCTTCTGAAAATCCAGAAAGACCACATCCACCGGCTCTCCTCTACCCACCGCCCTAGACACATCCTCATAGAACTCCAGTAAATTTGTCAGACACGACTTCCCTTTAATGAAACCGTGCTGCGTCTGCTCTATCAAGCAATTCCCTTCAAGATGCCTCGCAATTTCCTCCTTAATGACGGATTCTAACATTTTACCTACCACAGACGTTAAACTAACCGGCCTATAATTCCCTGCCTTTTGCCTGACACCCTTCTTAAACAACGGCGTAACATTAGCCGTTTTAAAATCTTCCGGCACTTCCCCGGAATCCAGCGACGTCTGGAAAATAACCACCAATGAATGCATCCACTATGACCTCCGCCATTTCTTTCAGAACCCTCGGATGCATTCCATCCGGTCCTGGGGACTTGTCCACAATCAGCCCCTCCAGTCTGTCGAGCACTGCCTCTCTAGTAACAGTAATGTCATTAAGACCCTCCAGTCCTACCACCTTTCCATCGCTAACACCCGGCAAATTATTCACGTCCTCCTCCGTGAAGACAGAAACAAAAAAGTTATTCAATACCTTAGCCATATCCCCATCCCCTACCACTAGGTCACCTTTCTCATCCTCTATGGGACCAACGTTCACCCTAGCCAGCCTCTTCCTTTTTATACATTTATAAAAACTCTTGCTATCCTTTTTTATATTAAGCGCTAGCCCAGCTTCATAGTTTCTCCTACCCTCCTTTATCAACTTCTTTATCAATCTTTGTTGACATTTAAACCTCTCCCAATCCTCTTCTCGCCCACTACTCTTCGCTACTCTAAATTCCTCTGCTTTTAGTTTAACACTTTCCTTCACCTCCTTCGTTATCCACGGCTTATTACCTCTCCTCCTACAGTCCTTTTTGACCATCGGAATAAATTTCTGCTGAGCACCAAGAAAGATTTCCTTAAAGATCCTCCACTGCTCCTCAGCAGACCCTCCCTCCAACGCACTCCCCCAGTCCACATTCGCCAATTCTTCTCTCATCCTACCGTACTCCCCTCTATTCAAACAAAGGACGTGTGTCCGGGAACCCACTTTCTCCTCCTCCATCTGCACCAGAAACTCCACCATACAATGATCACTCTCTCCAAGAGGATCCTTCACTGCAAGGTCCCTAATTCTACCCGCCCCATTCCACATCTTTGGACTGTGGGAGGAAACTGGTGCACCTGGAGGAAACCCATGCAGACACAGGGAGGACATGCAAATTCTGCACAGACAGTGACTTGAGGCTGGAATTGAACCCGGGTCCCTGGCACTATGAGGCAGCAGCGCTAACCACTGTGCCACCGTGCTACCCTGAATGGCCTCCGCTTACTTCTATTTTCTATGTTTCCAAAAGCGTCGGTCTTTCTGAAGAGGATTGCTCACACAAGAGGCCATTCACAACCAGAGTTTTATCTTAGCTGAGGTGAAATTGACAGTACAGCCTCCTCCAGTTCGAAAACCAGTTCAGATCCCACGTATAAAATCAGGTCGTGCCGAGGGCAAACAGCCACAGCTGTGTTTTCTGATGTGTACTCAATGTTGTTAGGGAGGTGGTGCATCGCAGTAGGCGAGGAACAAAGAGAATGAGCGATGTGCCATTGGGATCGATGCTGGGCCCATTGTTATTTGTCATTTATTTTCATTATTTGGATGAGAATATAGGAGATATGGTTAATATGTTTGTGGGTAACACCGAGATTGGTGGAATAGTGGGCAGTGAAGGAAGTTATCTCCAATTGCAAACGAAATTGGACCAGTGGGCTGACAAATGACAACTCGGATGTTACCGGGACTTGATGGTTTGGGTTATCAGGCGAGGTTGGATCCACTGGGACTTTTTTGTCTTGAGCGTAGGAGGCTGAGGGGTGACTTTATAGAGGTCAATAAAATAATGAGGGGCACAGATCAAAGGGATAATTGCCCCTTTAGCCAGAAGTTCTAGGTTCATATCCCACTCCAAGACATGCTGGTCACAGGAGGAGCATTCATAACGCAATGAATCAACCTGCAAGACCTCTGAATATGTGGGTGAGGGAGCTGCAGAAATTCCTGTCCAACAACCACTGGTGATACATCAAGGGTGCGAACGCATCGGAGAAACATCAGAAGAGGATTACAAGAATGATTCCCGGGATCAGGAACGCCAGTTATAGGAACAGATTGGAGAGGTTGGGACTGTTCTCCTTGGTCAGAAGAAGGCTAAGAGGTAGAGGTGTCCAAAATCATGAGACGCCTGGACAGAGTAAATAGGGAGAACCTGTCCCTGCTGGTAAAAGGGTCAAGAACCAGAGGGCACAGATTTAGATGATTTACAAAAGAAGCAAATGGGTGTGAGAAAAATCTTATTTACGCGGTTCAGGTCTAGAATGCACTGCCTGGGAGTGTGTTGAAAATAGGTTCAATTGAGGCATTCAGAAGGGCTTTAGATGATTATTTGAATAGAAACAATGTGCAGGGGTAACGGGGGAAAGGCAGGAGAATGGCACTGGGTCATGATGCTCGTTTGGAGGGCCAGAGCAGACCCGATGGGCCAAATGGCCTCCTTCTGAGCTTCAATTCTGTGATGTCAGTGCATCAGGATACGGCACAAATCCCTCATGATCTGCCCTGGATTAGTGCAGTTGAAGAAAGAGTCACTGTTGTCAAAAATTTGGCGGCCAACTGTGCACAGCAAGAGCCCACAAGCAGCAATGACCAGGTGATCGGTGTGTTTCTCCCTTGGTGGCGTTGGTTGAGGGATGAGCATTGGCCAGGCCACCAGGGAGAACACCTTGCCAAGGAAATAGTGATTGCGGGTTCTTTCACATTCACTTCAGTAAGATGGCAACATTGAGGAGGGTTATTGATTGGTGGCACAAGCCGGCTGACATTAACACTGCAATGAAGTCGTTGTGAAATTTCTCGAGTCGCCACACTCCGACGCCAGTTCGGGTACACTGAGGGAGAATTTAGCATGGCCAATCCATCTAACCCGCACATCTTTGGACTGTTGGAGGAAACCGGAGCACCTGGAGGAAACCCATGCAGACACGGGGAGAACGTATAGACTCAGCACAGACACTGATCCAAGCCATGATTGAACCAGGGTATCTGGCACTGCGAGGCAGCAGTGCTAACACTGTGCCACCATGCCACCCAACCAGAGCAGCACTCCTCACTGGGAGTGCCAATTGGGGAATTTTTTACGCAAATCTCAAGATGCAGACCTCAAAGCCACAAACTCAAAGCTCTGAACATAACTACTGGGGCAATGGCTCACACACGGACCAATGGTGTTTTGCTTTCAGGTTTGTTTCCAGCTGAGAGCACCAAGGCTGATCCTGTTGGCGTCTTTGAAGGTGTGTACTTCACTGTCGGAATTGTCGGAATTGACATAATATACAAAAGCAGCAGCAGACACACAAGTGGTGAGATTAATTAGTCTTTACAGCCACTCAAAGTCTAAGTTACACTGGACTTTAAACTCCCAGGTTTAAGTTTCAATTTCTCAAAAGCGAAATTGGCAACAACCAACCTCTGTGTCCGTCACACACCTGAGTCAACAATACAGCAGCTCAGCGCAGTACTGAGGGAGTGCCGCACTGTCAGGGGGTCAGTGCTGAGAGAGTGCCGCACTGTCAGAGGGTCAGTGCTGAGGGAGTGCCGCACTGTCAGAGGGTCAGTGCTGAGGGAGTGCCGCACTGTCAGAGGGTCAGTGCTGAGGGAGTGCCGCACTGTCAGAGGGTCAGTGCTGAGGGAGTGCCGCACTGTCAGAGGGTCAGTGCTGAGGGAGTGCCGCACTGTCAGAGGGTCAGTGCTGAGGGAGTGCCACACTGTCAGAGGGTCAGTGCTGAGGGAGTGCCGCACTGTCAGAGGGTCAGTGCTGAGGGAGTGCCGCACTGTCAGAGGGTCAGTGCTGAGGGAGTGCCGCACTGTCTGAGGGTCAGTGCTGAGGGAGTGCCGCACTGTCAGAGGGTCAGTGCTGAGGGAGTGCCGCACTGTCAGAGGGTCAGTGCTGAGGGAGTGCCGCACTGTCAGAGGGTCAGTGCTGAGAGAGTGCCGCACTGTCAGAGGGTCAGTGCTGAGGGAATGCCGCACCCTCAGAGGGTCAGTGCTGAGGGAGTGCCGCACTGTCAGAGGGTCAGTGCTGAGGGAGTGCCACACTGTCAGAGGGTCAGTGCTGAGGGAGTGCCGCACTGTCAGAGGGTCAGTGCTGAGGGAGCGCCGCACTGTCAGAGGGTCAGTACTGAGGGAGTGCCGCACTGTCAGAGGGTCAGTGCTGAGGGAGTGCCGCACTGTCAGAGGGTCATTGCGGAGGGAGTGCCGCACTGTCAGAGGGTCATTGCGGAGGGAGTGCCGCAGTGTCAGAGGGTCAGTACTGAGGGAGTGCCGCACTGTCAGAGGGTCAGTGCTGAGGGAGCGCCGCACTGTCAGAGGGTCAGTACTGAGGGAGTGCCGCACTGTCAGAGGGTCAGTGCTGAGGGAGTGCCGCACTGTCAGAGGGTCATTGCGGAGGGAGTGCCGCACTGTCAGAGGGTCAGTGCTGAGGGAGTGCCGCAGTGTCAGAGGGTCAGTGCTGAGGGAGTGCCGCACTGTCAGAGGGTCAGTGCTGAGGGAGTGCCGCACTGTCAGAGGGTCAGTACTGAGGGAGTGCCGCACTGTCAGAGGGTCAGTGCTGAGGGAGCGCCGCACTGTCAGAGGGTCAGTACTGAGGGAGTGCCGCACTGTCAGAGGGTCAGTGCTGAGGGAGTGCCGCACTGTCAGAGGGTCAGTACTGAGGGAGTGCCGCACTGTCAGAGGGTCAGTGCTGAGGGAGTGCCGCACTCTCAGAGGGTCAGTGCTGAGGGAGTGCCGCACTGTCAGAGGGTCAGTGCTGAGGGAGTGCCGCACTGTCAGAAGGTCAGTACTGAGGGAGTGCCGCACTGTCAGAGGGTCAGTACTGAGGGAGTGCCGCACTGTCAGAGGGTCAGTGCTGAGGGAGTGCCGCACTGTCAGAGGGTCAGTGCTGAGGGAGTGCCGCACTGTCAGAGGGTCAGTGCTGAGGGAGTGCCGCACTGTCAGAGGGTCAGTGCTGAGGGAGTGCCGCACTGTCAGAGGGTCAGTACTGAGGGAGTGCCACACTGTCAGAGGGTCAGTACTGAGGGAGTGC
The DNA here is from genome assembly GCA_037974335.1 of Prionace glauca. NCBI lineage: Eukaryota > Metazoa > Chordata > Chondrichthyes > Carcharhiniformes > Carcharhinidae > Prionace > Prionace glauca. The sequence continues at coordinate 5,436,467 of CM075723.1, read as the reverse complement.
CGCACTGTCAGAGGGTCAGTGCTGAGGGAGTGCCGCACTGTCAGAGGGTCAGTGCTGAGGGAGTGCCGCACTGTCAGAGGGTCAGTACTGAGGGAGTGCCGCACTGTCAGAGGGTCAGTACTGAGGGAGTGCCGCACTGTCAGAGGGTCAGTACTGAGGGAGTGCCGCACTGTCAGAGGGTCAGTACTGAGGGAGTGCCGCACTGTCAGAGGGTCAGTACTGAGGGAGTGCCGCACTGTCAGAGGGTCAGTACTGAGGGAGTGCCGCACTGTCAGAGGGTCAGTGCTGAGGGAGTGCCGCACTGTCAGAGGGTCAGTACTGAGGGAGTGCCGCACTGTCAGAGGGTCAGTGCTGAGGGAGTGCCGCACTGTCAGAGGGTCAGTACTGAGGGAGTGCCGCACTGTCAGAGGGTCAGTGCTGAGGGAGTGCCGCACTGTCAGAGGGTCAGTACTGAGGGAGTGCCGCACTGTCAGAGGGTCAGTGCTGAGGGAGTGCCGCACTGTCAGAGGGTCAGTGCTGAGGGAGTGCCGCACTGTCAGAGGGTCAGTGCTGAGGGAGTGCTGCACTGTCAGAGGGTCAGTGCTGAGGGAGTGCCGCACTGTCAGAGGGTCAGTGCTGAGAGAGTGCCGCACTGTAGGGGCCGGTTTTCTGATCAGATGAGTTATGAGACCTGTCTACCCTCCCCCGTGAAGGTGAAACATTTGCATGGTTGTCGTGTTGATGAAGAGAAAGGGAGTTCCCCACAGTGTCCGGGGTGGGGGTGGGGGGAGGTGCGGTGGGATGTGGTTGGGGGGTGGGGTTGGGTCAATATTTATTACCCAACCAGCATTTCAACAACAACTGGCATTTCTGTAGCACCGTTAATCTGCTTCCAGGGTGCTCCACGGGGATTTGTCAGATAGAAGTTGACACTCTGACACAGGAAGAGATATTCGAACAGGTGAATAAATATTTGGTCAAAGACATAGGCTGGGTTTTTATGGATAGTGAGCACGTGGCACTTGCCAGCCCGGGAGTTGGTGTCTAACACACAGTCGCTGGCCTTTGCACTCCCGCTGCCATTTAACGCTGACATGTTTGGCTGGCAGTGGGTGGGCAGTGGGTCTACTGCCCATCCTTGGGAGGAAGGCTCACCTCTGAGAGCTGGCAACCAATCTGATTGACCAACAGCTCCTCAAACCCACCAGGCACAGCTCTGCAGTAGCCAGGAGTGGTACTGCAGCAAACACTCACTCTTTTGAATTTTTTTTTAAAGTTTATTTATGAGTGTCACAAGTAGGCTTACATTAACGCTGCAGTGAAGTTACTGTGAAATTCCCCTCGTTCACCACACTCTGGCGCCTGTTTGGTGGATACACTGAGGGAGAGTTTAGCACGGCCAATTCACCTAACCCCGCACATCTTTGGACTGTCAGAGGGAACCGGAGCACCCGGAGGAAACCCACGCAGACACGGGGAGACTGTGCAAACTCCACACAGACAGTGACCCGAGCTGGGAATCGAACCCAAGTCCCTGGCACTGTGAGGCAGCAGTGCTAACCCACTGTGCCACCCCGAATGAAGCAGCTTTTCACAGTGTGTCTCACGGCTGTTTGTGAAACTACCCCCCCCCACCCCCGCCCCCCACCTGGCACCTTGAGTGGGGGTGTGGGAGGATGTGGGGGGGGTATGGGGGAAGTGGGGGAGGTTGGGGGGTGTGGAGGGATGTTGGGGGGGTGTGTTGGGGGGTTGCGGGTGGTCTGGGGGAGATAGAGAGGTTAAAAACAAGCATGAGAAGTTAAAAATTGATATGCTCCTAGACTGGGAGCCAATCACCGCGAACACAGGAGGGTGAGGGAAATGGGACTTGGTACCAATTAGAACATGAACTGTGACGTGTAAAACAAGTTCAAATTGACACCAGGTGGAGGGAGTTCCAGGACTTTGACCCATCAACCGTAAAGGATACATTTCCAAGTTGGGATGGCGAGTAACTTGAAGGGGAATTTCCAAGTGATGGTATTGCCAGGTATCTGCTGCCTTTGTCCTGCTAGATGGTAGAGGTCATCTGTTTGGAAGACGCTGCCTAAGGATTCTTGGTGAATTCCTGCAAAGCATCTTGTGGATGGTACACACGGCTGCTACTGAGCGCTGAGGGAGTGAATGTTTGTGGAAGGGATAGCAATGAAGCAGGCTGCTTTGTCTGGATGGTGTTGATCTTCACGAGTGTTGTTGGAGCTGCACCCATCCACTCTTGATTCGTGCGTTGTAGATGGTGGACAGAGTTTGGGGAGTCAGGAGGTCATTTACTCATCACAGGATTCTCAGCCTCTGACCTGCTCCTGTAGCCACAGAATTTACATGGTTCAGTTTCTGGTCAATGGTGAACCCCCAAAATGTTGAAAAGGTTGGAGGTTAAGCATTGGCAATATCATTGGATGTCAAGGGGAGATGGTTGGATTCTCTCTTGTTGGAGATGGTCATTGCCTGGCAGCTGGATCAATAAAGACTAATCTAGTCAGTGAAGCCCACATTGTCTGAATAAACTGAAAGAAAGCTGTGTGCTGTGTTCCAAGTTCTCAGACGTCAATCCAACTGAATAATTTGCTTTTGATAATTGGTCTGAGTATCATGGAATAGAAAGAGAAAGGAAATTATCAGGTTCTCTCAACTCTCCTTACAAAGAAGTGACGGAATTATAGGGGGGTTTAAATCAATACAAGAACTCCCAACTGTGAGGTCATGTCACCTGTACGACTCTCTCACCTGTACGACTCTCTCACCTGTGCGACTCTCTCACCTGTACGACTCTCTCACCTGTACGACTCTCTCACCTGTACGACTCTCTCACCTGTACGACTCTCTCACCTGTGCGACTCTCTCACCTGTGTGACTCTCTCATCTGTGCGACACTCTCACCTGTGTGACTCTCTCACCTGTGGGAACTCTCTCACCTGTGTGACTCTCTCACTTGTGGGACTCTCTCACCTGTGCGACTCTCTCACCTGTACGACTCTCTCATCTGTAGGACTCTCTCACCTGTGTGACTCTCACCTGTGGGCCTCTCTCACCTGTGTGACTCTCACCTGTGTGACTCTCTCACTTATGGGACTCTCTCACCTGTGCGATTCTCTCACCTGTGGGAACTCTCTCACCTGTGTGACTCTCTCACTTGTGGGACTCTCTCACCTGTGCGACTCTCTCACCTGTACGACTCTCTCACCTGTGTGACTCTCTCACCTGTGGGACTCTCTCACCTGTGCGACTCTCTCACCTGTACGACTCTCTCACCTGTGCGACTCTCTCACCTGTACGACTCTCTCACCTGTACGACTCTCTCACCTGTACGACTCTCTCACCTGTGCAACTCTCTCACCTGTGGGACTCTCACCTGTGCGACTCTCTCACCTGTACGACTCTCTCACCTGTACGACTCTCTCACCTGTATGACTCTCTCACCTGTGTGACTCTCTCATCTGTGCGACACTCTCACCTGTGTGACTCTCTCACCTGTGGGAACTCTCTCACCTGTGTGACTCTCTCACTTGTGGGACTCTCTCACCTGTGCGACTCTCTCACCTGTACGACTCTCTCATCTGTAGGACTCTCTCACCTGTGTGACTCTCACCTGTGGGCCTCTCTCACCTGTGTGACTCTCACCTGTGTGACTCTCTCACTTATGGGACTCTCTCACCTGTGCGATTCTCTCACCTGTGGGAACTCTCTCACCTGTGTGACTCTCTCACTTGTGGGACTCTCTCACCTGTGCGACTCTCTCACCTGTACGACTCTCTCACCTGTGTGACTCTCTCACCTGTGGGACTCTCTCACCTGTGCGACTCTCTCACCTGTACGACTCTCTCACCTGTGCGACTCTCTCACCTGTACGACTCTCTCACCTGTACGACTCTCTCACCTGTGCGACTCTCTCACCTGTACGACTCTCTCACCTGTGCGACTCTCTCACCTGTGCGACTCTCTCACCTGTGGGACTCTCTCAGCTGTGCAACTCTCTCATCTACTCAATTCTCTCACCTATGCGACTCTCTCATCGGTGCAACTCTCTCAACTGTACGACTCTCTCATCTGTGTGACTCTCTCACCTGTGCGACTCTCTCACTTGTGTGACTCTCACCTGTGCGACTCTCTCACCCGTACAGCTCTCAGCTGTACCACTCTCTCACCTGTTACCAGCTCACCTGTACAACTCGCTCACCTGTACCGTTCTCTTACCTCTACAACTCTCACCTGTGCCACTCTCTCGCCTGTTACCCTCTCACCTGTGCCACTCTCTGACCTGTGCGACCCCCTGAATTGGAACCAGGGAGGTGGCCCCACGGACACAGCACGGAGGTGTTGGCCTGCATATCCAGCTGATTTGGACTTGCTTCTGGGAGGCAGGTTGCTGCTTCCTGACAGGAAACCAACGGGGGCAGCACTGAGCAGAGGTGAGGTGGCACTTCAGCACCCACCTGCTGGCAGGCGGGAGGTGGGTGGAGTTCCACTGAGATTAGCCACAACATCAGAGGCTGTGCACAAGGAAGAAAGAGAATTGAGTTGTCAAACAGATCTTTATCAATCGCAGAAAGTCCCAAAACTAAAGAAATACTTTTAGTGTGGTCATTATTGTAACTGAGAAAATGCAACATTCGCACACAGCAAGATTCCGCACGAGTTAATGACCCTCTGTTTTGGGAATTTGAATGTTGCACTCAGAGACATATTGAGGAAATACTCGGCAAATAATTCTCGGCACTCTTTTGGTTCCATCTTAGAATCTGGAATGCACAGCCTGGAATGTGGTGGAGGCAAATTCCATCGGAACGCACTCAAGAGGGCATTAGATGATTATCTGAATAGAAACAATGTGCAGGGGAATGGGGAAAAGGCAGGGGAACGGCACTAAGTCACGATGCTCGTTTGCAGGGCCGGTGCAGACTCAATGGGCCAAATGGCCTCCTCGTGTGCTGTAACAATTCTGTAATTCAAGGTATGGAGGTGCCGGCGTTGGACTGGGCTGGGCACAGTAAGGAGTCTCACAGCACCAGGTTAAAGTCCCAACAGGGTTTATTTGGAATCATGAGCTTTCGGAGCGCTGCACCTTCACTGGGTGAGTGGAGAGGTGAGTTCATAAACAGGGCACAAACTCAATTCACAAGATAATGGTTGAAATGCGAGTCTTTACAGGTAATCAAGTCTTAAAGGTACAGACAATGTGAGTGGAGAGAGGGTTAAGCACAGATTAAAGAGATGTGTATTGTCTCCAGACAGGATAGTTAGTGAGATTTTGCAAGTTCAGGCAAGTCACGGGGGTTACAGATAGTGCGACATGAACCCAAGATCCCTGATGAGACCGTCCTCATGTGTGCGGAACTTGGCTATCAGTCTCTGTTCAGCGACTCTGCGCTGTCGTGTGTCATGAAGGCCGCCTTGGAGAATGCTTACCCGAAGGTCAGAGGCTGAATGCCCGTGACTGCTGAAGTGTTCGCCAACAGGGAGAGAACAGTCTTACCTGGTGATTGTTAACCAATTGTCATAGTGTTTGCATGTTCTTGACAATGTACCATGCCTTGGTACATCCTTTCCTGTAGTGTATCAGTGGACTTCCCAGCATGGAACAGTTCAGCAGACATGGGCATTCAGCCTCTGACCTTCGGGTAAGCATTCTCCAAGGCGGCCTTCAGGACACACGACAGCGCAGAGTCGCTGAACAGAGACTGATAGCCAAGTCTCTGAGGAGAGACTGAGGGATTTGGGGTTGTTTTCGCTGGAAAGAAGGCGGCTAAGAGGGGACCTTATTGAAACATATAAGATGATTAGAGGTTTAGATAGGGTGGACAGTGATAGCCTTTTGCCTCGGATGGAGAAAGCTAGCACGAGAGGGCATGGCTTTAAATTAAGGGGGGGTAGTTATAGGACGGATGTTAGGGGTAGGTTCTTTTCCCAGAGGGTGGTGAGGGATTGGAATGCCCTGCCAGCTGCAGTTGTAAATGCACCTAGTTTGGGGGCGTTTAAGAGATCCGTGGATAGGTTTATGGATGGAAAGGGATTGGTTTAGGTTAGTGGGTCATTGTTTTTTAACTGGTCGGCGCAACATCGTGGGCCGAAGGGCCTGTTCTGCGCTGTAATGTTCTATGTTCTATGTTCTAAGTTCCGCCCACATGAGGGAGGCATCAACTGTGACCTTGGGTTCATGTCACACTATCTGTAATCTCCAAGATTTACCTGGGCTTGCAAAATCTCACTGAGTGTCCTGGCTGGAGACTGTTCACACCCCTTTAATTTGTGCTTTACACTTTCTCCACTCGCACTGTCTGTACCTGTAAAGACTCGATTACCTGTAAAGACTCACATTCCAACCATTATTTTGTAATTCAGCCTCTGTCTATATATGCCTTGTTTGCGAACCCACCTCTCCACTCACATGTTGAAGGAACAGTGCTCCGAAAGTTTGTGATTCCAAATAAAACCGTTTGCTTTAAACTGGTGTTCTGAGACTTCTTACTCTGTAATTCAGCACAGGGTTAGATACAGAGTAAAGCTTCCTCTACACTGTCCCCTTCAAACACTCCCAGGACAGGTACAGCACGGGGTTAGATACAGAGTAAAGCTCCCTCTACACTGTCCCCTTCAAACACTCCCAGGACAGGTACAGCACGGGGTTAGATACAGAGTAAAGCTCCCTCTACACTGTCCCCTTCAAACACTCCCAGGACAGGTACAGCACAGAGCTAGATACAGAGTAAAGCTTCCTCTACACTGTCCCCTTCAAACACTCCCAGGACAGGTACAGCACAGGGTTAGATACAGAGTAAAGCTCCCTCTACACTGTCCCCTTCAAACACTCCCAGGACAGGTACAGCACAGGGTTAGATACAGAGTAAAGCTCCCTCTACACTGTCCCCTTCAAACACTCCCAGGACAGGTACAGCACAGAGCTAGATACAGAGTAAAGCTTCCTCTACACTGTCCCCTTCAAACACTCCCAGGACAGGGACAGCACGGGGTTAGATACAGAGTAAAGTTCCCTCGACACTGTCCCCCATCAAACACTCCCAGGACAGGTACAGCACGGGGTTAGATACAGAGTAAAGCTCCCTCTACACTGTCCCCCATCAAACACTCCCAGGACAGGGACAGCACGGGGTTAGATACAGAGTAAAGCTCCCTCTACACTGTCCCCATCAAACACTCCCAGGACAGGTACAGCACGGGGTTAGATACAGAGTAAAGCTCCCTCTATACTGTCCCCATCAAACACTCCCAGGACAGGTACAGCACAGGGTTAAATACAGAGTAAAGCTCCCCCTACACTGTCCCCATCAAACACTCCCAAGACAGATACAGCACGGGGTTAGATACAGAGTAAAGCTCCTTCTACACTGTCCCTCATCAAACACTTCCAGGACAGGTACAGCACGGGGTTAGATACAGAGTAAAGCTCCCTCTACACTGTCCCCCATCAAACACTCCCAGGACAGATACAGCATGAGGTTAGATACCGAGTAAAGCTCCCTCTACACTGTCCCCATCAAACACTTCCAGGATAGGTACAGCACGGGGTTAGATACAGAGTAAAGCTCCCTCTACACTGTCCCCCATCAAACACTTCCAGGACAGGTACAGCACAGGGTTAAATACAGAGTAAAGCTCCCCCTACACTGTCCCCATCAAACACTCCCAGGACAGATACAGCACGGGGTTAGATACAGAGTAAAGCTCCTTCTACACTGTCCCCCATCAAACACTTCCAGGACAGGTACAGCACGGGGTTAGATACAGAGTAAAGCTCCCTCTACACTGTCCCCATCAAACACTCTCAGGACAGATACAGCACAGGGTTAGATACAGAGTAAAGCTCCCTCTATACTGTCCCATCAAACACTCCCAGGACAGGTACAGCATAGGGTTAGATACAGAGTAAAGCTCCCTCTACACTGTTCCCCATCAAACACTCCCAGGAGAGGTACAGCACGTGGTTAGATACAGAGTAAAGCTCCCTCTACACTGTCCCCCATCAAACACTCCCAGGACAGGTACAGCACGGGGTTAGATACAGAGTAAAGCTCCCTCTACACTGTCCCATCAAACACTCCCAGGGCAGGTGCAGCACGGGGTTAGATACAGAGTAAAGCTCCCTCTACACTGTCCCATCAAACACTCCCAGGACAGGTGCAGCACGAGGTTAGATACAGAGTAAAGCTCCCTCTACACTGTCCCCATCAAACACTCCCCAGGACAGGTACAGCACCGGGTTCGATACAGAGTAAAGCTCCCTCTACACTGTCCCCCATCAAACATTCCCAGGACAGGTACAGCACGGGGTTAGATACAGAGTAAAGCTCCCTCTACACTGTCCCCCATCAAACACTCCCCAGGACAGGTACAGCACCGGGTTCGATACAGAGTAAAGCTCCCTCTACACTGTCCCCCATCAAACATTCCCAGGACAGGTACAGCACGGGGTTAGATACAGAGTAAAGCTCCCTCTACACTGTCCCCCATCAAACACTCCCAGGACAGGGACAGCCTGGGGTTAAATACAGAGTAAAACTCCTTCTACACTGTCCCCCATCAAACACTCCCAGTACACTTACAGCACGGGGTTAGATACAGAGTAAAGCTCCCTCTACACTGTCCCCCCATCAAACACTCCCAGCACAGGTACAGCACGGGGTTAGATACAGAGTAAAGCTCCCTCTACACTGTCCCCCCATCAAACACTCCCAGGACAGGTACAGCACGGGGTTAGATACAGAGTAAAGCTCCCTCTACACTGTCCCCTTCAAACACTCCCAGGACAGGTACAGCACGGGGTTAGATACAGAGTAAAGCTCCCTCTACACTGTCCCCCATCAAACACTCCCAGGACAGGTACAGCACAGGGTTAGATACAGAGTAAAGCTCCCTCTACACTGTCCCCCATCAAACACTCCCAGGACAGGGACAGCCTGGGGTTAAATACAGAGTAAAGCTCCTTCTACACTTTGCACCCTTCAGAATTTGTTTTCTCATAAATGGATAGTCGGAATGTGGACAGGTTAGGAGTGGCGTGTAAATATTACAGAGTTATTCATTCGGAAATGCAGAATTCCACTGGGAATGTCGAAAGTCCAAAGAGTAAGGTGTTGCTGATGTAGCAGATTCATTTATGTGTCAGCTCTGGAGATCAATAACCCATTCTGGTAAATATACTTCACCAATCAAATGAACAGAGCTCTCGGCAGCATGCACACTCACACACCGACAACACACAGGAGCACACAGGACACTGGCTGTGGAAGGACAATGGGAATCCCTTACCCCGAGGAGGTAATCAGGTAACAGGACATCAAAACATCTTCACACCTAAATCTGAAATAGGTAAACTTATTGTAAGTCCAGGACCGATGCGTGGAACCTTAGCTCTGCATTTATAAGGTACCTTTCCCAACCTTTGGCTAGCACCATTTGATGTTAAGCCAAAGAGGAACTTAGAACATAAGAACATAAGAAATAGGAGCAGGAGTAGGCCATCTGGCCCTTCGAGCCTGCCCCGCCATTCAATAAGATCATGGCTGATCTGTCGTGGCTCAGTTCCACATTCCCGCCCTATCCCCATAACCCTTAATCCCTTCTCTTATCAAAAACCCATCAACCCGCGTCTTAAAAATATTTAGCGAGGCAGCCTCCACCACTTCAACGGGCAGAGAATTCCAGAGATTCACCACCTTTTGAGTGAAGAAGTTCCTCCTCAACTCCATTCTAAACTGCCCCCCCTTTATCTTGAGGCTGTGCCCCCTAGTCCTACTGTCCTTTCTGAGCGGGAAGAGTCTCTTCACCTCTATCTTATCAATCCCATTCATCATCTTATATGTCTCAATGAGATCTCCCCTCATTCTTCTAAACTCCAACGAGTACAAGCCTAGTTTATTCAGCCTCTCATAGCTCAACCCCCTCAACTCCGGTATCAGCCTAGTAAACCTCCTCTGCACTCCCTCCAAGGCCAAAATATCCTTGCGTAAGTGCGGTGACCAAAACTGCACACAGTACTCCAGCTGCGGCCTCACCAATGCCCTATACAGCTGCAGCAAGACCTCCCTACTTTTATATTCAATCCCCCTCGCTATGAAGGCCAGCATCCCATTCGCCTTCCTGACCACCTGCTGCACCTGCAAGCTGGGTTTTTGTGACTCATGCACAAGGACCCCGAGGTCCCTCTGCACCGTTGCATGCTGCAGTTTTTCACCATGTAAGTAATAGTCCTTCCTACCATTATTCCTACCAAAGTGGACCACCTCGCACTTGCCAACATTAAATTCCATTTGCCATTTCCTGGCCCATTCGCCCAGCCTATCTAGATCCTTCTTCAGACTCTCCACACCCTCTGTGCAATTTGCCATTCCACCAATCTTGGTGTCATCCGCAAATTTCGACACCATACACTCGGTTCCCTCCTCCAGATCATCTATATAAATGGTAAATAGCTGAGGCCCCAGCACCGACCCCTGGGGCACTCCACTAGTCACCAACCGCCAATCTGAATAGCACCCATTGACCCCCACTCTCTGCCTCCTATTTGACAACCAATCCTCTATCCACGCTAACACCCTACCCCCAACTCCATGCCCCCGACCTTCTGTAATAACCTTTTGTGAGGTACCTTGTCAAATGCCTTCTGAAAATCAAGAAAGACCACTGAAAATCAAGAAAGACTTCTGAAAATCAAGAAAGTTTGCAGATGACACCACGATTGGTGGCATAGTGGATAGTGAAGATGGTTATCTTGGATTGCAATGGGATCTTGATCAATTGGGCCAGTGGGCTGATGAATGGCAGATGGAGTTTAATTTAGATAAATGTAAGGTGATGCATTTTGGTAGATTAAACCAGGGCAGGACTTACTCAGTTAATGGTACGGTGTTGGGGAGAGTTACAGAACAAAGAGATCTAGGGGTACATGTTCATAGTTCCTTGAAAGTGGAGTCACAGGTGGACAGAGTGGTGAAGTAGGCATTCGGCATGCTTGGTTTCATTGGTCAGAACATTGAATACAGGAATTAGGACATCTTGTTAAAGTTGTACAAGATATTGGTAAGGCCACACTTGGAATACTGTGTGCAGTTCTGGTCACTCTATTATAGGAGGGATATTATCAAACTAGAAAGAGTGCAGAAGAGATTTACTAGGATGCTACCGGGACTTAATGGATTGCGTTATAAGGAGAGGCTGGATAGACTGGGACTTTTTTCTCTGGAGCGTAGGAGGCTGAGGGGTGACCTTATAGAGGTCTATAAAATAATAAGGGGCATAGATCAGCCAGATAGTCAATATCTTTTCCTAAGGTAAAGAGTCTAAAACTAGAGGGCATAGGCTTAACGTGAGAAGGGAGAGATACAAAAGTGTCCAGAGGGGCAATTTTTTCACAGTGAGTGGTGAGTGTCAGGGACAAGCTGCCAGAGGTAGTAGTAGAGGCGGATACAATTTTATCTTTAGACAGTTCCATGGGTAAGATAGGTATTGAGGGATATGGGCCAAATGTGGGCAATTGGGACTAGCTTATGGGTTAAAAAAGGGTAGCATGGACCAGTTGGGCCAAAGGGCCTGTTTCCATGTGGTAAACCTCTATGACTTGCGGACGACACAAAGGTGGCTGGACTTGTGGTCGGTGATCAACATTGTCAGACAATACAGCAGGATATAGATAGGCTGGAAAATTGGGTGGAGAAATGGTAGATGGAATTTAATCCAGATAAATAAGAAGTGATGCATTTTGGTAGAACTAATGCAGGGGGGAGCTATACAATAAATGGCAGAACCATCAAGAGTATAGACACACAGAGGGACCTGGGTGTGCAAGTCCACAGATCCTTGAAGGTGGCAGCACAGGTGGAGAAGATGTAGGTGAAGAAGGCGTATGGTATGCTTGCCTTTATCGGATGGGATATAGAGTATAAAAATTGGTGTCTGATGTTACAGCTGTATAGAACGTTGGTTAGGCCACATTTGGAGTACTGCGTCCAGTTCTGGTCGCCACACTACCAGAAGGACGTGGAGGCTTTGGAGAGATTGCAGAGAAGGTTTACCAGGATGTTGCCTGGTATGGAGGGTCTTAGCTATGAGGAGAGATTGGGTAAACTGGAGTTGTTCTCCCTGGAAAGACAGAGAATGAGGGGAGACCTAATAAAGGTGTATAAAATTATGAGGGGTATGGATAGGGTGAACAGTGGGAAGCTTTTTCCCAGGCTGGAGGTGACAAACACGAGGGGTCACAGGTTCAAAGTGAGAGGGGTGAGGTTTAACTGAGATATCAGAGGGACATATTTTACACTGAGGTTGGTGGGGGCCTGGAATGCGCTGCCAAGCAGGGTGGTGGAGACAGACACGCTGGGATCGTTTAAGACTTATCCGGATAGTCACATGAGCAGACTGGGAATGGAGGGATACAAATGAATGGTCTAGTTGGACCAATGAGCAGCGCAGGCTTGGAGGGCCGAAGGGCCTGTTTCCTGTGCTGTACTGTTCTTTGTTCGTTGAGTCTATGACTCTATCCCAGGACGCCTCTCAGGAACGACATCAATGTAAATGTGTCACAGGGGCAGATGTGAGGGACACCTGAATGAAAAGATTTTCAGACAGTTATTGGCTTGAAGGAGCATCTAAAAAGGGAAGAGAGAAATGGAGAGTTTAGCAAAGGGGTTCCAGAGTTTGGAGCCCAGTGGCAGAGCGATCGAAATCGGAGGTAGCTAAGAGGATAGAACGGGAGGCACGCAGAGACCTCGGAGGGCTGTAGGGCAGGAAGAGGTTACACAGATAGTGAGGGACAAGGCCATGGAGGGATCTGAAAACAAGGTTGAGAATTTTAAAATGAAGGCATCCGGTAACCAGGAAATAGCTCAGTGCAAGGATAAAGGGGACTTGGGGTGACAAATGGTTTTTGACCTTATTATAACCATGGCCACTTCCTTTGCCTTTCATTCCATGACATTATTTAAATTTAATCCCTCCTACCCTCCATCAGAGACATTCCCTATTGTTCTTCCTCCTCCTCTCCCCTTCCAGCAGCATAAATTTCATGGTGTTTCTCCCTCCCTTCCGTTCCAAAGAAGGGTGATATTAGATCGAAACGTTAACTCTGTCTCTCTCTCTCTCCTCACAGAAGTTGCCAGACCTGCTGAGTATTTCCAGCACTTTCTGTTTTGATTTCAGACTCCTACGAAGTTGTTTTTGATTTGATACGACAGGGGAGCTGGACCGTATCGCGAGAGGTAATCCCCAGTTTACAAAGGGTAGAATGTGAGGGGTTGGCAGGGAGTGAATGAAATAATCAAATCCGGAGGTAAAGAAGGCAGGAATTCGGACCACACCGAGGGTACTGTGTCCAACTTTGCGTCTCCTCATTAATGAAGGAATAGACTTGCATTGGAGATAGTTCAGAGAAGGTTCACCAGGCTGATTCTTGGAATGAATCTCATCAGGAAAGGTTGAACAAGTTGACTCTTTACCCAATGGGGTTTAGGACTATGAGAGTTGATCTTTTTGGAACACTTAAGATGCGGAGGAGACTGGACAGGGTAAATGCAAAGAGGACACTTCCCCTTGTGGGAAAATCTCGAAGTCGGGGAACATAGGGGCAGGGCTAGGCCATTCAGCCCCTCGGACTTGCTCTGTCATACGATATAACTGCGGCTAATTTGATTGTAATCTTAACCCCACTTTCCTGTGTGCCTCCCATAACTCCAGGTCCCCTTGTAAATCAAACAGGTCTAGATTCCTCCACAGGGAAAGACTTCTTCATAGCATTCTCCCTGGGGCGGCACGGTGGCACAGAGTGGTTAGCACTGCTGCCTCACAGTGTCAGGGACCCAGGTTCGATTCCCGGTTTGGGTGACTGTCTGTGTGGAGTTTGCACATTCTCTCCATGTCTGCGTGGGTTTCCTCCGGGTGCTCCGATTTCCTCCCACAGTCCAAAGGTGTGCTGGTTAGGTTGATTGGCCGGGCTAAATTGTCCCTTAGTGTCCCAAGATGTGTCAGTTAGGGAGGTTAGTGGGATAAGTGTGTGGGGTTATGGGGATAGGATCTGGGTAAGATGCTCTTTCGGAGAATCAGCATGTTTCCTCCGGGTACTCCTGTTTAAGAACATAAGAACATAAGAACATAAGAAATAGGAGCAGGAGTAGGCCATCTGGCCCTTCGAGCCTGCCCCGCCATTCAATAAGATCATGGCTGATCTGTCGTGACTCAGCTCCACCTTCCCGCCCTCTCCCCATAACCCTTAATCCCTTCTCTTATCAAAAACCCATCAACCCGTTTCTTAAAAATATTTAGCGAGGCAGCCTCCACCACTTCAACGGGCAGAGAATTCCAGAGATTCACCACCCTTTGAGTGAAGAAGTTCCTCCTCAACTCTGTTCTAAACCGCCCCCCCTTTATCTTGAGGCTGTGCCCCCTAGTCCTACTGTCTTTTTTGAGCGGGAACAGTCTCTCCACCTCTATCCTATCCATCCCATTCATCATCTTATACGTCTCAATGAGATCTCCCCTCATTCTTCTAAACTCTAACGAGTACAAGCCTAGTTTATTCAGCCTCTCCTCATAGCTCAATCCCCTCAACTCCGGTATCAGCCGAGTAAACCTCCTCTGCACTCCCTCCAGGGCCAAAACATCCTTGCGCAGGTGCGGCGCCCAAAACTGCACACAGTACTCCAGCTGCGGCCTCACCAATGCCCTATACAGGCATTGTTTCCTCCTACAATCCAAAGATGTGTGGTTTAGGTGGATTGGCCATGCTAAATTGTGCCTTAGTGTCAGGGGGACTAGCTAGGATGAATGTATGGGGTTGTGGGATAGGGCCTGGGTTGGATTGTTGTCGGTACAGACTTGATGGGATGAATGGCCTCCTTCTGCACTGTGGGATTCTATGATTCTGTGAACAACACAAATCCATTCCCTTCACTCCGATCTGAGCACTTCTACTGAGGTGGATAAATCGCCCGATACCTGCCCCATTCCTGAGGCTAAGGTAGACAATGTGCAGGATTATGGGAAGAAGTCACAAAGTGAATCACTCAGTTGGAGAGCTAGTACGGACACGATGGGTGGAATGGTCTCGTACTGCGCGGTTACAACTCTTTCAATCTGTGATTCCAAGGAGTGGTGTTCTCTGTGTAAGCCTATCAAGGAACTGAGTGAGGGAATTATGGACATTTCAGTCACTGTTTAGAAAAACTTCCGAGATTCAGAACTTTCCTGTCAGGTTTCCTCTGACATTACACTCTCTACTTAAATATTCTGCTTGTTATTCTTCCTGGTAAAGTGGATAAACTGTGACTGGAGACACCCACATTGTTTATCAGTGACCAGTTCAATTTCCACCAGCCTTTGAAACAATTGTAACTGGAAATAACCCAAGAACCATGAACTACCTTCAGAACAGGACGTAAGAACTAAGAGCAGGATTAGGCCATTCAGCCCCTCGAGCCTGCTCCGCCATCCAATACAATCGTGGCTGCTCTCATCTTGACCCCATCTCCACTTTCCTGCCCGTTCTCCACAACTCTTCAACCTGTTACTAATTTGTAATAAATCCTCGGAGGCAGAAGTCCCTTCACCGGAATCCCTTCATTGACCAGTCTGACAGCAGCTACAAAGGGCCATCAGTCAGCACCGACGCTCAGAGTCCCCGAGGAACTGACACCCCTGGTTAAATACAGAGCAAGAGGCTCCCTGATTGGCCCATTAATTTGACCCTTAAGCAGGGACACCTTTTGATGCCCAACCAAATAAACAAAATCAAATCAACTTCGGGACAACTCAAAAGGGGCAGCTCCCAAAAATGAGGGGAACCGCCCAAAACAAAAGACAAAGCGGGGACTGAGAGCATCAAATTAAAATGTGATTAAAAGGGTCAATAACCCACACCCCAGTCCCTGCAGTCACCCAGCGGGCACAGAAGGCATCAACTGTGCCCTCGGACATCACATGCTCCCTTCCAGGGACACCTGGCAGTGAATATAGAAGGTTAATAAGAAATAGGAGCAGGAGTAGGCCATCTGGCCCTTCGAGCCTGCCCCGCCATTCAATAAGATCATGGCTGATCTGTCGTGACTCAGCTCCACCTTCCCGCCCTCTCCCCATAACCCTTAATCCCTTCTCTTATCAAAAACCCATCAACCCGTTTCTTAAAAATATTTAGCGAGGCAGCCTCCACCACTTCAACGGGCAGAGAATTCCAGAGATTCACCACCCTTTGAGTGAAGAAGTTCCTCCTCAACTCTGTTCTAAACCGCCCCCCCTTTATCTTGAGGCTGTGCCCCCTAGTCCTACTGTCTTTTTTGAGCGGGAACAGTCTCTCCACCTCTATCCTATCCATCCCATTCATCATCTTATACGTCTCAATGAGATCTCCCCTCATTCTTCTAAACTCTAACGAGTACAAGCCTAGTTTATTCAGCCTCTCCTCATAGCTCAATCCCCTCAACTCCGGTATCAGCCGAGTAAACCTCCTCTGCACTCCCTCCAGGGCCAAAACATCCTTGCGCAGGTGCGGCGCCCAAAACTGCACACAGTACTCCAGCTGCGGCCTCACCAATGCCCTATACAGCTGCAGCAAGACCTCCCTACTTTTATATTCAATCCCCTTCGCTATGAAGGCCAGCATCCCATTCGCCTTCCTGACCACCTGCTGCACCTGCAAGCTGGGTTTTTGCGACTCATGCACAAGGACCCCGAGGTCCCTCTGCACTGTCGCCTGCTGCAGTTTTTCGCCCCGTAAGTAATAGTCCTTCCTACCATTCCTCCTACCAAAGTGGACCACCTCACACTTGCCAACATTAAATTCCATTTGCCATTTCCTGGCCCATTCGCCCAGCCTATCTAGATCCTTCTGCAGACTCTCCACACCCTCCGCACAATTTGCCTTTCCCCCAATCTTGGTGTCATCAGCAAATTTCGACACCCTGCACTCGGTTCCCTCCTCCAGATCATCTATATAAATGGTAAATAGCTGAGGCCCCAGCACCGACCCCTGGGGCACCCCACTAGTCACCAACCGTCAATCCGAATAGCATCCATTGACCCCCACTCTCTGCCTCCTATTTGACAACCAATCCTCTATCCACGCTAACACCCTACCCCCAACTCCATGTCCCCTGACCTTCTGCAATAACCTCTTGTGAGGTACCTTGTCAAACGCCTTCTGAAAATCCAGAAAGACCACATCCACCGGCTCTCCTCCATCCACTGCCCTAGACACATCCTCATAGAACTCCAGTAAATTTGTCAGACACGACTTCCCTTTAATGAAACCGTGTTGCGTCCGCCCTATCAAGCAATTCCCCTCAAGATGCCTCGCTATTTCCTCCTTAATGACGGTTTCTAACATTTTACCTACCACAGACGTTAAACTAACCGGCCTATAATTCCCCGCCTTTTGCCTGCCACCCTTCTTAAACAACGGCGTAACATTAGCCGTTTTCCAATCTTCCGGCACTTCCCCGGAATCCAGCGACGTCTGGAAAATAACCACCAAGGCATCCACTATCACCTCCGCCATTTCTTTCAGAACCCTCGGATGCATTCCATCCGGTCCTGGGGACTTGTCCACAATCAGCCCCTCCAGTCTGTCGAGCACCACCTCTCTAGTAACAGTAATGTCATTAAGACCCTCCATTCCTACCACCTTTCCATCGCTAACACCCGGCAAATTATTCACGTCCTCCTCCGTGAAGACAGAAACAAAGAAGTTATTCAAGACCTTAGCCATATCCCTATCCCCTACCACTAGCTCCCCTTTCTCATCCTCTAAAGGACCAACGTTTATCCTAGCCAGCCTCTTCCTTTTTATATATTTATAAAAACTCTTGCTATCCTTTTTTATATTAAGTGCTAGCCCAGCCTCATAGCTTCTCCTACCCTCCTTTATCAATTTCTTTGTCAATCTTTGTTGACATTTAAACCTCTCCCAATCCTCTTCTCGCCCACTGCTCTTAGCTACTCTAAACTCCTCCGCTTTTAATTTAACACTTTCCTTCACCTCCTTCGTTATCCACGGCTTATTACCTCTCCTCCTACTGTCCTTTTTAACCATCGGAATAAATTTCTGCTGAGCACCAAGAAAGATCTCCTTAAAGATCCTCCACTGCTCCTCAGCAGACCTACCTTCCAACGCGTTCCCCCAGTCCACATTCGCCAATTCTTCTCTCATCCTACCATACTCCCCTCTATTCAAACAAAGGACGCGTGTCTGGGAACCCACTTTCTCCTCCTCCATCTGCACCAGAAACTCCACCATACAATGATCACTTTGGACGACCCCCTTTGACCACCCGCTACCTGGGCCTGTAGATGGCAAACCAAGCTCGGCCCAGGAGCAGGTTCACGAGGAGGTTCTCCTCCCCCACCCCCCACCCCCCACCCCCCCCCTACCCCACTCCATACCAGAGATTAAGAGCGTTGAGCTGAAGTGCAAACATAACATCAATGAAAGGTTTTTGACAAAATGAGAAGTTTGTGCAGCCTATGAGAGAGAGCATAGACATGGTTCACGGACTCTACAAGGTTGTACAAATGGCCCTTGACCTGGGAGTTCACATTCTAACAGGCTCACCTCAACTGCCTGGTTAAAGTCATTATATCGTTAAACAGCTGTGTGCCTCCTCCAATTTTCTTTAGAATTCCCCCAGGGGAACTTTAAAGGCCTCAACAGCAGAATGATTCACGGGATGAGTGTGCGCTGACCTCTGACCCTGTGACCTCGATGTACACAAAGCAAGTTATAAGAACATAAGAACTAGGAGCAGGAGTAGGCCATCTGGCCCTTCGAGCCTTTCCCGTCATTCAGTAAGATCATGGCTGATCTGTCGTGGCTCAGTTCCACCTTCCCGCCCTCTCCCCATAACCCTTAATCCCCTCTCTTATCAAAAACCCATCAACCCGCGTCTTAAAAATATTTAGCGAGGCAGCCTCCACCACTTCAACGGGCAGAGAATTCCAGAGATTCAGAACCCTTTGAGTGAAGAAGTTCCTCCTCAACTCCGTTCTAAACCGCCCCCCTTTTATCTTGAGGCTGTGCCCCCTAGTCCTACTGTCTTTTTTGAGCGGGAAGAGTCTCTCCACCTCTATCCTATCCATCCCATTCATCATCTTATACATCTCAATGAGATCTCCCCTCATTCTTCTAAACTCTAACGAGTACAAGCCCAGTTTATTCAGCTTCTCCTCATAGCTCAACCTCCTCAGCTCCAGTATCAGCCTAGTAATCCTCCTCTGCACTCCCTCCAAGGCCAAAATATCTTTGCGCAGGTGCGGCGCCCAAAACTGCACACAGTACTCCAGCTGAGGCCTCACCAATGCCCTATACAGCTGCAGCAAGACCTCCCTACTTTTATATTCAATCACCTTCGCTATGAAGGCCAGCATCCCATTCACCTTCCTGACCACCTGCTGCACCTGCAAGCTGGGTTTTTGCGACTCATGCACAAGGACCCCGAGGTCCCTCTGCACCGTCGCCTGCTGCAGTTTTTCTCCACGTAAGTAATAGTCCTTCCTACCATTATTCCTTCCAAAGTGGACCACCTCAGACTTGCCGACATTAAATTCCATTTGCCATTTCCTGGCCCATTCGCCCAGCCTATCTAGATCCTTCTGCAGACTCTCCACACCCTCCGCACAATTTGCCGTTCCTCCAATCTTGGTGTCATCAGCAAATTTCGACACCCTACACTCGGTTCCCTCCTCTAGATCATCTATATAAATGGTAAAAAGCTGAGGCCCCAGCACCAACCCCTGGGGCACTCCACTAGTCACCATCCGCCAATCCGAATAGCACCCATTGACCCCCACTCTCTGCCTCCTATTTGACAACCAATCCTCTATCCACACTAACACCCTACCACCAACTTCATGTCCCTCTACCTTCTGCAATAACCTCTTGTGAGGTACTTTGTCAAACGCCTTCTGAAAATCTAGAAAGACCACATCCACCGGCTCTCCTCTATCCACCGCCCTAGACACATCCTCATCGAACTCCAGTACATTTGTCAGACACGACTTCCCTTTAATGAAACCGTGCTGCGTCTGCTCTATCAAGCAATTCCCTTCAAGATGCCTCGCAATTTCCTCCTTAATGACAGATTCTAACATTTTACCTACCACAGATGTTAAACTAACCGGCCTATAATTCCCCGCCTTTTGCCTGGCACCCTTCTTAAACAACGGCGTAACATTAGCCGTTTTCCAATCATCTGGCACTTCCCCAGAATCCAGCGACGTCTGGAAAATAACCACCAATGCATCCACTATCACCTCCGCCATTTCTTTCAGAACCCTCGGATGCATTCCATCCGGTCCTGGGGACTTGTCCACAATCAGCCCCTCCAGTCTGTCGAGCACCACCTCTCTAGTAACAGTAATGTCATTAAGACCCTCCAGTCCTACCACCTTTCCATCGCTAACACCCGGCAAAGTTATGATCTAAGAGTTTCATCAAGGGGGTTTACTTTTTTTAATTGTTTTTGAAGGTTTCCTCCGAACATCGTCGAACAGATTGAGAAATTCAATGTTTCCAAAGCCTGTTTCTTACCCGCTCCGAGATCCATCAATCTTATATTGGGTAAGTCACAAATAAAACCCGAAACTGCTCTTTAAATCGAGAAGCCCAGTGCATGAGTCGCAAAAACCCAGCTTGCAGGTGCAGCAGGTGGTCAGGAAGGCGAATGGGATGCTGGCCTTCATAGCGAGGGGGATTGAATATAAAAGTAGGGAGGTCTTGCTGCAGCTGTATAGGGCATTGGTGAGGCCGCAGCTGGAGTACTGTGTGCAGTTTTGGTCGCCGCACTTACGCAACGATATTTTGGCCCTGGAGGGAGTGCAGAGGAGGTTTACTAGGCTGATACCGGAGTTGAGGGGGTTGAGCTATGAGGAGAGGCTAAATAAACTAGGCTTGTACTCATTAGAGTTTAGAAGAATTAGGGGAGATCTCATTGAGATGTATAAGATGATGAGTGGGATGGATAGGATAGAGGTGGAGAGACTCTTCCCGCTCAAAAAAGACAGTAGGACTAGGGGGCACAGCCTCAAGATAAAGGGGAGGCGGTTTAGAACAGAGTTGAGAAAGAACTTCTTCACTGAAAGGGTGGTGAATCTCTGGAATTCTCTGTCCGTTGAAGTGGTGGAGGCTGCCTTGCTAAATATTTTTAAGAAGCGGGTTGATGGGCTTTTGATAAGCGAGGGGATTAAGGGTTATGGGGAGAGGGCGGGAAGGTGGAACTGAGCAGCGACAGATCAGCCATGATCTTATTGAATGGCGGGGCAGGCTCGAAGGGCCAGATGGCCTACTCCTGCTCCTATTTCTTATGTTCTTATGAGGCAGCTGCTGGAATGAAACAGAGAATGCCGGAAATACTCCGGGGCTCTGTGGAGAGAGAGTCAAGAATTCAGGCTTCAGGTCAAAGACCTTTTATCGGATCAGTTCAGACTAAAAGTCATCAACGGTTAGAAATTAGTCCAGGGCACCAGGAGGGATTGAATTGAGGTGTACAAAATTATGAAGCACTTAGACAGGGCGGCACAGGTGGCACAGTGGGTTAGCACTGCGGCCTCACAGTGCCAGGGACCTGGGTTGGATTCCCGGCTTAGGTAGCTGGCTGTGTGGAGATTGCACATTCTCCCCGTGTCTGCGTGGGTTTCCTCCGGTTTGGGCCGAAGGGCCTTTTTTCCCGGGCTGTTTGTGTTCCTCCCACACTCCAAAGATGTGCGGGTTAGGAGGATTGGCCACGATAAATTGGCCAAAGATGTGTTGGGTCAGGGGATTAATAAGGCCAACGCGTGGGGTCAGGCGAATAGGACCCGCGTAAGAGTCAGTGCCGACTCGATGGGCAGAATGGCCTCCTTCTGCACTGTAGGGATTCTATGATTCAAGACAAGCAGGCAGGAAAGATCTGTTTCCCCCGAGCTGAGGGGGTGAATTCTCAGGGGGTTTAGAACCTGCTCGGGGCCTGATTCAAATCTGTACATAATTAAACATTTATCCACCTCCTCCGATTGTTAGAATTCTCCCAGTTTTCTCCAGGAGAATCTGATTGGTAAAGCCGACATCAAGTAGACTGAGTCATGGGCTGGAGTGTGTTCCAAAGAAAGTTTATTTGTTCGTGTCACAAGTTGGCTTGCATTAACACTGCAATGAAGTTACTGTGAAAATCCCCCTAGTCGCCGCACTGTGGCGCCTGTTCGGGTTACAC
Organism: Prionace glauca; assembly: GCA_037974335.1. Taxonomy (NCBI): domain Eukaryota; kingdom Metazoa; phylum Chordata; class Chondrichthyes; order Carcharhiniformes; family Carcharhinidae; genus Prionace; species Prionace glauca. The sequence continues at coordinate 5,414,271 of CM075723.1, read as the reverse complement.
TGAGGGAGGATTCAGCCATGGCCAACGCACCCTAACCAGCACGGCTTCCCAGACTGTGGGAGGAAACCGGAGCACCCGGAGGAAACCCACGCAGACACGGGGAGAAGGTGCAGACTCCGCACAGACAGTGACCCGAGGCCGGGAATCGAACCCGGGGGTCTCTGGCGCCGTGAGGCCGCAGTGCTCACCAGCGCGACACGCCATTTTTAATAGGATTAAAATGAGCGAATGATTCCTTCTTCCTCCCTTGTGGCCGGTACACACATGATGGGCTGAGTGGCCTCTTTCCGCACCATTACCTTTCTATGGTTCTTAACTGATGGGCTCTGCTTCCTGTGGTTGACGCCGACACTTTTACATTTAGCTCAGAGAGCCCACAGCAGTCGGTTTTACGCCCCCACCCCCCTCCCCTCCAACATCCTCCCCCCCCACTCCCCCCCCCACCCCCCCTCCCCAACCCCACCCCCCACCAAACCTTGGACACTGCAGCACTCCCTCAACGTCAGCACTGGGGTTGGGTGCGTGTGCGTGTGTGTGTGTGTGTGTGTGTAGGTGGGTGTTGGGGGTCGGGGGGTGGGGGGGAGTGGGTGAGTGTCGGTTTAGGTTACGCGCTCAAGGCTGTAGATTATGGATTTTAACCTTGAGTCTTTATCTCAGCGATTAGAGGGTAGCTGACACCGAGGTTTCAAAATTCTGCGATAGTGGTGCTTCTGTGGTTGAATTTCTGAGTTCATTTCTCTTGTCCTTGTGTAGAATTGAGCTGGTTGGAACTCAGCGTGTTTGCCGCACTAACAGTCATGACTGCTCTGTCTGTTATCATCTACCTGGAGAACACTTACTACTTACTGGAAAAAGTGAGGTGTCCCTTTAAAAGGAAGACCTTAGTATGGATTAGTGCAGCACCAACTGTGAGTTCACCTTATTGGTTTGATTCATTATTGTCACACGTATTAACACGCAGTGAAAAGTATTGATTCTTGCGTGCTGTACAGACAAATCATACCATTCATAGAGAAGGAAAGGAGAGGGTGCAGAATGTAGTGTTACAGTCACAGCGAGGGTGTGGAGAAAGATCAACTTAATGCGGGGTGGGTCCATTCAAAAGTCTGACAGCAGCAGGGAAGAAGCTGTTCTTGAATCGGTTGGCAACGTGACCTCAAGGAAGAAGGTGGAAGAGAGAATGTCCGGGGTGTGTGGGGTCCTTAATTACGCCGGCTGCTTTTCCCAAGGCAGCGGGAAGTGTAGACAGAGTCAATGGATGGGAGGCTGGTTTGTGTGATAGGATTGGGCTACATTCACGACCTTTTGTAGTTCCTTGCGGTCTTGGGCAGAGCAGGAGCGCAGACCGAGCTGTGATACAACCAGAAAGAATGATTTCTATGGGGCATCTGTGAAAGTTGGTGAGAGTCTAGCGGACATGCCAAATTTCCTTAGCCATAAAGTTAACTGTTACTCGTGAGAAAAAGTAAGGAATCACATTGAATTCTCAGGACAGAACCAGGCCCAACTGAGCTGTGCTGGTGTTTATGCTCCATACAATAGCCCCACCGCACCCCACTCTCCCCAGCCCTGCCCTCCTTTCTTTCCGTGTACAAGAAACCCAAGTCCCTGTGGATGTTCAAGTTTCACAATCTTCTGTCATTTATAAAATATTGTTTTTCCTTTCAGAGTTACTCAGATAGATGTAAAGGGGTGTGAGACAGTTGGCATTACGGAGATGTGGTTCCAAGGTGATCAAGGATAGGAACTAAATATAGAACACAGAACACTACAGCACAAACAGGCCCTTCGGCCCACAATGTTGTGCCGGTGATATCCCTCCCTACCAGGCCTATCTATAACTCCCAATCCCATTAAATCCCATTAAAACATTGAGCCTATTGAGTGTTTCGGAAGGACAGACAGAAAGGGAAAGGTGGTGGAGTTACATTGTTGATTAAGGATGATATTGATGTGATACTGAGGAAAGATATTAGCGTAGCTTGTTGCTGAGTAACAGGCAGAGTGGTGATGTTTAGATTGTCCTGCGTTCTCCTCTCTCTCTGCTCACTTCCTCAGTCAGTATCTCCTCCTGTTCTAGGTGATTGGTGCCACATCCTGTCTGGGTCTCTGGGTTCCTCGGGCAACTATGTTTGTCGATATGATGGCAGCAACGTAAGTGGGAGCAACCTCTCCAATCCCAGTGAGCCTCGTACACACTCCGGACCCTCACACGCAGTCCGGACCCTCACACGCAGTCCGGACCCTCACACGCAGTCCGGGCCCTCACAAGCAGTCCGGACCCTTACACGCAGTCCGGACTCTCACACGCAGTCCGGACCCTCACACGCAGTCCGGACCCTCACACACATTCCGGACCGTCACACGCAGTCCGGACCGTCACACGCAGTCCGGACCCTCACACGCAGTCCGGACCCTCACACGCAGTCCAGACCATCACACGCAGTCCGGACCCTCACACGCAGTCCGGACCCTCACACATAGTCCGGACCGTCACACGCAGTCCGGACCGTCACACGCAGTCCGGACCCTCACACGCAGTCCGGACCCTCACACGCAGTCCGGACCCTCACACGCAGTCCGGACCCTCACACGCAGTCCGGGCCCTCACACGCAGTCCGGACCCTTACACGCAGTCCGGACTCTCACACGCAGTCCGGACCCTCACACGCAGTCCGGACCCTCACACACATTCCGGACCGTCACACGCAGTCCGGACCGTCACACGCAGTCCGGACCCTCACACGCAGTCCGGACCCTCACACGCAGTCCAGACCATCACACGCAGTCCGGACCCTCACACGCAGTCCGGACCCTCACACACAGTCCGGACCGTCACACGCAGTCCGGACCGTCACACGCAGTCCGGACCCTCACACGCAGTCCGGACCCTCACACGCAGTCCGGACCCTCATACGCAGTCCGGGCTCTCACACACAGTCTGGACCCTCACACGCAGTCCGGGCCCTCACACGCAGTCCGGGCCCTCACACGCAGTCCGGACCCTTACACGCAGTCCGGACTCTCACACGCAGTCCGGACCCTCACACGCAGTCCGGACCCTCACACACATTCCGGACCGTCACACGCAGTCCGGACCGTCACACGCAGTCCGGACCCTCACACGCAGTCCGGACCCTCACACGCAGTCCAGACCATCACACGCAGTCCGGACCCTCACACGCAGTCCGGACCCTCACACACAGTCCGGACCGTCACACGCAGTCCGGACCGTCACACGCAGTCCGGACCCTCACACGCAGTCCGGACCCTCACACGCAGTCCGGACCCTCATACGCAGTCCGGGCTCTCACACACAGTCTGGACCCTCACACGCAGTCCGGACCCTCACACGCAGTCTGGACCCTCACACGCAGTCCGGACCCTCACACGCAGTCCGGGCCCTGACACACAGTCCGGACCCTCACACACAGTCTGGACCCTCACACGCAGTCCGGACCCTCACACGCAGTCTGGACCCTCACACGCAGTCCGGACCCTCACACGCAGTCCGGGCCCTGACACACAGTCCGGGCTCTCACACACAGTCTGGACCCTCACACGCAGTCCGGACCCTCACACGCAGTCCGGGCCCTGACACACAGTCCGGACCCTCACACACAGTCTGGACCCTCACACGCAGTCCGGACCCTCACACGCAGTCCGGACCCTCACACGCAGTCCGGACCCTCACACGCAGTCTGGACCCTCACACGCAGTCCGGACCCTCACACGCAGTCCGGGCCCTGACACACAGTCCGGACCCTCACACACAGTCTGGACCCTCACACGCAGTCCGGACCCTCACACGCAGTCCGGGCCCTGACACACAGTCCGGACCCTCACACGCAGTCCGGGCCCTGACACACAGTCCGGACCCTCACACACAGTCTGGACCCTCACACGCAGTCCGGACCCTCACACGCAGTCTGGACCCTCACACGCAGTCCGGACCCTCACACGCAGTCCGGGCCCTGACACACAGTCCGGACCTTCACACACAGTCCGGACAGTCACACGCAGTCGGGACCCTCACACACAGTCTGGACCCTCACACACAGTCTGGACCCTCACACACAGTCTGGACCCTCACACGCAGTCCGAGCCCTCACACGCAGTCCGGGCCCTCACACGCAGTCCGGAACCTCACACGCAGTCCGGGCCCTCACACATAGTCCGGGCCCTCACACACAGTCTGGACCCTCACACGCAGTCCGGACCCTCACACGCAGTCTGGACCCTCACACGCGGTCCGGCCCTCACAGGCAGTCTGGACCCTCACACACAGTCCGGGCCCTCACACACAGTCTGGACCCTCACACGCAGTCCGGACCCTCACACGCAGTCTGGACCCTCACACGCGGTCCGGCCCTCACACGCAGTCCGGACCCTCACACACAGTCTGGACCCTCACACGCGGTCCGGCCCTCACACACAGTTTGGGCCCTCACACACAGTTTGGGCCCTCACACACAGTCCGGACCCTCACACACAGTTTGGGCCCTTACACACAGTTTGGGCCCTCACACACAGTCCGGACCCTCACACACAGTTTGGGCCCTCACACGCAGTCCGGAACCTCACACGCAGTCCGGACCCTCACACGCAGTCCGGACCCTCACACACAGTCTGGACCCTCACACGCAGTCCGGAACCTCACACACAGTCCGGACCCTCACACACAGTTTGGGCCCTCACACACAGTCCGGACCCTCACACACAGTTTGGGCCCTCACACACAGTCCGGACCCTCACACACAGTTTGGGCCCTCACACGCAGTCCGGAACCTCACACGCAGTCCGGACCCTCACACATAGTCCGGACCCTCACACACAGTTTGGGCCCTCACACACAGTCTGGACCCTCACACACAGTCCGGACCCTCACACACAGTCCAGACCCTCACACACAGTCTGGACCCTCACACGCAGTCCGGGCCCTCACACACAGTCCGGACCCTCACACACAGTCCAGACCCTCACACACAGTCTGGACCCTCACACACAGTCCGGACCCTCACACACAGTCTGGACCCTCACATGCAGTCTGGGCCCTCACACACAGTCCGGGCCCTCACACACAGTCTGGACCCTCACACACAGTCCGGACCCTCACACACAGTCCAGACCCTCACACACAGTCCGGACCCTCACACGCAGTCCGGGCCCTCACACACAGTCTGGACCCTCACACACAGTCTGGACCCTCACACACAGTCTGGACCCTCACACGCAGTCCGGACCCTCACACGCAGTCTGGGCCCTCACACACAGTCTGGGCCCTCACACGCAGTCTGGGCCCTCACACACAGTCCGGACCCTCACACGCAGTCTGGATCCTCACACACAGTCCGGACCCTCACACGCAGTCTGGACCCTCACACGCAGTCTGGACCCTCACACACAGTCTAGCCCCTCACACGCGGTTCGGACCCTCACACACAGTCTGGACCCTCACACACAGTCTGGATCCTCACACGCGGTCCGGCCCTCACACGCAGTCCGGACCTTCACACACAGTCTGGACCCGCATACGCAGTCCGGGCCCTCACACACAGTCCGGACCCTCACACGCAGTCCGGGCCCTCACACACGGGCCGGACCCTCACACGCAGTCTGGACCCTCACACGCGGTCCGGACCCTCACACACAGTCTGGACCCTCACACGCAGTCCGGACCCTCACACGCAGTCCGGGCCCTCACACGCAGTCTGGACCCTCACACACAGTCCGGGCCCTCACACACAGTCTGGACCCTCACACGCAGTCCGGACCCTCACATGCAGTCCGGACCCTCACACGCAGTCTGGATCCTCACACACAGTCCGGACCCTCACACGCAGTCTGGACCCTCACACACAGTCTGGCCCCTCACACGCGGTTCGGACCGTCACACACAGTCCGGACCCTCACACGCAGTCCGGGCCCTCACACACGGTCCGGACCCTCACACGCAGTCTGGACCCTCACACGCGGTCCGGACCCTCACACGCAGTCTGGGCCCTCACACACAGTCTGGACCCTCACACGCAGTCCGGACCCTCACACACAGTCCAGGCCCTCACACGCAGTCTGGACCCTCACACACAGTCTGGACCCTCACACACAGTCTGGACCCTCACACGCAGTCCGGACCCTCACATGCTGTCCGGACCCTCACACGCAGTCTGGGCCCTCACACACAGTCTGGACCCTCACATGCAGTCCGGACCCTCACACGCAGTCCGGGCCCTCACACACAGTCTGGACCCTCACACGCAGTCCGGACCCTCACATGCAGTCCGGACCCTCACACGCAGTCCGGGCCCTCACACACAGTCTGGACCCTGCATGCAGTCCGGACCCTTGCACGCAGTCCGGGCCCTCGCACACAGTCCGGACCCTCACACACAGTCCGGACCCTCACACGCAGTCTGGGCCCTCACACACAGTCCGGACCCTCACACACAGTCCGGACCCTCACTTGCAGTCCGGACCCTCAAACGCGGTTCGGACCCTCACACACAGTCCGGACCCTCACATGCAGTCCGGACCCTCAAATGCGGTTCGGACCCTCACACGCAGTCCGGACCCTCACACGCAGTCTGGACCCTCACACACAGTCTGGACCCTCACACACAGTCTGGACCCTCACACGCAGTCCGGACCCTCACACGCAGTCCGGACCCTCACACACAGTCCGGACCCTCACACGCAGTCCAGACCCTCACACGCAGTCCGGACCCTCACACACAGTCCGGACCCTCACACAGTCCGGACCCTCACACGCGGTCCGGACCCTCACACACAGTCCGGACCCTCACACAGTCCGGACCCTCACACACAGTCCGGACCCTCACACGTGGTTCGGACCCTCACACACAGTTCGGACCCTCACACACAGTCCTGACCCTCACACGCGGTTCGGACCCTCACAGACAAACCCAATCCTAATAACAGCCTAGCTTCTCTCTCTATCATTTTTTCACTCTATCACTCTCTCTATCTCTTTCTCTCTGTCACACTCACTCTCTCTATCACTTTCTCCCTCTATTAATCTCTCTCTCTATCAGTTACTCTTTCTATCTCTCACTCTTTCACACTCTCTCTCTCTCTATCAGTCTCCCTTTATCAGTCTCTCTCTTTATCACTCGATCACATTCTCCATCTGTCTCTTTCACACTCTCTCTCTCTGTCACTATCTATCACTCTCTCTCTCTCTGTCACTATCTATCACTCTCTCTCTCTCTATCACTCTCTTTATCTCTCTCTCTCTCTTTATCATGTTCTCTCTCTTTCTATCACTCTCTTTCTCTGTCACTCTCTCTCTTTATCACTTTCTGTCTATCACTCTCTCTCACTCTCTCTTTATCTCCTCTCTCTATCACACACTCTCTCTATCGCTCTCTCTCTCTATAGTTTACACATTCTCTAATATACTCTTTAAACAGGAGTTTGCTGGGTGAGATTGCTGTGGCTCTAACCCAATACTTTAACCTGATCCCAACTCCAGTCGTGAGTCTAACTCGAATACTGAACTGTGACCTTTGACCCTACGACATGTTCCTTAACCCTACAGTAATGAAGTAAGTACTGAGTTTTACAGTACTCCTTGGAAAGCTGTTTCGAGAGTAGCCCAGTGCTTCATGTCGTTAGTGTGCGCTTAAACTGGACCAGATGCTGGGCAACACGACAGCTCAGTGACTATCACTGTCTGCTGTGCAGATACATGGATTTGGGTCGGTGTCTGTGGGGAGTTTGCGCATTCTCCCCGTGCTTGCGTGGGTTTCCTCCCACGCCCCAAAGATGTGCTCTTAGGCTGATTGGGGTAACAAATTGTCCCTAAATCAGTCTCCCCTCAATCTGGTTTCCAATGTGGAGTGCCGTAAGCGTAGACAAGGTGGGAGAGGGAACTCGCAATGTTGAAGTGACAGCACGGGCTCGTTGGGCCGAAGGGCCTGTTTCCCGTGCTGTGTTGTTCTTTGTCCTTTGAGTTTGATTTTGGTTTGAACTCTGTCTGTTTCCTCAGCTATTTTGCGGTGTGTTTTTATTTGTTGCTCTTGGTGATTGTGGAGGGTTACGAGGGACAGGAAGCTTTGCTGGAACGCCTGGAGACCACCTCAATCGTGATCAGTACGGGTCCCTGCTGTTACTGCTGCCCCTGCCTCCCTCACATGAGAATGACCAGGTGAGAGGTCACCGAGCACAACACCTCCAATCAGCGAGAAGGGAAAAGAAAGGTTTGCATTTCTATAGCGCCTTTGGGTGGGTGGAAGGTTTTATAGCCAATGAAGTCACAGAGTCAGGATTTTTTTTCCCCTATTAACTCAGAGGAGTGGGCGTCACCGGCGAGGCCAACATTTATTACCCATCCTTAATTGCCCCTTGAGAGGTGAGCTGCCTTCTTGAGCCGCTGCACTCCATGTGGTGTAGGTACACCCACAGTGCTGCTAGGGAGGGAATTCCAGAATGTTGACCCAGCGACAGTGAAAGAACAGCCGATATGTTTCCGAGTCAGGATGGTGAGTGATTTGGCGGGGAGCTTCCAGATTCGGGCAGCACGGTGGCACAGAGGTTAGCGCTGCTGCCTCACAGTGCCAGGGACCCAGGTTCGATTCCCGGCTCGGGTCTCCGTCTGTGCAGAGTTTGCACATTCTCCCCGTGTCTGTGTGGGTTTCCTCCGGGCACTCTTGTTTCCTCTCGCAGTCCCAAAGACATGCCGGTTAGGCGCACCGGCCATGCTAAATTCTCCCTCAGTGTACCCGAACAGGCATTGGTGGATTTTCACAATAACTTCATTGCAGCGTTAATGTCAGCCTTATTTGTGACACTAATAAATAAACTTTAAAAAAAGATTAAACTTAAAAAATAAATTGGTGGAAAGGACTTCTATATAAATGCATTTTCAAAAATATATACCCTGACAATCATGATTAGATTTCACGTGGCTTTAAGGAAGAGAGATGTTGAGATGTGATAAAAATATTGAGAGTAAAAACAGAGAATGAATGGGGTTCAGTCTGCAGTACCGCCATATCCCTGCTGTGGGCGCTGCTGGGCAGTCATTGAACATGGAGCAGCAGCACCACTAGGTGGGCACCACCAGTACTGCAGCCCCAAGGCTGGACTTTAAAATCCATGTTATTAAATTAGTTAAATAAGGACTCCGAGAGGGGAACCACAATTTCATCACATGTTTACAATGACTGACTTCTTGCTTAAATAGATAAATCAGTAGTTGCTCTCCTAGTTTGCCTTTCCTCTCCCCAACCAGCCATCAATACAAATTCACCCAAAATTGTCTTGAATTGCACCAACAAGCCCTATTCACCGTCACCCCTGCAACTCACTGTTACATTGGCTCCCAGTCCAGCAACGTCGCAGGAATAAAATTCTCATCCTAGCCTTCAGCTACCTTCGTGGCCTTGCCTTCTCTGTCACCACCTGCAGCCCCCACAACCCTCTCAAACCTCTCAACCCTCTCAAACCTCTGCATCCTCCAATCTGTCCACTTGCATATCCCCGATTTCCATCGCCCTGCCATTAGAACATAGAACATAGAACATTACAGCGCAGAACAGGCCCTTCGGCCCACGATGTTGCGCCGACCAGTTACAAAAACAATGACCCACTAGCCTAAACCAATCCCTTTTCGTCCATAAACCTATCCACAGATCTTTTAAACGCCCCCAAACTAGGTGCATTTACAACTGCAGCTGGCAGGGCATTCCAGTCCCTCACCACCCTCTGGGTAAAGAACCTACCCCTGACATCTGTCCTATAACTACCCCCCCTTAATTTAAAATCGTGCCCCCTCGTGCTAGCTTTCTCCATCCTAGGACCGTTGGTGGCCGTGCCTTCAGCTACCCAGACCCTGAGCTCTGGAATTCCCCCCTTGAAACCTCTTCACCTCCTTTAAGACATTTCTTAAGTCCTGCCTCTTTGACCAAGCTTTAGCTCAGCTGTCCGAATGTAGCTCAGTGTCAGACATTGTTCGTTCCTGTCCAGCACCTTGGGGATGTTTTGGGACAATGTCAAAGGCGCTATATGAATGCAAGTTGTACAAAACTACCACCTCTTGGTGGATGTTTCTGAGAATTAGAGTGGGTGTCTGGAACTTGCTGTTGTGGAAGCGGATGCCATCGTGACCTTTAAGGGGTGAACATAAGAACATAAGAAATAGGAGCAGGAGTAGGCCATCTAGCCCTTCGAGCCTGCCCCACCATTCAATAAGATCATGGCTGATCTGTCGTGGCTCAGTTCCACTTTCCTGCTTTCTCCCCATAACCCTTAATCCCTTCTCTTATCAAAAACCCATCAACCCGTTTCTTAAAAATATTTAGCGAGGCAGCCTCCACCACTTCAACGGGCAGAGAATTCCAGAGATTCACCACCCTTTGAGTGAAGAAGTTCCTCCTCAACTCCGTTCTAAACCTTTTATCTTGAGGCTGTGCCCCCTAGTCCTACTGTCTTTTTGGAGCGGGAAGAGTCTCTCCATCTCTATCCTATCCATCCCATTCATCATCTTATACGTCTCAATGAGATCTCCCCTCATTCTTCTAAACTCTAACGAGTACAAGCCTAGTTTATTCAGCCTCTCCTCATAGCTCAATCCCCTCAACTCCGGTATCAGCCGAGTAAACCTCCTCTGCACTCCCTCCAGGGCCAAAACATCCTTGCGCAGGTGCGGCGCCCAAAACTGCACACAGTACTCCAGCTGCGGCCTCACCAATGCCCTATACAGCTGCAGCAAGACCTCCCTACTTTTATATTCAATCCCCTTCGCTATGAAGGCCAGCATCCCATTCGCCTTCCTGACCACCTGCTGCACCTGCAAGCTGGGTTTTTGCGACTCATGCACAAGGACCCCGAGGTCCCTCTGCACCGTCGCCTGCTGCAGTTTTTCGCCACGTAAGTAATAGTCCTTCCTACCATTCCTCCTACCAAAGTGGACCACCTCACACTTGCCAACATTAAATTCCATTTGCCATTTCCTGGCCCATTTGCCTTGACAAATACATGAATAGGGTGGGAATAGAGGGATATGGTCCCTGGAAGCGGAGGGGGTTTTAGTTCAGCGGGGCAGCATGGTCAGTGCTGGGCCGAATGGCCAGTTCCTGTGCTGTAATTTTCTTTCTTCAATTTTTCTTTCTATCTGCTCAGACTTAAATTCAGGATTTTTGTGCTGGGATCTTTCCAAGTGGCTTTCCTCCGGCCTATCATTTTTTTCCTGGGAATCGTTTTATGGACAAATGGACTGTACGATCCGGATGATGTGAGTGAGATGAAAACAATATTATTGAATCTTTGACTATTAGGCTGAGGCTTTATTGCGCCCCCCCACTCACAATACCCTGTCCTCAAATTAAGAATCGGCTTCAAAGTAAAACAGGTATTAAATGTTGGCATTTAGAGCGATAGGAATAGAAGTGGGCGAGAAGAGGATTGGGAAAGGTTTAAATGTCAACAAAGATTGACAAAGAAATTGATAAAGGAGGGTAGGAGAAGCTATGAGGCTGGGCTAGCACTTAATATAAAAAAGGATAGCAAGAGTTTTTATAAATATATAAAAAGGAAGAGGCTGGCTAGGATAAACGTTGGTCCTTTAGAGGATGAGAAAGGGGAGCTAGTGGTAGGGGATAGGGATATGGCTAAGGTCTTGAATAACTTCTTTGTTTCTGTCTTCACGGAGGAGGACGTGAATAATTTGCCGGGTGTTAGCGATGGAAAGGTGGTAGGAATGGAGGGTCTTAATGACATTACTGTTACTAGAGAGGTGGTGCTCGACAGACTGGAGGGGCTGATTGTGGACAAGTCCCCAGGACCGGATGGAATGCATCCGAGGGTTCTGAAAGAAATGGCGGAGGTGATAGTGGATGCCTTGGTGGTTATTTTCCAGACGTCGCTGGATTCCGGGGAAGTGCCGGAAGATTGGAAAACGGCTAATGTTACGCCGTTGTTTAAGAAGGGTGGCAGGCAAAAGGCGGGGAATTATAGGCCGGTTAGTTTAACGTCTGTGGTAGGTAAAATGTTAGAAACCGTCATTAAGGAGGAAATAGCGAGGCATCTTGAGGGGAATTGCTTGATAGGGCGGACGCAACACGGTTTCATTAAAGGGAAGTCGTGTCTGACAAATTTACTGGAGTTCTATGAGGATGTGTCTAGGGCAGTGGATGGAGGAGAGCCGGTGGATGTGGTCTTTCTGGATTTTCAGAAGGCGTTTGACAAGGTACCTCACAAGAGGTTATTGCAGAAGGTCAGGGGACATGGAGTTGGGGGTAGGGTGTTAGCGTGGATAGAGGATTGGTTGTCAAATAGGAGGCAGAGAGTGGGGGTCAATGGATGCTATTCGGATTGGCGGTTGGTGACTAGTGGGGTGCCCCAGGGGTCGGTGCTGGGGCCTCAGCTATTTACCATTTATATAGATGATCTGGAGGAGGGAACCGAGTGCAGGGTGTCGAAATTTGCTGATGACACCAAGATTGGGGGAAAGGCAAATTGTGCGGAGGGTGTGGAGAGTCTGCAGAAGGATCTAGATAGGCTGGGCGAATGGGCCAGGAAATGGCAAATGGAATTTAATGTTGGCAAGTGTGAGGTGGTCCACTTTGGTAGGAGGAATGGTAGGAAGGACTATTACTTACGGGGCGAAAAACTGCAGCAGGCGACGGTGCAGAGGGACCTCGGGGTCCTTGTGCATGAGTCGCAAAAACCCAGCTTGCAGGTGCAGCAGGTGGTCAGGAAGGCGAATGGGATGCTGGCCTTCATAGTGAGGGGGATTGAATATAAAAGTAGGGAGGTCTTGCTGCAGCTGTATAGGGCATTGGTGAGGCCGCAGCTGGAGTACTGTGTGCAGTTTTGGGCGCCGCACCTGCGCAAGGATGTTTTGGCCCTGGAGGGAGTGCAGAGGAGGTTTACTCGGCTGATACCGGAGTTGAGGGGATTGAGCTATGAGGAGAGGCTGAATAAACTAGGCTTGTACTCGTTAGAGTTTAGAAGAATGAGGGGAGATCTCATTGAGACGTATAAGATGATGAATGGGATGGATAGGATAGAGGTGGAGAGACTGTTCCCGCTCAAAAAAGACAGTAGGACTAGGGGGCACAGCCTCAAGATAAAGGGGGGGCGGTTTAGAACAGAGTTGAGGAGGAACTTCTTCACTCAAAGGGTGGTGAATCTCTGGAATTCTCTGCCCGTTGAAGTGGTGGAGGCTGCCTCGCTAAATATTTTTAAGAAACGGGTTGATGGGTTTTTGATAAGAGAGGGGATTAAGGGTTATGGGGAGAGGGCGGGAAGGTGGAACTGAGCCACGACAGATCAGCCATGATCTTATTGAATGGCGGGGCAGGCTCGAAGGGCCAGATGGCCTACTCCTGCTCCTATTTCTTATGTTCTTATGTTCTTATGTTCTTATGAAGTGTTGTTGTAACTATACAAGGTATTAGTGAGGACGCACTTGGAGTATTGTGCACAGTTTTGGTTCCCTTATTTGAGGGAAGATGTAGTGGCTTTGGAGGCAGTTCAGAGGAGGTTCACTAGATTGATTCCAGAGATGAGGAGTTTGTCGTATGAAGAGAGATTGAACAGTTCAGGCCGAAATGGAATTTAGGAGAATGAGGGGAGATCAAATTGAGGTATACAAGGTGATAAAAGGTCTGGATAAAGTGGGTGTGGAGCGGATCCTTCCACTGGTGGGGCTTTCTAGGACGAGAGGTCTCAGGGTAAACGGCAACAAATTTAAAACAGAGTCGGAGGAGAAACTATTTCTCCCAAAGGGTTGTGAATCTGTGGAATTCGCTGCCCCAAAGTGCGGTGGGTGCTGGGACAGTGAGTAAATTTAAGGAGGAGTTAGACAGATTTTTAATTGGGAATGGGTTGAAGGAGCATATCAGCCATGATCGATGGGCCGAATGGTCTAATTCTGCTCCTCTATCTTATGAACTCAAGTCAGGTAAAGTCGTCATAGTTGTAGGGAGAGAGCTGATTGGTGGTGATTTAATCTGAGGATTACCACGCCTCAGGGTGAGGGGCAAGGTCGAGAAGGTGGGGCCTTCATGAATAACCTCAGCCGGTGCAGGAACTGAACCCCCACACTTGGCATCGCTCAGCGTCACAAACCAGACATTCAGCCAACTGAACTAAACGGATATCAATTATTCTCTCTCCACAAATTCACATTTTCCCAACCGGGACATTACAGCTGGGTGCAGGGGATTGGGCAGATGGAACAAGCTGTGTTATAAAGATTCTGGGATGGTGGGATTGTCGTATGAGGAGAGATTGGGTCGTATGAGGAGAGATTGAGAGATTGACTCTTAAATCGGCCTCGCAGGTGGAGGAGGTGGTCAAGAAGGCGTATGGTGTACTGGCCTTCATTAATCGAGGGATTGAGTTTAGGAGTCGGGAGGTAATGCTGCAACTTTACAGGACCTTCGTCAGGCCTCATTTGGAGTACTGTGCGCAGTTCTGGTCGCCTCACTATAGGAAAGACGTAGAAGCTATTGAAAGGGTGCAGAGGAGATTTACAAGGATGTTGCCTGGACTGGGAGGCATGCCTTATGAAGATAGGTTGAGGGAGCTGGGACTCTTTTCCCTGGAGAGGCGAAGGTTGAGAGGCGACCTGATAGAAGTTTATAAAATGTTGAGAGGAATAGATAGGGTGGACTCTCAGAGGCTATTTCCCCGGGTTGAAATGGTCGCTACGAGAGGACACAGATTTAAGGTGCGGGGAGGGAAGTACAGAGGTGATGTTAGGGGTAGGTTTTTCACTCAGAGGGTAGTGAGTGATTGGAATCGGCTGCCGTCGTCGGTGGTGGAGGCGAACTCGCTGGGGTCTTTTAAAAGACTTCTGGATGAGTATATGGGGTTTAATGGGTTTGGGGGTTATAGATAGGTCTATAGATTGGTGGGGTTGATGCGATCGGCGCAACTCGAGGGCCGAAGGGCCTGTTTGTGCTGTAATGTTCTATGTTCTATGTTCTATGTTCTAACTGGGCCTGGTCCAAAGATGTGCGGGTTAGGTTCATTGGCTATGCTAAAATTGCCCCTTAGTGTCCTGGGATGTGTAGGTTAGAGGGATTAGCAGGTAAATGTGTAGGGATATGGGGATAGGGTCTGGGTGGGATTGTGTTTGGTGCAGACTCGATGGGCCGAAGGGCCTGTTTCTGCACTGTAGGGTTCTATGTAGGGTTCTATGGACTCACTGGAGTTTACAAGTATGAGAAGGGGGGTCTCAGTGAAACGTATAAAATTCTGACAGGGTTGGACAGAGCAGATGCAGAGATGTTGTTTCCTCTGGCTGGGGTGGTGGGTTGGGAGGGAGGAGATGTTCCCGGTCTCAGGGTACAGGGTAGGCCATTTGGGACTGAGATGAGGAGAAACTTCTTTGCTCAGAAGGTGGTGAATTTGTGGAATTCTCTAGCACAGAAAGCTGTGGACATGAACTCACTGAATATAAAGGGTGGCACAGGGGTTAGCACTGCTGCCTCACAGCTCCAGGGTTCAATTCCGGCCTCAGGTGTACACATTCTCCCGATGTCTGCATGGGTTTCCTCCCACACTCCAAAAATGTGCGGGTTGGGTTGATTGGCCGTGCTACATTGACCCTAGTGTCAAGGGGATTACATAAAAACATAAGAACATAAGAAATAGGAGCAGGAGTAGGCCATCCAGTCCTTCGAGCCTGCCCCGCCATTCAATAAGATCATGGCTGATCTATCGTGTCTCAGTTCCACCTTCCCGCCCTCTCCCCATAACCCTTAATCCCTTCTCTTATCAAAAACCCATCAACCCGCTTCTTAAAAATATTTAGCGAGGCAGCCTCCACCACTTCAACGGGCAGAGAATTCCAGAGATTCACCACCCTTTGAGTGAAGAAGTTCCTCCTCAACTCTGTTCTAAACCGCCTCCCTCTTTATCTTGAGGCTGTGCCCCCTCGTCCTACTATCTTTTTTGAGCGGGAAGAGTCTCTCCACTTCTATCCTATCCATCCCATTCATCATCTTATACGTCTCAATGAGATCTCCCCTCATTCTTCTAAACTCTAACGAGTACAAGCCTAGTTCATTCAGCCTCTCCTCATAGCTCAATCCCCTCAACTCGGGATTAGCAGGGTAAATATGTGGGGTCACGGGAATAGGGCCTGGGTGGGATTGCGGTCAGTGCAGACTTGATGGGCCAAATGGCCTCCTTCTGCACTGCAGGATTTTATGATATTTAAGATGAAAATGGGTAGATTTCTACACTCCAAAGGGAATGGGGAGAAGGCAGGAATGTTGAATGGCAGAAGAGGCTCAAAGGACCAAATGGCCTATTCCTGTTCCGAGTTTCTATGTGAGAGTTTAAGACACGCCCACTCACTGCACGGACGCCTTGGACGTTTCAAGAGCTGTTCCCATTGGCCCGCCAAAGCAGGTTTAATGTTTTGGGTGTGAAGGCGAAGGGAAAGTGAAGGTGACCCTTCCCACCCCACGCAGTGAGTGGGAATGAGCTGGAACTCACTGCCTCCCTGCCACTGCAGAGCGAGGGGATGGGACTGACCGGTTTTTCAACAGGAACTGGCATGAACTCAATGGGCTGAATGGCCTCCTTCTGAGCGGGAATCACTTAGTAATGCGATAGATTGTCCACCAGCCATTTTGTGGGTGATTTGTGATTTGGACGAAATGGGATTGGTTTAGATTAGTGGGTCAGTGTGTTGTTTTTTTTTTAAAAGCTGGTCGGCGCAACATCGTGGGCCGAAGGGCCTGTTCTGCGCTGTAATGTTCTATGTTCTATGTTCAGTCATTCAGAGGGTGGTGGTTGATGGTAAATATTCATCATGGAGTTCGGTTACGAGTGGTGTGCCTCAGGGATCTGTTTTGGGGCCACTGCTGTTTGTAATTTTTATTAATGATCTGGATGAGGGTATAGTTGGGTGGATTAGTAAGTTTGCTGATGACACCAAAGTCGGAGGTGTGGTAGATTGTGAGGAAGGGTGTCATAGTTTGCAGGGTGACTTAGAAAGGTTGCAGAGCTGGGCCGAGAGGTGGCGGATGGAGTTTAATGCGGAGAAGTGTGAGGTAATTCATTTCGGTAGGAATAACAGATGAGTTGAGTATAGGGCTAATGGGAGGACTTTGAATAGTGTGGAGGAGCAGAGGGATCTAGGTGTATGTGTACATAGATCCCTGAAAGTTGGGAATCAAGTAGATAAGGTTGTTAAGAAGGCATACGGTGTCTTGGCGTTTATTGGTAAGGGGATTGAATTTAGGAGTCGCAGCGTCATGATGCAACTGTACACAACTCTGGTGCGGCCGCACTTGGAGTACTGTGTGCAGTTCTGGTCCCCACATTACAGGAAGGATGTGGAGGCTTTGGAGAGGGTGCAGAGGAGGTTTACCAGGATGTTGCCTGGTATGGAGGGGAGATCCTATGAGGAGAGACTGAGAGATTTGGGGTTTTTTTCGCTGGAAAGAAGGTGGCTAAGAGGGGACCTTTTTGAAACATATAAGATGATTAGAGGTTTAGACAGGGTAGATAGTGATAGCCTTTTTCCTAGGATGGAGAAAGCTAGCACGAGGGGGAACGACTTTAAATTAAGGGGGGGTAGTTATAGGACTGATGTCAGGGGTAGGTTCTTTACCCAGAGGGTGGTGAGGGACTGGAATGCCCTGCCAGCTGCAGTTGTAAATGCGCCTAGTTTGGGGGCGTTTAAGAGATCTGTGGATAGGTTTATGGACGAAATGGGATTGGTTTAGGCTAGTGGGTCATTGTTTTGTAACTGGTCGGCGCAACATCGTGGGCCGAAGGGCCTGTTCTGCGCTGTAATGTTCTATGTTCTATGTTCAGTCACTCAGTTGAACTCAGTCCCCATTCCATACCCAGGTCTGGGATGGGGTGAATGGGAAATATTGCGTTTGTGATTCCTGATGGGGTGAATGGGACACATTTCTTCTTTCTCTTGTGTTCCTTTCTCAGTTATCTTCAACCAGTATTTTTCTCTGGCTTAACCTGTTCCTGGGAGTGTCCACAATCCTTGGGTTGTGGCCAGTCAACATCCTGTTCCGACAGGCGAAACTCCACATGTCTGATCAGAATCTGACGGCAAAGTTTGTTCTGTTTCAGGTGAGTGACAAACACAAGGATCAGCCCAGGGACAGGCACGAATTGGATTTATTATTGTCACGTGTATTAACGTACTGTGAAAATTTTCATTTCTTGCGCGCTACGCAGACAAAGCACACCGTTCATAGAGAAGGAAATAAGGGAGTGCAGAATGTAGTGTTACAATCATAGCGAGGGTGTAGAGAAAGATCAACGCAACGCGAGGTGGGTCCATTCAACAGTCTGACAGCAGCAGGGAAGAAGCTGTTCTCGAGTCGGTCGGTACGGGACCTCAGACTTTTGTATCTTTTTCCCAAAGGAAGAAGGTGGAAGAGAGAATGTCCGGGGTGCGTGGGGGGGGGGTCCTTAATTATGCCGGCTGCTTTTCCCGAGGCAGTGGGAAATGTAGACGGAGTCAATGGATGGGAGGCTGGTTTGCGTGATGGATTGGACTGGGGGAGGGTGGGAGGGATGAGTCGCAATCGGACCCCCCCTCGGGAAGCACCCCCCCCCTCCCCAGGCCAGCCCCCGCCCCCCCCCACCCCCCCACGATCAGACCTGCCCCAGGAGGCACTCCCCCTCCACCCAAAATCAGGCTCCCCCCACACCTCCGCCCACCTGCCCCCCGAGGGAGGCAGCCATCCCCCCCCCCCCCCCCCCCCCATGGCGATCAAATCCCCCCTCGGCAGAGCACACCCCCAACCTACCTCGATCGCTGCTCTCCCTCTACCATCCTTCTGATCTGCATTCGTTGGACAGCCTGCAGCATCCTCCTGGCATCTGCCGGAGGAGGGGGCGGAGTGGGGGGGGGGGGGGGAGGGGGGTGGTTGGGGAGCGAACTCAGATGGATCTCTGGTTGGAGGAGTGGTGGTGGAGATTCTCCCAAGTCCATGCTGCACCTCCCACCCCCATCCTCCGACGACCTCCCCCAACCCCCACCCTCGCCCGCCAACCCCCCCAACAAAACCAGAGATCCATCTGAGCCCAACCTCCCCCCCCCTACTCCTCTGGTAGACGCCAGCAGAAGGTCAGGAGGATGCTGCAGGCTGTCCAACGAATGCAGATCAGAAGGATGGTGGAGGGGAGAGCAGCGATCGAGGTAGGTTGGGGATGTGCTCTGCTGAGGGGGTGGGGGGGGCCTGCCTCCCCCAGGAGGGATTTATTCGCAGGGTGGGGGCGCTGTCACTCGTCGGGGGGGGGGGGGGTCTGATTGTGGTGGGGAGGGGGGTGGCCAGCCAGGGGAGGGGTCTGATTGGAGGGGGGGTGTGGGTGAGGTCCCTCCCAGAGGGGGTCCAATCATGACGGGGCGGGGGGGGGTGGGTGGTGTGATCGGGGGGCCTGCCTCCCGGGGGTTCAACGTGGGGGGAGTGGGGGGAGGGGAGGGGGGCGTCTGCCAAGGGTGCCGGGGGGGGGGGAGGCCTACCTCCTGGGTGTGGGGGGGTGGGGGGGGGGTGGATTTGCCAGGGTGGTTAGTGGGGGGGGGGTCTGCAAAGGGTGTTCGAGGAGAATGGGCTTCGGAGGCTCCCCTGCAGAACAGGAATCGGCTTCGGATTTTTATTCTGCAGGTGGATAGCAGCACAGATCCCGAACGGATCCGAAGACAGTAAAGTGGGTGTCAGTAAAGGCGCCATCTGCTCGGTCTCGGGTGCAGATCGCGTTACAGGCCCGACCGCCTGAATTTACCGCGACTTCGGGCATGTATTTTTGGTAAAAATCAGGCCCTTAGTGTCAGGGGTACTAGCTAGGGTAAATACATGGGAATAGGACCTGGGTGGGATTGTGGTTGGTGCAGACTCGATGGGCCAAATGGCCTCCTTCTGCACTGTAGGATTCTATGACATGGGTCAAACCTTTAACCAAATTCTATCCCCTCTTTCAAGATCCTACAATTACAACATCTATACGATTTAATACAAAAAAGGATAGCAAGAGTTTTTATAAATATATAAAAAGGAAGAGGCTGGCTAGGGTGAACGTTGGTCCTTTAGAGGATGAGAAAGGGGAGCTAGTGGTAGGGGATGGGGATATGGCTCAGGTACTGAATAACTTTTTTGTTTCCGTCTTCACGGAGGAGGACGTGAATAATTTGCCGGGTGTTAGCGATGGAAAGGTGGTAGGACTGGAGGGTCTTAATGACATTACTGTTTCTAGAGAGGCGGTGCTCGACAGACTGGAGGGGCTGATTGTGGACAAGTCCCCAGGAGCGGATGGAATACATCCGAGGGTTTTGAAAGAAATGGCGGAGGTGATAGTGGATACATTGGTGGTTATTTTCCAGACTTCGCTGGATTCTGGGGAAGTGCCGGATGATTGGAAAACGGCTAATGTTACGCCGTTGTTTAAGAAGGGTGCCAGGCAAAAGGCGGGGAATTATAGGCCGGTTAGTTTAACATCTGTGGTAGGAAAAATGTTAGAATCTGTCATTAAGGAGGAAATTGCGAGGCATTTTGAAGGGAATTGCTTGATAGAGCAGAAGTTTCATTAAAGGGAAGTCGTGTGTGACAAATTTACTGGAGTTCTATGAGGATGTGTCTGGGGCGGTGGATAGAGGAGAGCCGGTGGATGTGGTCTTTCTAGATTTTCAGAAGGCGTTTGACAAAGTACCTCACAAGAGGTTATTGCAGAAGGTAGAGGGACATGGAGCTGGGGGTAGGGTGTTAGCGTGGATAGAGGATTGGTTGTCAAATAGGAGGCAGAGAGTGGGGGTCAACGGGTGCTATTCGGATTGGCGGATGGTGACTAGTGGAGTGCCCCAGGGGTCGGTGCTGGGGCCTCAGCTTTTTACCATTTATATAGATGATCTGGAGGAGGGAACCGAGTGTAGGGTGTCGAAATTTGCGGATGACACCAAGATTGGGGGAACGGCAAATTGTGCAGAGGGTGTGGAGAGTCTGCAGAAGGATCTAGATAGGCTGGGCGAATGGGCCAGGAAATGGCAAATGGAATTTAATGTTGGCAAGTGTGAGGTGGTCCACTTTGGTAGGAAGAATGGTAGGAAGGACTATTACTTACGGGGCGAAAAACTGCAGCAGGCGACGGTGCAGAGGGACCTCGGGGTCCTTGTGCATGAGTTGCAAAAACCCAGCTTGCAGGTGCAGCAGGTGGTCAGGAAGGCAAATGGGATGCTGGCCTTCATAGCGAGGGGGATTGAATATAAAAGTAGGGAGGTCTTGCTGCAGCTGTATAGGGCATTGGTGAGACCGCAGCTGGAGTACTGTGTGCAGTTTTGGACGCCGCACCTGCGCAAAGATATTTTGGCCTTGGAGGGAATGCAGAGGAGGTTTACTAGGCTGATACCGGAGTTGAGGGGGTTGAGCTATGAGGAGAGGCTGAATAAACTCGGCTTGTACTCGTTAGAGTTTAGAAGAATGAGGGGAGATCTTATTGAGACGAATAAGATGATGAATGGGATGGATAGGATAGAGGTGGAGAGACTCTTCCCGCTCAAAAAAGACAGTAGGACTAGGGGGCACAGCCTCAAGATAAAGGGGGGGCGGTTTAGAACAGAGTTGAGGAGGAACTTCTTCACTCAAAGGGTGGTGAATCTCTGGAATTCTCTGCCCGTTGAAGTGGTGGAGGCTGCCTCGCTAAATATTTTTAAGAAGCGGGTTGATGGGTTTTTGATAAGAGAAGGGATTAAGGGTTATGGGGAGAGGGCGAGAAGGTGGAACTGAGCCACGACAGATCAGCCATGATCTTATTGAATGGCGGGGCAGGCTCGAAGGGCCAGATGGCCTACTCCTGCTCCTATTTCTTGTGTTCTTATGTTCTTTTGGGGAAAGGTACATGCAAAGGTTTAGAGCCGTCAGGGCCAAACGCAGGCAAATGGGACTCAATCAGTTGAAGAAACCTGGTTGGTGTGGACGCGTTGGGCTGAAGGGCCTGTTTGCCTGCTGTCTATCTCTGTGATGATGAGTCTGAGAGACGCACTGTTTCCCAACCCTTCCTTTCTCGTATTTCTCAGGCGATTCTGATCCTGTCCTCGCTGCAGAATTCTATCATCAGGACACTGGCTGGAGCTGGAACCATCAGCTGCGCCCCCCCATACTCTGCAAAGACCAGAGGTCAACGTATGTAATGGAAGAAGTGATGCAGCAACTGCCTGGGAGGGGGAGTGGGGCCTGCGAGGGGGCGGAGCGGGGGACGTCATATCGAAATTTGCAGCATGGAAACAGGCCCCTCGGCCTAATGTGTCCATGCTGCCCCTTTCTCTGTAACCACTGAGCTAGTCCCAATTGCCCGCATTTGGCCCTTATCCCTCTATACCCATCTTACCCATGTAACTGTCTAAACGCTCTTTAGAAGACAGAATTGTACTCACCTCTACTGCTGCCTCTGGCAGCTCGTTCCAGACACTCACCACCCTCTGTGTGAAAAAATTGCCCCTCTGGACACTTTTATATCTCTCCCTTCTCACCCTAAACTATGTGACATGGTGCCTACCTTCCCCCACCCCCCCCCCAAGCCCCCACCATCATCACCACATCGGCCTGTGTCGTTAGTAAGCTAATTAACGATAAGTCCAATATTTGCTCCTCGTGCCCCCTGCTCACTGACCGCAGTTCCCTCCAGGATCGTCAACGCTTCCATTTAAAAATTCGCCCACTTTTCAAATCCTTCCGTGCTTTCACCCGGTCTCTGCGGCCTCCTCGACGCCCCACAGCCGTCGGAGAGTCCGGCCCAAATCCAGCCTCCCAGGCGTCCCCGATTTCCATCGCTCCACCGTGCCTTCAGCTGCCGGGGTCCAAAGCTTCAGCGCCCACCTTCTTAAAGAATCTCCCTAAAACTTACTCCTTTGACCAATCCTTTGGTCGCCTGACTGAATATCCTTCTCTCGCGGCCCCCACGTCAAACTCTTTTTGGTAAGCCCACCCGCGAAGAATCATGGGACATTTTTACCACATTAAGGGTGCCAACAAAATGCAAGTTGTTGTTGAGTGCTTCTAACACAGTCCAAAAATCCATCCCCTCCAAGTGGTGATCCATCATACGTGTCCCTGGATTAGCTGGGATGTAACTCAATGATTTTGGGAGTATGGGGGGGAGGGGAATGCTCATTTTTCACGAGGAAACTTCCCAACCGTGATCCCTGCTCAGTACTCAGAGGAATGAACGCTGACGGATCTCCCCCCCCCCCCCCCCGCCCCCCCGCCCCCCCGCCCCGCTCTCTGCCCGCTCCCAACCTCCATAAGCCCACCACACCCAACCCCCATAACCACATCACACTCAAACACCCCCCCCCCGCAACACACACACACACACAAACTTCGACCCCAGGGTTAGGAGGCCAGTTGTAGCCCTGATCCCTACTGAAACCAAGTTAGCCAAGCAGAGATCAAGGCTGCAGCTGTGTACATTAAACAGGCCCCGTTATTCTACATAGAACCCTACAGTGCAGAAACAGGCCCTTCGGCCCATCGAGTCTGCACCGAACACAATCCCACCCAGACCCTATCCCCATATCCCCATACATTTTACCTGCTAGTCCCTCTAACCTACACATCCCAGGATACTAAGGGGCAATTTTAGCATAGCCAATGAACCTAACCCGCACATCTTTGGACTGTGGGAGGAAACCGGAGCACCCGGAGAAAACCCACGCAGACACGAGGAGAATGTGCAAACTCCACACAGGCAGTGACCCGAGCCGGGAATCGAACCCAGGACCCTGGAGCTGTGAAGCAGCAGTGCTAACCACTGTGCTACCGTGCCGCCACTCGAGTGAGCTGCCTGTTGAGGCTCAGTGTGTTAGAACCAGGAAGAAACCATTCTGTTGGATCACGGCTGATCTCTCTTCAGCACATTTAATCAGCTTGGCTCCGTAACACTTAAATAGCTGCATAGATAAGATGTGCGGGTTAGGTAGATTGGCCAGGCTAAATTGACCCTAGTGTCAGGGGGATTACAAAGAACAGCACAGGACAGGAACAGGCCCTTCGGCCCACCAAGCCTGCGCCAATTGTATTGTCCTACCTAAACCAACCACCTGTACCCCTCTATTCCCCACCTGTTCATGTGTCTATCCAGATAAGTCTTAAATGTGGCTAATGTACCTATCTGACTCACCTCATGTAATGAGGCGGGTAGAATTAGGGACCTTGCGGTGAAGGATCCTCTTGGAGAGAGTGATCATTGTATGGTGGAGTTTCTGGTGCAGATGGAGGAGGAGAAAGTGGGTTCCCAGACACGCGTCCTTTGTTTGAACAGAGGGGAGTATGGTAGGATGAGAGAAGAATTGGCGAATGTGGACTGGGGGAACGCGTTGGAAGGTAGGTCTGCTGAGGAGCAGTGGAGGATCTTTAAGGAGATCTTTCTTGGTGCTCAGCAGAAATTTATTCCGATGGTTAAAAAGGACAGTAGGAGGAGAGGTAATAAGCCGTGGATAACGAAGGAGGTGAAGGAAAGTGTTAAATTAAAAGCGGAGGAGTTTAGAGTAGCTAAGAGCAGTGGGCGAGAAGAGGATTGGGAAAGGTTTAAATGTCAACAAAGATTGACAAAGAAGTTGATAAAGGAGGGTAGGAGAAGCTATGAGGCTGGGCTAGCACTTAATATAAAAAAGGATAGCAAGAGTTTTTATAAATATATAAAAAGGAAGAGGCTGGCTAGGATAAACGTTGGTCCTTTAGAGGATGAGAAAGGGGAGCTAATGGTAGGGGATAGGGATATGGCTAAGGTCTTGAATAACTTCTTTGTTTCTGTCTTCACGGAGGAGGACGTGAATAATTTGCCGGGTGTTAGCGATGGAAAGGTGGTAGGAATGGAGGGTCTTAATGACATTACTGTTACTAGAGAGGTGGTGCTCGACAGACTGGAGGGGCTGATTGTGGACAAGTCCCCAGGACCGGATGGAATGCATCCGAGGGTTCTGAAAGAAATGGCAGAGGTGATAGTGGATGCCTTGGTGGTTATTTTCCAGACGTCGCTGGATTCCGGGGAAGTGCCGGAAGATTGGAAAACGGCTAATGTTACGCCGTTGTTTAAGAAGGGTGGCAGGCAAAAGGCGGGGAATTATAGGCCGGTTAGTTTAACGTCTGTGGTAGGTAAAATGTTAGAAACCGTCATTAAGGAGGAAATAGCGAGGCATCTTGAGGGGAATTGCTTGATAGGGCGGACGCAACACGGTTTCATTAAAGGGAAGTCGTGTCTGACAAATTTACTGGAGTTCTATGAGGATGTGTCTAGGGCAGTGGATGGAGGAGAGCCGGTGGATGTGGTCTTTCTGGATTTTCAGAAGGCGTTTGACAAGGTACCTCACAAGAGGTTATTGCAGAAGGTCAGGGGACATGGAGTTGGGGGTAGGGTGTTAGCGTGGATAGAGGATTGGTTGTCAAATAGGAGGCAGAGAGTGGGGGTCAATGGATGCTATTCGGATTGGCGGTTGGTGACTAGTGGGGTGCCCCAGGGGTCGGTGCTGGGGCCTCAGCTATTTACCATTTATATAGATGATCTGGAGGAGGGAACCGAGTGCAGGGTGTCGAAATTTGCTGATGACACCAAGATTGGGGGAAAGGCAAATTGTGCGGAGGGTGTGGAGAGTCTGCAGAAGGATCTAGATAGGCTGGGCGAATGGGCCAGGAAATGGCAAATGGAATTTAATGTTGGCAAGTGTGAGGTGGTCCACTTTGGTAGGAGGAATGGTAGGAAGGACTATTACTTACGGGGCGAAAAACTGCAGCAGGCGACGGTGCAGAGGGACCTCGGGGTCCTTGTGCATGAGTCGCAAAAACCCAGCTTGCAGGTGCAGCAGGTGGTCAGGAAGGCGAATGGGATGCTGGCCTTCATAGCGAAGGGGATTGAATATAAAAGTAGGGAGGTCTTGCTGCAGCTGTATAGGGCATTGGTGAGGCCGCAGCTGGAGTACTGTGTGCAGTTTTGGGCGCCGCACCTGCGCAAGGATGTTTTGGCCCTGGAGGGAGTGCAGAGGAGGTTTACTCGGCTGATACCGGAGTTGAGGGGATTGAGCTATGAGGAGAGGCTGAATAAACTAGGCTTGTACTCGTTAGAGTTTAGAAGAATGAGGGGAGATCTCATTGAGACGTATAAGATGATGAATGGGATGGATAGGATAGAGATGGAGAGACTGTTCACGCTCAAAAAAGACAGTAGGACTAGGGGGCACAGCCTCAAGATAAAGGGGGGGGCGGTTTAGAACAGAGTTGAGGAGGAACTTCTTCACTCAAAGGGTGGTGAATCTCTGGAATTCTCTGCCCGTTGAAGTGGTGGAGGCTGCCTCGCTAAATATTTTTAAGAAACGGGTTGATGGGTTTTTGATAAGAGAAGGGATTAAGGGTTATGGGGAGAGGGCGGGAAGGTGGAGCTGAGCCACGACAGATCAGCCATGATCTTATTGAATGGCGGGGCAGGCTCGAAGGGCCAGATGGCCTACTCCTGCTCCTATTTCTTATGTTCTTATGTTCTTATGTTCACTTGGCAGTGCATTCCAGGCCCCCACCACCCTCTGTGTAAAAAGAAAACATCCCCCCCCCACCCCTGCACATCTCCACTGAACCTTTCCCCCCCTTATCTTGAACTTGTGCCCCCTTGTAATTGTCATCTCTGCCCTGGGAAAAAGCTCTCAACTGTTCACCCGATCCACATCCCTCATAACTTTATAAACTTCTGTCAGGATTAGCAGAGTAAACATGTGGAGTTATGCGAATAGGGCCAGGGTGGGATTGCGGTCAGTACAAACTCGATGGGCTAAATGGCCTCCTTCTGTAGTGTAGGGTTTCTGTGATTCTACATTTCCAGTTGATCTTTCCCCATTTCCTCACCACCAAGCTGTACCAGCATTTAGATTTGATTAGATTTATTACTGTCATGTATTAACATAGTGAAAAGTATTGTTTCTTGCACGCTGTACAGCCAAAGCATACCATTCACAGAGAAGGAAACGAGAGAGTGCAGACTATGGTGTTACAGTAATAGTCAGGGTGTAGAGAGAGATCAACGTAATGCGAGGTAGGTCCATTCAAAAGTCTGACAGCAGCAGGGAAGGAGCTGTTCTTGAGTCGGTTGGTACGTGACCTCAGACTTTTGTATCTTTTTCCCGATGGAAGAAGGTGGAAGAGAGAATGTCCAGGGTGTGTGGGGTCCTTAATTATGCTGGCTGCTTTGCTGAGGCAGCTGGAAGTGTAGACAAAGTCAATGGATGGGGGGCTGGTTTGCGTAATGGATTGGGCTACGTTCACATTCAATGGATGGGAGACAGATTCCAGAAAGAATTCCACTCGGCTGTGTGAAGAAATGTCCTGGCTCCTGAAGCTTCTCAATTCTCCCACCAGGGAAAGTTTCTCACTGCAAACCCTGGCAAATCCTTTCAACGTTTCACCACTCTGGCATTTGCCACCCGATTAACATAATTCCAGAAAGGCTGGCCATTCAAGGGTTGATGTCAGGAAGCACTTTCTCACACCAAAGGTTACGGAACTCTGGAACTCTCTCCATACAGTGGTTCAAGGTGTGTGTGTGTGTGTGTGTGTGTGTACTGAAAAAAACAAGATTGATGGAACCAACAGGGGTAGATGGAACTGTAGTACAGATCCAGCCATGATCTAACTGGATGGCACACAGTTAGCACTGTTGCCTCGCAGCTCCAGGTTTGATTCCTGGCTTGGGTCACTGTCTGTGTGGAGCTTGTACGTTCTCCCCACGTCTGTGAGGATTTCCTCCGGATGCTTCAGTTTCCTCCCACAGTGCGGATTAGGTGCATTGGCAATGCTAAATTGCCCCTTAAGTGTCCTGAGATGCGTAGGTTAGAGGGATTAGTGGTGTAAATATGCGAGGTTACGAGGATAGGGTGAGATGTTACCAATGCAGACCCGATGGGCTGAATGGCCTCCTTCTGCACTGTAGGGATTCTATAAATGATGGAACAGGTTCAAGGACCCCAATAGTTGCCTCCTGTTCTCCACTGCACTGAGCACTAAAGTTGCTTCATCACCTTGCATGGATATAATTCCTGAACTTCTGATTCCTTCATAGTCATGAACAACCAGCTCCTGATCATAGAGATGTTCTTTATTGGAATTCTCACACGAGTGTCCTACAGGAAGAAGGATGATCGACCAGGTTACAGAGCACTGGACACAACCCAACCCAAAGTACAGGAGAAAAGAGGCTCTCCAGCAGCAACACAGGACGCTGACAACTGGGTTACGATTTTACCCGGAGATCTCGGACAGCCAGACACCGTAATCTGTAAGGTCTAGGAGCGCTGACGACCTCAAATTGAACCCCAAAAAAACTTTAATTAAAATCTACCATTTTACCTCAAGTTGCTTTTAAAGAGCAGTGCACTCTCACACCCAAGTCAGAGATCGTAGATTCAAACCCAACTCTAGAGATTTGAGCACATAATCGAGCCTGGCATGCCACGGTACTGAGTGTGCACGGTCTTACTGATAACTGCTTCTCTTTGTTCTGCATGTTGCAGTCAGCGTAACCCCTGAACCATCCTCAATCATAGAATCTTACAACAAAACAGGCCATCCAGCCCATCATGCCTGTGCCAGCTAGGCATTGGCCTAGTGGCATTAGCGCTAGACTATTATTCCAGAAACTCAGCTAATGCTCTGGGGACCCGGATTCGAATCCTGCCACGGCAGATGGTGGAATCTGGATTCAATAAAAAAAAAATCTGGAAATCCACTGAAACCATTGTCAGGAAAAAACCGTCTGGTTCACTAAGGTCCTTCAGGGAAGGAAATCTGCTGTCCTTACTTGGTCTGGCCTACATGTGACTCCAGAGCCACAGCAATGTGGTTGATGGACAATAAATGCTGGCCCCCAGCGCCGCCCATGTCCCACAATTAGCTGCATTCTTGCCCCATTCCCTCACCCGCTCTTTCCCCATAGGCCCTAACTTGTTTTCCTTTTAAGGATTATTTCAATTCCCCTCATAGATGTTATTATCCAATCTGCTTTGGCTGCCTTTTCACAGAGCAGGGTACCAACCACGGTACTTAAAAAAAAAACTCAATCACCCATAGCCAAAGATTGTGGTTATATTCATCACCGAGACGTCTGTAGGGTCTCGCCAGAACAGAATGAGTTGTCCATATAAAAGCAATTACCCTTCAAAATTATGAGAAGCAAATAATTGTGCTCAAATGCTGGGATTGTGTTACCTCACCACTTGTTCAGAGGTGAAAACAACAATTTTTTTACTCCAGTGGTTTGGAACTCAAGGCCCATCTCAGTATTCCATGCTCTACAAACACAAGCTCTTTTTGCTTTGCCCCATCCTGACTCACAAGTGCCCAATATTTCTGTCACCATTCTTGGACTCGATATTTTCCAATAACCCCAGCGTAGCCATGGGCAGCAGTTAGAGTGAGGGATGTTAGTTAAGATGGTTACCAATAATGAGTGGGTCCATTGAGTCTACCCCTCCATTCAATAAATTTAGGACTGATCTCTGGGGTCCAAAGTTCACGACCAACTGAAGAAATTTCTCATCTCAGTCCGAAAACAGCTGACCCAATTGGTCCCTGGTTCTGAACTCTCCACTTGAGAAACTGCCTCTTGGGCATCCACTCTGTCAAACATTTCATGTTTCAACGCCATCATAAGAACATAAGAAATAGGAGCAGGAGTAGGCCATCTAGCCCTTCGAGCCTGCCCCGCCATTCAATTAGATCATGGCTGATCTGTCGTGGCTCAGTTCCACCTTCCCGCCCTCTCCCCATAACCCTTAATCCCCTTGCCTATCAAAAACCCATCAACCCGCGTCTTAAATATATTTAGCGAGGCAGCATCCACCACTTCAACGGGCAGAGAATTCCAGAGATTCACCACCCTTTAAGTGAAGAAGTTCCTCCTCAACTCCGTTCTAAACCGCCTCCCCTTTATCTTGAGGCTGTGCCCCCTAGTCCTACTGTCTTTTTTGAGCGGGAAGAGTGTCTCCACTTCTATCCTATCCATCCCATTCATCATCTTATACGTCTCAATGAGATCTCCCCTCATTCTTCTAAACTCTAACGAGTACAAGCCTAGTTTATTCAGCCTCTCCTCATAGCTCAATCCCCTCAACTCTGGTATCAGCCTAGTAAACCTCCTCTGCACTCCCTCCAGGGCCAAAATATCCTTGCGCAGGTGTGGCGCCCAAAACTGCACACAGTACTCCAGCTGCGGCCTCACCAATGCCCTATACAGCTGCAGCAAGACCTCCCTACTTTTATATTCAATCCCCCTCGCTAAGAAGGCCAGCATCCCATTCGCCTTCCTGACCACCTGCTGCACCTGCAAGCTGGGTTTTTGCGACTCATGCACCCTCTCATTCATCTGAATCTCAAGTAATAACAAAAGTCCATTCTACTCCACTGCTCCTCACAGGACAGCCCTCCCATATCCTAGTTCCTCCACGCTCGGGGACGGGGTGGCGGGGGAGAAGTGAGGCAGACTCAATTCCTTGAAGAACCACTAGCACAGCGTTCAAGGAACCTGTAACTCAAGCAAACATCAAAAGTTTTAAACGTTAAAGGGCTGTCCTGTGAGGAGCAGTGGAGTAGAATGGACTTTTGTTACTTGAAATTCAGATGAATGAGAGGCGATCACATCGAAACATAGAATGTTTGAAAGGGCTTGACAGAGTGGATGGCCAAGAGGCAGTTTCTCAAGTGGGGAAAAAATTTAGAAAATTACAGCTCATAAACAGGCCTTTTAGCCCTTCTTGAGAGTTCAGAACCAGGGACCAATTGGGTCAGCTGTTTTAGACCGAGATGAGAAATTTCTTCAGTTGGTCGTGAACCTTGGACCCCAGAGATCAGTCCTAAATTTATTGAATGGAGGGGTAGACTCAATGGACCCACTCGTTATTTGTAATCATCTTAACTAACATCTCTCACTCTAACTGCTCCCCATGGCTACGCTGGGGTTGTTGGCAAATATCGAGTCCAAGAAGTTGTGATGGTGACAGAAGTATTGGCACTTGTGCGTCAGGGTGAGGCAAAACAAAAGAGCTTGTGTTTGTAGAGCATGGAACAGTGCTAACCATTGTGCCACGAGTAGATTTACAAGTAGGGCAGCACAATGGTTAGCTCTGCTGCCTCTCGGCATTGGGATCCAGGTTTGATTCCCGGCTCGGGTCAGTTTTTGTGTGGAGTCTGCACTTTCTCCCCGTCTGCATGGGTTTCCTCCGGGTGCTCCGGTTTCCTCCCACAGTCCGAAAGATGTGCTGGTTAGGTGCAATGGCTGGGCTAAATTCTCCTTCAGTGTAACCCGAACAGGCACTGGAGTGTGGCGACTAGGGGATTTTCACAGTAACTTCATTGCAGTGTTAATGTAAGCCAACTTGTGACACAAATAATAAATAAAACTTAAAAAAAACATTAACACTGAAGGTACAGTGAAAATCCCCTAATCGCAACACTCTGGTTCCTGCTCGGGTACAAAGAACAGTACAGCACAGGTACAGGCCCTTCGGCCCTCCAAGCCTGCCCCGATCACGTTTACCTATCTAAGACCAGCCACTTATATCCCTCTATTCCCCATTCATGGAGAGAGAATTTAGGACAGCCAACACACCTAACCAGGCACGTCTTTTGGACTGAGGGGGGGAAACTGGAGCACTCGGAGGAAATCCACGCTGACACAAGGGGAAAATGCAGGCTCCACACTGAGATTGAGCCTGGATCCCTGGTGCTGTGAAGTGGCAGTGCTAACCACCGTGCCACTGAGCCACCCTGTTCCAAGTTGCACTGGGAGAGGAGGGGAGAAAACACTGCAAAGTAACCCATCGATTGGGCAGAAGAGAAAAGGGACACAAGGCAGAGGTTTGTTTTAATGCACTTTAATCAGACAATTTTCCAATGTTTGACAGTCGGAGGTTGATTCAAAAGATCAGCACAAAATGACAACATGCAAGTCTAATAAAAATCCCAACTCAGCGCCGACTTACAGCACCTTTTACTTCAACTGATTTTAATTTAACCCCTTCCCCCAACCACCCCACCCACGGAATCAAGCCTCTTTTTTTAAAATGTATAAATTTAAACAATTCACAAAGATTGCCCACAGGAACAGATTCATTGCAATGCATAAATAACACACCCACACACACACACACTCACAGACACATTCCTTATACAATACCAGGCCACCCAACATTCAAAGGGACAGGCTGGGACTCCGTATTTCACTCTAACAGTGGGACTGCCCACTTTTGATCCATGTCCTCCCAGGAGATATAAAGCAGGGGGAGAGAGGGAGAGGAGTTGGAGAGCGCGGGCGAAGAGGTTCAAGGGTCAGCCTGGACCAGTAAAGGCCAGAGAGTCGCCACCGAGTCGGATTGGGCATCTATTGCGACCAGACCTCCTGTCGTCCACATTCCCAGGGAACTGCCTTGACAAATTCTCAGTGCACAGGGAGGGCGAGATTGGGGTCCTTCTCATTTTGCTGAATGAGCTGTGGCCAGCGTTTCCCGACCGCCCTCCCTTTCCAGTCCGAGGAGCCCTCACGCAGCTGTCAAACCCATCCCTCCCATCCCCGGTACCCACTCCAACTGCCAGAAGAGACCGAACCACCCGTCTTCTGCCTCTCACGCACGTCTCCAATGCAGCAAGCTGGTTTGGGTGCGACACCGTGCGCGTGGTGAGGCCGCTGAGACAGTCCCACCACAAAAGGGGCTGGCACTTGGCAGCGCTCTCCCTTCTCCTGACATTACAACAACAAGCGTGCACTTCAGTGGCCGCCAAGTGCTTCGGGACACCCCGAGGTCACGAAAAGCCCCTCTTTAGACTACCCGGAGAGCGCCTTCAGAAACCCGAGAGAAAGGTGACACAGAGCAAAGTGCAAATTTCAGTGCAGCATTGGGATTACAGTACAGCATGTAATAAAATAACAGTCACAAGAGCTGCTCCTGTTTAACCCCAATTACAGCATGGGTGCATTAAAAAAATCACAGGTTTTTAAATAAAGAGATTG
The DNA here is from genome assembly GCA_037974335.1 of Prionace glauca. Classification (NCBI taxonomy): domain Eukaryota; kingdom Metazoa; phylum Chordata; class Chondrichthyes; order Carcharhiniformes; family Carcharhinidae; genus Prionace; species Prionace glauca. The sequence continues at coordinate 5,381,286 of CM075723.1, read as the reverse complement.
TAACTTCCACAAAATTCAAAAAAAAACAAGCAAAGCCCAGTTGACAGGGCAACAAATCCTGTCTGGAAAGCACTAGCTGCAGCTTGTCAGTAGCACTGATTAGGTTACGGGTCCAGTAACCCAAAACCCTGGCCTTATGATCCAGGAATATGGCTTTGTGTCCCAGCATGGCAGCAAGAAAATTTAAAATAAATCCAGAATAAAAAGCCATCATCAGTGAAGCTATTGGATTGTCAGGAAAACTCATCTGGTTCACTAATGTCCTTTAGGGAAGGAAATCTGCCATCCTTACACTGTCTGGCCTACATGTGGACTCCAGAGCCACAGCAATGCGGCTGACTCTTCACTGCCCTCTGAATTGGCCAGGTGACCAACATCTGGGGTCTTGTGTGAAAAGAGGAAGAGCTGCCCCACAGACTAATCAAGGAGCAGCCTGACACAGTCATACTCACAGATACATACCTTTCAGTCAGCATCTACCACTCCCCTCTCACCATCTCAGGTTACATCCTGTCCCCCACCCCCACACAGGGGCAATATAAAGCAGACTCAGACACAGAAACAGAAAGCAATATTAGGACAGATGACCAAAAGCTTGGTCGAAGAGGTAGGTGCTTTGGGATGCATCCTGAAGGTGGAAAGCGAGGTAGAGAGGCAGAGAAGAAGTTCAGGGAGGGAATTCCATAGCCGAGGCCAGGAAGCTGAAGGCACAACCACCAGTGGTAGAGTGGGTTAAATTGGAGATGTTCGAGGGGCCAGAACCCAGCGAGGGCGGAGGATTGAGGGGCTGGATGAGAGATTACAGAGACGAGGAGGGATTTGAAAACAAGGATGAGAATTTTAAAATTGTGTTGTTTCACTGGGACCCAGTGTAACTCAATGAGTTCAAGGGGTGATGAGCGAATGGGGCTCAATGTGAGTTGGAACGCAAAGCTTTTAACGACCTGAAGCTTACAGAGATGGAAGGTTGGTCAGGACAACTCGGTAATCATCTAGTCTGGAGCTAACAAAGACGCGGGTGAAAGGTTTTAGCAGATGAGTTGAGGCAGGGACAAAGTTGCACAACATTAGAGGTAAAAACAGCAGGTCTGATTCATGGAGCGGACGTGTGACCTTTAGCTCACCTTAGGGACCAGGCAAGACATTAAGGTTGCAAATGGCAGTAGCCAGGATAAAGCTGGGAGCTAGGGAATGGAATTGGCACCAGGGATCAGACACAATAGCTTCAGTCTTGTCAATATTTAGTTGGAGGAAATATCTGTTCTTTTATGAACATCAGGTAAGCAGTCTGAACAAGTTAATGACATGAGGGAGTTGAGGGAAGTGGTGACGAGGTAGAGCTGGGGGGGGGGGTGGGGGGAGGCGCTAACATACATGTGGAACCTGACACACTGCTTTTTTGGGTGATAACATAAAACGTCCCAGTCCATCTCACCAGAGAGAGTGAGGGCCAGCGTGGGTTGGAAATAGGAGGGCGGGGGGTGGGGGTTCGACAGAGATCCATGGGTGACAGCCAAGCTAATGGCGTAGGGGCAAGGAATCATTAGGGACGAGCAAAAATCCTGGTCTTACCAGTGACATCCGCATCCTGTGAATGAACAAAAACACAGCGTTCATGACTGCTACACCCTCAGCTTATGTTCCATCATCATTTGTACCAGTGGCAAAGCAAAAGCTGAAGGAGAACTTGCTGGAAACGTCATACAGCTCAGTCAACGCAGGAGGAAAGACATTTAAAGTTTTGGTTAAACAGTGTCAGTTCTGATGCCCCAAACATTGACCTGATTTTTCCTTTTCAGGCACTAGGTGAGACTGCTGTGCATTTACAGGGGCATTTTCTCCTTACTTATTTCAACCTCCTCTCTTAAATTTTTGAAAAGGGACTGAATGAGTACAGAATATAGCTCTGTTAAATATCAGCCTGAATGCCAACACTGGATTCATCTGTGAACGTGCAAAAGTGTACATCCAATGCACAGAACATGTTGGCGATATACAAACACCTTGGCCACTAACAATGCACATTGAACACAACAGTGGGATTCCCAAGGTATTTCAATTCAGACCATAAACCTGAAGGCTCTGAGCAGCACAGACACTAAACAGTGATCTATCTATTTACATTGTACAGTACAAGTGAAATCCAATGTGAGCTCCACCTCAAGCAAGTTCCAAGTTTTCCAAGTGCAGAAAGGGTTGATTACACACCGTGACTCAAAACTTAAAACTGTTAAGTGCCAGATAAACGTGTGGATGACAGTGAGTTTGAGCACAGGCCTGCCCAGTGACCTGCTGCTGCGGTGAACAGTGTGAGCTGTGTGCCAAACGGAAAGGGCAGATACTGCCCCCAGTTCTTTCTGTCCTTTGGGGAGTCTGCCTTGGCACCGCAAAACTCCACACTTTCACTGACCAATCGCAGTGACTGTCTATACTCAGGGCAAGGCAAACACTAAAAAATGTGAGGGGAGAGGGGAATCACGCTGGTTTCATATGGGAGTGTAGGAGGGGGCACATAATTAAATTTCCTCCCCTCTAAACTAAGGGGCATGTGCTTCTGATGGTACATCCACCACCCCCAGTCTCAACTCCTCCAGCGTGCCACTGGAAGCTTAAACTGACAGCATCTCCACTCCCACGAGCCCTGATTTCAGTCCAGTTGACGTTGAGCCAACCCAGCAAGACTGGACACAAGACAGGAAGGGGTTGTTGAACAGGCGGAGCTGGAGAGGCCGGTCGTGCAACTGTGAGTAATCTGCATGTCCCAACTCCTTCACCATTGGGAACACCGCTCAGATAGATGGAAGCGGAGGGAGCCTGAGAATGGATACGAGACCCATTCTCCAAATTAGGGTGGATATACATTTCTAGCCTTACACGCGAGAATACACATTAAACTTTGACGTACAAGTCCCGACTGTACTCAAATACAACACGAGGCCTTAAAATATAAAAGAAAACCATTTTCCTGTGATCTTTACAAAGCATTTCTTTTAAATTAGTTTAATTTGCTAAAAAGAAAAACCATTTTACATCGTTTGAGCCATTTCCCTGTGGAAAATTATTTGTTTTTAATGTTTTAATTCCAAAGTCCAATTTGACCCCATTTGTTGGAACATCCTTTCTGCGTAGGTGTGTAAGAAAGTGATACTTGCCTCAAGTCTGTGGGCCTTGTGGATCACAGGCAATCGATGGGTAGAATTGGAGGGGGCGGGGTGGGGGGGTGAGGTGCGGGTGTTGGGGGGTGTAAAAAGATCCCGGCAAAGAAAAAGCAGGACCTTTATTCCGAATCGTCGTCGCTGATGTCGTAACCAGCCGCGTTCCTCTCTGGTTTTGGTGAGCAGGGTGGCGAGGACTTGGAGAAGGGCCATCGGAAGGTGGGAGAGGGCGACCGCTCCCGGGCGGGACTGTTGCTTGGACTCTGTTTCGGGGTGATTGCTTGCAGCATTCGACCTTTACCCTCTTTCAGCATGTGTTTCTGTTCCATCGGGGAGGCAATGAAAAAGAACCAGCAGAAGCCTGTAAGTCTACGCAGTGTCGCAGTCGTCTGCTCCAACAACAAACTGCATTTACATAGCATCCTGAAAGAGCATATATCAGGAGGCCCCCTAGGACCTGTTCCAACACTGACCTACCAAAACTCCACTTCCCAGTTCCACCATGCCCCCTCTTCAATGCCGACTGGCGCTGTTAATATGGAGGAGGTCAATGACATAAATATAGGAAGGTATTAATAAACTTGCAGAATGGGTATATAATGAGTGAAGAAACTTCTTCCCATGTCTGTATGGGTTTCCTTCCACAGTCCAAGATGCATGGGTTGGGTGGATTGCCCATTCTAAATTGCTCTTAGTATCAGGGGGATTAGCAGGTTAAATACATGAGGTTATGGGAACAGGGCCTGATGGGATTGTGGTTGATGGGCCGAATTGCCTTTTTCTTTAAAGTTTCTTTATTAGTGAGGCTTACATTAACACTGCAATGAAGTTACCTTCACCTAACCAGCACGTCTTTCAGACTGTGGGAGAAAACCAGAGCATCTGGAGAAAACCCATGCAGACACAGGGAGAATGTGCAAACTCTGCACAGACAATGTCCCCGTCGCTGTGAGGTAGCAAGTGCTAACCACTGTGCCACCGTGTCGCGCATTCTGCACTGTAGGGATCCTATGATTCTTGTTTAATCTAGCAACACATCCTTGGCACTTCACAGGAACATTATCCAAGGAGATATTTGACCAAACATTGGCCAGAGGCAGCACTGTAGGGTCCAGGCAACTGAAGGCACATTTGTCAATAGTGGAGCGATTAAAATCAGGGACGCACGAGGAACCAGAGTTAAGGGGAGTGCAGGGACCCTGAAGGTTTGTAAATAATTAACGAGAAAGGGAAGGGCCAAGGCCAAAGAGTCTTTTGAACAAGAGGATGAGAATTTTAAAATAGGAACTTAGGAGGAGTAGGCCACTTTGGTGGTGTCAGTGCAGACTGGATGTTCCAAGTGGCCTCCTCCTGCACTGTACAGATTCTGTGATAATTCAAAAGTAATTGGCTTTCTCACATTTTGGGAGGTCAGAGAGTCATAGAGGTTTACAGCATAGAAACAGGCCCTTCAGCCCAACTTGTCCTGAGGTGAACAATGCTACAGAAATTCGAGTTCTTTCTCTCATCCTGACTTTCACACTCTCTAATTTTAACAATAATTCTTTTCAGGGCCTCCTGACCTTTTTAATCTGGTGGTACCCCAATGAGCACAAAGATCTAATCCACCTTGCTGTAGCCCTTTCAAATTTCTTCTGTCTAATGAAGTCCTGTCTACCCGTCCCCTCCTTTTCTATTTACCCGCTCCCAACAGACTGGTGCCACCTCCTTCTGCATTTTTAATAAATATAAAACAAAAAATGCAAGGGATGCTCCCAGCTGCTGAGTCGATCTCCCACTCTACATCCAATTCTCTGAACTTCTGTGCTCATGGGTCAAGTTTACCAGATCACTTGGAGGTGCTGGGACGCAGGATTAAGTTTCTTATGGCTTATGAATAAACTCCTGTCCCAAGCTATCTGCCACTTCTGCATCTCTTATCAAGTTGCCCCGTTTACTGCACAGTACTCACCAAGGCTCCCTCTGGACCAAACATCTCCAGGAAATTTCCGATGAACTCTCTGGACTTCTCTTCCCATTTCTGAATCAGGTCGATGCTCTTCTCCTCAACCTTCTGGACAAACTCCTTCGATTTCTCTTCCACATCTTTAACTTTCTGCTTGACTTTGTCAACTCGTTCCTGCAAGTTGTATTTCTTTTCCTGGAAAGCAGAGCGTGAGAGAGAGAGAGAGAGCATGAGGATGCAAAAGTGCATGAGGAAGTGCACAAGCGTGCCGGAGAGTGGGTGTGATTGAGACAAGCAGGAGAATGCAAGGGAAGACTGTTGGAGCACATACAAGACGGAATGACCCTGTTTATGACGGAATGACTCTTGTTTAACCCTGCTGGCTTGCAACTTGCTAGAATCGTTCAGCAGTAATATAAAATTCCATTTGCCTGAGAATTTGTGCAGTTTTATATCTTTAAATTTTCTTTTGCCCCTGAAATGAACCACCGCTTGCCTAACTTTACTTTATTTCCAGCTTTACTTAGTGATGCAAGAATTCTCACAACACCAGGTTGAAGTTTAACAGGTTCATCTGGAATCATGAGTTTTTGGAGCACTGCTCCTCCATCAGGTGAGTGGAGGCAGCTTTACAAACACAGCATATATAGGAAAACCTATGTTGCTCACGATTCCAAATATACCCATTGGACTTTAATCTGCTGTTATGAGACTTGTTACTGTGCTCACTCCACTCTGACGCTGGCATCTCCACATCATTATTTAGTCAATGTCAAGAGACTCTTTTTGGTATGGTCGTGACTGGGGAATCTTGCTGATCTGTTTTTAATTGCCTTATTGGGACAGTCCTATTCCTGCTTTGACTGGTATATGCAGTGACAGCCCCAGGGCCACATCACTGTTTGCACCTGCTACAATATAAACCAGGCCATGAAGATATTGAGTACAGAGGAGGGAAACAATTTGGCCCATCCCTCTCACACTCTTTCCCAATGACCTTTTAAATTCCTCCTTTCCAGTGTTGTATCTGATTCTTGTTTTGAAAGCTCCTCTTGATTCTGTTTCCACCACCCTTTCAACAGCTCCTAGCTCACTGCGTTTAGAAATAAATTTCCTGGCCCTTTTGCCAATTTAGTGAAACCTGTGTCCTTCAGTTTCTGACCCTCCATGCCAGGAGATACAGATTCTCCTTACTGACTCCGTTTAACCATTCTTGCCCCTGCTCTCACTAGCCTGGATGATGTTTATCAGCCAAACGCTGATGATAAAGACCCCAGGGTCAACGTCTAAACTGGGAAACAAACACCCAGCCCCAAGCGCTCTGTCCCATGAATGGCTGCAGCCGTCACTTACGTTTATATAGCTGACGTTGAGCTCTTTGGCGGTGTAACCACGCTGGAGATTTCTCCTCACGTATACGTCATAATCCCGCACAATTCTGGTAATGATGTCTGATGTGGAGATTCCCTCTGTTCTCTGAGTTGGGGCAAACATGCCTGTAAGTCACACAGAGTAGAGCTGTGTTTATGAGATGATCCAGCTTTAAAATACCCTCCACCCCTGGTGCTGGTTTATAAAATGCTTTTCAACACTTCCGGCAGTCCTAATGTGATTTATAGCCAATGGCACATAGCCACTGACATAATGCAGGAAACTCAGTGGGCAATTCGCACAAAGCAAGCTCCCACAATAAGTGGTATTAATCAGAATTTAATTAACCAGACAACAAAACCATCTATGGCCTTTAATGGAAAATACAGAGAGCCATAGACTTGCCACCATTTCAGTAATTCAAATATCGGTCAGCTAGCTGGCTCTCCTGCAATCTGCAACACTTCATTATATCTTGTTGATGCATCTTCAGTCTCTGCATCAGCATTCATTGAGCTTACGGTAGTACGGTCACTAATTCATGCTCTGCTCCACACTGGTCGGTATTTTACCACCATGTTCACCCTGGAATCAGGGCAGTGAAGCTCGCAGAACAGAACTCTCTGTTGGCCTCAGACAGGATTTTATGAGCTCGTCTGAGGGAGGTCGTAAAATACCCTATTCTGCAACTGGACAATCCTGATGTGCTAAGAATTAAATTGCATAAACTGATAACTTTAAATTAGTTGTCAGTGTGACTCACTCACTTACACATGCTAGAAGCCACATATAATCACACACACAGGGCCCTGTTCTATTCAGATATAAAGAACATAACTATAATCATCTTTCCCAACTAATCAAAGGTGGCACAGTGGTTATCTCTGCTGCCTCACAGCGCCAGCGACCCGGGTTCAATTCCTGGCTCGAGTCACTGTCTGTGTGGAATCTGCAGGTTTTCCCCACGTCTGCATGGGTTTCCTCCAGGTGCTCCAGTTTCCTCCGACAGTCCAAAAGATGCGCTGGTTAGGTGCCGGAGTGTGGCGACTAGGGGATTTTCACATTAACTTCATTGCAGTGTTAATATAAGCCTATTTGTGACGCTAATAAATAAATTTTGAACTTCAAAGGCTTGCGGACAGACATTCCTTGGGTCATTCCCCACAGTGAGGGTCACTTGACCTGACTTGAATTTAAACAAAGGCTCGACAGTTAACTGTTCCATGGTGCATTCTCCATGGCGACGCCTCTACCAATCAGAGTCAACTTGCCAACCTATGAGCACCCTCTTCTCTTTCAGTATAATTAGTTGTTCCAGTTGCAACTTGGTATTCTTGCAAGTCTGCCCTGATGAGTGCAAAATGAAAAGATTCGATGGCATGTCTCTTTTATCATCATAGAACATAGAACATTACAGCACAAACAGGCCCTTCGGCCCTCGAGTTGCGCCGATCACATTAACCCCTACCAATCTACAGACCTATCTATAACCCTCAATCTCATTAAACCCCATATACTCATCCAGAAGTCTTTTAAAAGACCCCAGCGAGTTCGCCTCCACCACCGATGACGGCAGCCGATTCCATTCACTCACCACCCTCTGAGTGAAAAACTTATCCCTAACATCACCTCTGTACTTCCCTCCCCGCACCTTAAATCTGTGTCCTCTCGTAGTGACCATTTCAACCCGGGGAAATAGCCTCTGAGAGTCCACCCTTTCTATTCCTCTCAACATTTTATAAACCTCTATCAGGTCGCCTCTCAACCTTCGCCTCTCTAGGGAAAAGAGTCCCAGCTCCCTCAACCTATCTTCATAAGGTATGCCTCCCAGTCCAGGCAACATCCTTGTAAATCTCCTCTGCACCCTTTCAATAGCTTCTACGTCTTTCCTATAGTGAGGCGACCAGAACTGCGCACAGTACTCCAAATGAGGCCTGACAAGGGTCCTGTAAAGTTGCAGCATTACCTCCCGACTCCTAAACTCAATCCCTCGATTAATGAAGGCCAGTACACCATACGCCTTCTTGACCACCTCCTCCACCTGCGAGGCCGATTTAAGAGTCCTGTGGACCCGGACCCCGAGATCCTTCTGCTCTTCAACGCTACTAAGACTCCTGCCCTTGATAGTGTACTCGTTCATCCCGTTGGTTCTGCCGAAATGGACGACTACACATTTATCCGTGTTGAAGTCCATCTGCCCCTTCTCCGCCCATTCCTGCATCCTATCTATGTCCTGCTGCAACTTTTGACATCCTTCCAGACCATCCACAACACCACCGACCTTCGTGTCATCAGCGAACTTGCTAACCCATCCCTCCACTTCCTCATCCAGGTCATTTATGAAAATGACAAACAGCAAGGGTCCCAGTACAGATCCCTGGGGCACCCCACTGGTGACTGACCTCTATTCCGAAAAAGACCCATCCACAACCACTCTCTGCCTTCTGCAGGCAAGCCAGTTCTGGATCCACAAGGCCAAAGGCCCTTGGATCCCATGCCCTCTCACCTTCTCAAGAAGTCTTGCATGGGGGACCTTATCAAACGCCTTGCTGAAGTCCATGTACACTACGTCCACGGCACTTCCTTCGTCAATGTGTTCAGTCACATTATCGAAGAACTCAACTAGGCTCGTAAGGCACGACCTGCCCTTGACAAATCCATGCTGAATCGTTTAATCGCCTTAAGCATGAGGATAGCTGGAACCAATAAAGGTCAACAGCAATACAGTGAGATTGGGACTGAGAATTATTTACTCTGCACCTTGCTGATCGGGGAGTGTTTGAAATGAATTCTACACCCCTCCCCCACCTCAGTGTTAACACATTTATTGTAAGCATACAATGATTACAGCAAATCAGAACAGCCAATCACCAGATCAAACGCACACACCTGCATCTTTAATGTGTTTGTAAACGTCATCGCTTCCTGCGGAGGAATATGGGATGTCATCATGAGCCACAAAGTCAATCTGCAATAGGAAAAAAAATCTTTATGAACTTAACCATCAAAAAGTCAACTTCAGAACGAATTGAAGCATTTGACAATTCACAATCTGACGTCTGTCCTGTACAGAGTTCTTTATTTGTTGCCCCATTTTTCATGTTACTTCATCCATTATAAATTCCTGACAAAATTTATAATGGAAACTTTGCACATAAACATGTGATCTCGTAACTATTCCATCCCACCTGTGGCAGTGCCGTAGTTCCTTACTGATGCCTTCTGACAGTGCAGGTTACTGGTACTTGGCCGGCAGCCAGGGTTACACACTGCCAGATAAACACAGGTGTTAGCTGTGTGGATCTCGACCAAGTCAGGCGGTTCATGTCCCATTCTTAAATGACTTGACGTCCCAAGGTCATGAAAGGAGCTTTATAAATACAAGTTTGTTCTTTTTTGTGTTATCTCATAGAACCCTACAATGCAGAAAGAGGCCCTTTGGCCCAACGAGTCTGCACCGAACACAATCCCACCCAGGCCCTACCCCCATACCCCTACATGTTATACCCACTAATCCCTCTAACCTACGCAACCCTGTGCTTTAAGGGGCAATTTCTTACCATGGCCAATCAAACTAACCCGCACATCTTTGGACTGTGGGAGGAAACCAGAGCACCCGGAGGAAACCCATGCAGACACGAGGAGAATGTGCAAACTTCACATAGACAGTGACCCGAGCCGGGAATCGAACCCAGGTCCGTGGAGCTGTGAAGCAGCAGTGCTAACCACTGTGCTACCGTGCCGCCCTCTGCCGTCTCCCTGCTTGCAAAACCAGGACAGCGTGCGGTTTTTTTGGTCACCACTTTCCTGAAAAGGCCATGCTAAATTACCCTTTGTGTCCCAAAAATGTGTAGGTTAAGCAGATTAGCCGTGCTAGATTGTCTCTCAGTGTCCAAAGATGTGCAGGTTAGGTGGATTGACCATGCTAAATTGCTCCTTAGTGTCCAAAAATGTACTACTGAGAGACAGGAGTAGTTAAGAGCTTAGCCTCTCTTCCTATCCAGGCCAGGGAGGCTTTATGAATGACCCCTCCAATCTGCAGGCTTAGAAGCAAAGAGGAGGTCATAGAAAGGAGGAAGGCCTACAGCAGGGAAATATTTTATAGCAAAGATTAAAATTTCCTTATCCTTTATTCCTGGCTCCCTTGGCACAGTGGTTAGCACACTGTGTTGCCTCACAGCACCAGGGACCTGGGTTCAGTTCTGGCCTTGGGTGGCTGTCTGTGTGAAGTTTGCACATTCTTCCCATGTCTCCTTGGGTTTCCTCTGGGTTCTCTGATTTCCTTATGTAGTCCAAAAATGTGCAGGTGAGGTGGATTAGACATGCTAAATTGCCTCTTAGTGTTCAAAGATATGCAAATCAACCTCCCAACCATTGACTCTGTCTACACTTCCCGCTGCTTTGGCAAAGCAGCCAGCATAATTAAGGACCCCACGCACCCCAGACATTCTCTGTACCAATTGACTCAAGAACTAGCTTCTTCCCTGCTGCTGTCAGACTTTTGAATGGACCTACCTTGCACTTAAGTTGATCTTTCTCTACATCCTAGCTATGACTGTAACACTACATTCAGCACACTCTCCTTTCATTCTCTATGAATGGTATGCTTTGTCTGTATAGCACGCAAGTAAGAACACTTTTCATGGTATGCTAATATATGTGACAAAGTAAATCAAATCAAAAGGTTAGGGGGATTTGTGAGCTAAATACATGGGGTTACAGAAATAGGACCCGGGTAAGATGCTTTGTCGGAGAGTCTCTGCGAATTCGATCAGACAAATGTCTTCCTTCTGCACTGTAGGGATTCTATGATTCTTGTATTTATCCACCTTCTCTTAAATTAATCAATATATTGACCTCAATTATTCCTTGTGGTTCCATAATCTTACAAGTCACTGGTTTATAAAAATCAAATCTCCGAAATTCTATATTGGACTTATTAGTGACTACCTTACATTTATGGAAAACAAAAAAAAAATCGAGAAGCAGAAATGTATCTTGTTGCTTCTTTTCTTAACTTTGTCTAATTTTATCATTGGGAAGATAGCGTGTTATCTTGCAGTGCAGTGGAAACAGCAACTTCCTGCATCCACAGATAGAAAGAAGTGTGATAGTATAATCAGACACAAACACCAATTGCAGTCAACACCAAACACAAACTAATATCAACATTCCGACAACAGCAAAGTACTGCAGACCCCAGAAATCTGAAATGAAGACAGCAAATTTTGCCAATCCTTCAACAGATACCGGAGTTGAGGGGATTGAGCTATGAGGAGAGGCTGAATAAACTAGGCTTGTACTCGTTAGAGTTTAGAAGAATGAGGGGAGATCTCATTGAGACGTATAAGATGATAAATGGGATGGATAGGATAGAGGTGGAGAGACTCTTCCCGCTCAAAAAAGACAGTAGGACTAGGGGGCACAGCCTCAAGGTAAAGCGGAGGCAGTTTAGAACAGAGTTGAGGAGGAACTTCTTCACTCAAAGGGTGGTGAATCTCTGGAATTCTCTGCCCGTTGAAGTGGTGGAGGCTGCCTCGCTAAATATTTTTAAGAAACGGGTTGATGGGTTTTTGATAAGAGAGGGGATTAAGGGTTATGGGGAGAGGGCGGGAAGGTGGAGCTGAGCCACGACAGATCAGCCATGATCTTATTGAATGGCGGGGCAGGCTCGAAGGGCCAGATGGCCTACTCCTGCTCCTATTTCTTATGTTCTTATGTAGATCAGGCAGCATCTGTGGAGGGAAGCAGAGCTCATGTTTCAGACTGGCATTAATAAATACATTTCTGTATTCCACATAGAATCACTGCAGTGCAGCAGGAGGCCATTTGGCCCATCGAGCCTGCAGAGGCCACAATCCCACCCAGGCCCTATTCCCGTAACCCCACATATTTACCCTGTTAATCCCCCTGTCACTAGGGCCAATTTAGCATGACCAATCAACCTAACCCGCACATCTTTGGACTATGGAAGGAAACCGGAGCACCCAGAGAAACCCATGTAGACATAGGGAGAATGTGCAAACTCCACACAGACAGTGACCCAAGCCGAGAATTGAATCCAGTGAGGCAGCAGTGCTAACCACTGTGCCCCCCCATCTTTGCATCAGAACCAGTAAAAGTTAGAGTTAACATTTGTTATGAAGATGTGTTATGCGATATATAGATATATATGTATATATTTAGAGGCGGCAATGGCCTAATGGTATTACTGCTAGATTATTAATCCCGAAACTCAGCTAATGTTCTGGGGACCCAGGTTCGAATCCCACATGGTGGAATTTCAATTGAATTTAAAAAAATCTGGAATTAAGAATCTACTGATGACCATGAAACCATTGTCGATTGTTGTACAAACCCACCTGGTTCATTAGTATCCTTTAGGGAAAGAAATCTGCCGTCCTTACCTGGTCTGGCCCACATGTGACTCCAGAGCCACAGCAATGTGGTTGACTCTCCAATGCTCGCCGAAAGGATCTAGTAAGCCACTCAGTTGTACAAGGGCAACTAGGGATGGGCAATAAATGCTGGCCAGCCTGTGATCCCCATGTCCCACGAATTCATAAAAATATTTAGAACCAATATTTTTGCTGAGCAAAAATATTGGTTCCAAATATTTTTATGAATTTGCTGAGCAAAAATATTGCTGTCAGCAAATTTTTGCTGACAGCAGCCACCATACTGCACCTGCTAAAGATGCAAGCTGCCTCCAGAGACACGAATCTATGGAACTCTCAGAGACAGTAGCTAAGATTAGCTTCGGTTGAAACTAGAGTGGTCACATGGCCCAGCTCATGGACAAAGGACACTGGATTTGAACCAACAAGTGAGTCTGCCATCAGGATGCAAGGGGCAACAGCCTTAGCGCTCCACCTCCTTCTTCTGAAACCTCTCTCAAAGATGAGCTGTTTGGGGTTTGAGAACCCACCAAAAGATCTGACTGCTACAAACTTAGAGCACTTAAAGGAACATTCCAAATAAACACCATTGTCTGCCAGAGAAAAGACAAACAACCAGCAGAGAGTGCCAGCAAGGAATCCAATACCACCAGATGCTGGGCAACACGACAGCTCAGTGACTTATCACTGTTTGCTGTGCAGACACATGGATTTGGGCCAGTGTCTGTGGGAGTTTGCGCGTTCTCCCCGTGCTTGCGTGGGTTTTCTCCGGGTGCTCCGGTTTCCTCCCACGCCCCAAAGATATGCTATTAGGCTGATTGGTGTAATAAATTGTCCCTAAATTAGTCTTCCCTCAATGTGGAATGCCATAAGCAATAGACAAGGGTCATGGGTGGAGGGGGGACCCATAATGTTAAAATGGCGGCGCGGGCTCGTTGGGCCAAAAGGCCTATTTCCCGGGCTGTTTTGTTCTTTGTACAGGCAATGGAAAGCAGGTCTAAATAATCACCAGATAATCCGTGATTGGTGGGATTGATGTGATCGGCGCAACTCGAGGGCCGAAGGGCCTGTTTGTGCTGTAATGTTCTATGTTCTATGATTCATTTTCACACTAAATTTTACCAAGCCAAGTTCTTCAGAAGGAGAGGGGTAGCTAATGTAACCCTGCTAGTTAAAATGGGAAGTAGGCAGAAAACAGAGAATTATAAAACAGTCAGCCTGGGTTCAGTAGTGGAAAAAATGCTTTATCAAAGATTTTATAGCAGAACCCTTGGAAAACAGTGGCAATATCGGGCAGAGTCAGTGTAGATTTACAAAAGGGAAATTATGCTTGACAAATGTACTAGAATTCTTTGAGGATGTAACTAGTAGACTTAATGAGGGGGAACCGGTGGATGTGGTTTATTTGGACTTTCAGAAGGCTTTCGACAAGGTCTTATGTAAGAGATTAGCATGTATAATTAAAGTACATGGGATTGGGAACAGTGTACTGAGATGGATAGAAAACTGGTTGGCAGACAGCACAATTTTCCCATTTATCTGTTTTCATGTGTAGCTGCCTTGCCTTCTGGTTGCACCATTCTGACCAAGGTGGAACAACTCACGGTCAGCATTAGCTAGCTATCCTGATATGCTGGATTTTGCATTAAGCCATAGACACTTCCTTATGCACCCAACAATTCATACTTTTAATTGAAAAAAAAACCTACCCTGTGCATTTCCAGGAACTCAGCTGACAGTGACCAGGGTGCATTCCGCACAACTTCATCCACGTAGCGGCAATGCCTGACTGCGTCATATCGTTCAGCCTCGTTCATTACAGTGAAGCCTTTGAATTGGTGGGTCAGGTCATCGTTACACACTGTAAAAGGTTAAAAGCAAACAAGCAAGTATTCAGGCAGTTGCCTAATGCTGTGACCTAACCCAAGCATTCCAACTCATCTGATCCTCACCCAGAAAACTACGTCAATTATTCCAGGTAAGGTGCCCAAGAACGCTGAACTAGAAATCCAGAAATCACAATTTCAAGTCCCATCGTGGTGTTAAATTCAACAAATCTGTAGGTGGGCATCAAAAAAAATAACTCAGTGTACGAAGATTTCTGGAGACCATAGTCCATACATAATTCCGTTAGTCCAGAATGACCTCTGCCTTTTAACCTTTCTAGGGTGGGCAGTCTTATTGAAAGCAAATCTACTTCTGGCACAGGTTTTAAATTCATGGGGCCATCCGAGCTCCCTTCACCTATGCAACATTGCAATCACCCAGTACGTTACATTACCAGCAAGGCCACTGAAGGAGGCAGTAGGAATCAGATCAAAGATTATTGGTATTCTTTCTGGGGAGAACCAGAGAGGTGAATGCTTTATCTTTTGAAGCTTATTTATTAGTGTCACAAGTAGGCTTACGTTAACACTGCAATGAAGTTTCTGTGAAAATCCCCTAGTTGCCACACTCCAGCGCCTGTTTGGTACACTGAGGGAGAATTTAGCATGGCCGATGTACCTAACCAGCACATCTTTCAGACTGTGGGAGGAAACCAGAGCACCCGGAGGAAACCCACGCAGACACAGGGAGAAGGTGCAGACTCTCACAGACAGTGACCCAAGCCAGGAATCGAACCCGGGTCCCTGGTGTTATGATGCAGGTGTGCTAAACACTGTGTTCTTAAATGCCAAATTTCTTCCAGAGAAGTCTCACTAGATTGATTCCGAGCATGGAGGATTTTTTATTAGGAGAGATTGAGCAGGTTCAGCCTGTACTCATTAAAGTTTAGAAGAATGAAAGGTGATGTTATTGAGACAAATCTGATTCTCAGGAGGCTGGACAGGGGTAGACATTGTGAAGATGTTTCCTCTTGAGCGAGAACGAGGGGAAATAATCTGAGTAAGGTATCACCCGTTTAATACAGAGATCAGGATGGCAATGAACCTGTAGAATTCTTTAGCCCAGAGGGGCAGCATCATAGGGCCATAAGAGACAGGAACAGGACAAGGCCGTTCAGCCCCTCGAGTCTGCTCTGCCATTCAATAGGATCATGGCGATCTGACAATCCTCACCTCCACTTCCTGCCCTTTCCAGGTAACATCTGATTCCATTACCGATCAACAAATCTATCTCAGCCTTAGATATACACAAGGACTCTGTGCACGGCCTCTGAATAAAGAGGCACCAAGTTAAGACTGAGATGACGAGGGATTTCTTCTCTCCGGGGGTTGAGAATAATTGGCACTCCTTGCTTCCTTTTTAACTCAGATGGGGGACAGAGTTACCCATTCGACCAATACTGCTGACATACAGGACATAAGTCAATACTTCAATCTGTTCTTTCCCTCCAGGCCACTGCTGAAAAGAATGATGGAGAAGTATTTTTTTTACAAATTGCTTCAACGTGGCAAACGTTGAACCTCATAATCAAGGCAAGCCGAGCTTCTACCTGACAGCAGAGTTCTTCACCTCTCCAGTTGGAAATAAAGGAAAAGAAAAGCACTTGCGTTTATATAGCATCTTTCCCTGCTCAAACCGTTCCCAGGCACTTCATTGTAGGGCTGTACTTCTGAAGCGCAGTCACTGATATTTTTGCGAATGTGATGGTCCAATAATGCACAGTAAGCCCCCAGGTGCAGTGAATGGCAACGTAAGCAATCTCAGATGGCATCGTAAGAAGTCTCACCACACCAGGTTGAAGTCCAACAGGTTTACTTGGAATCAGGTGAGTTATCTGAAGGAGCAGCACTCCAAAAGCTCGTGATTCCAAACAAACCTGTTGGACTTTACCTGGTGTTGTGAGACTTCTTACTGTGCCCACCCCAGTCCAACGCCAGCACCTCCACATTAGATGGTAAAGGCTGAAGAATGCACACAGGCTCATGGAAATCCTTTCCCTCTTCTTCCTATGGATCTTTTACATTCACCCAAAGATCAGAGATTAAGAAATCTTGATCTTAACTTATCTTCTCAAACACCGCACCTCCCAACAGTGCAGCAGTCCCCCGGTACCTGCAATGGAAGGGCCAGCCGTACTATGTGATTTTTTGAATGAGCGAGGGAAAGCATGACCAAATAAATCAAGTTGATGTTTAATAGAGCAATCAATAAGAATTGTTAATAGAAAACAGATTTCCCACTGACTGTTGCAACTCCTTCCTTACCGCCGACTATGAGATGAGTGTTTGGGAAAAGGCCTTTGGCCTGCATCAACGCCCGCGCATGTCCAGAGTGAAATAAATCGAAGATCCCATCGGCATAAACTCGAACAGGGCGATCCACTGAAAGTAGAAGAAAGATTTTCATTTATACAGTATGCCATCACCATCAGCGGTGTCTTTTCTCATTAATTCCCAACATGGGCATTATGGGCCACATCACCTCCCACTGTGCTGTGTCATTTGTTTTATTAGGGTCGCAAGTAGGCTTATATTAACAATGCAATTAAGTTACTGTGAAAATTCCCTGGTCACCACACTCCAGCTCCTGTATACCGAGGGAGAATTTAGCATGACCAATGTACCCAACGAGCACATCTGTTGGACTGTGGGACACTTGGAGGAAACCCATGCAGACACGGGAAGAACGTGCAAACTCTGCACAGACAGTGACCCAAGGTTGGAATTGTTCCTGGCGCTGTGAGGCAACAGTGGTAAGCACTGTGCTGCCACTGTGACACTCTATCACGCTCAGGGCAAGAGTGCATCACTGGTCAGTGATGTTACTTAGCACTTGTCAGCCCAAACCCAGATATTGTCCAGCTCTTATCGCTTTTAGACATGGACTGCTTCAGCATGCGAGGAGCCACAACTGGTGCTGAACTTTGTGCAGTCAGCAGCGCACATCCCCACTTCTGACCTCATATTGAAAGGAAGATCATTGGTGAAGCAGCTGAAGATGGTTGGGCTGAGGACAAAACCCAGAGAAACTCCTGCAGTGATGTCCTGGAGCTGAGATGATTAACTTCCAACCGCCACAACCATCTTCTTTTGTGCCAGATGTGACACCAGCCAGCAGAGAGTTTTCTGCCTTATTCCCAGTTTTGCTAGGCTTTCTTAATGCCATAATGTCAAATATTGCCTTGATGTGGAAAGCAGTCATTCTCAACTCACAGGTCTAACCGTGTAAAGGTGACAGTAGAGATTCTATATGAGAAAGGTTCATAGTTTCACGATAACCATTATTGATACTAATGTTTTAATGCCAGGATTTATTTTTTTTTAAATTAAATTCCACAGCTGCTATGGTGAGATTTGAAGTAATAGAACATAGAACATTACAGCGCAGAACAGGCCCTTCGGCCCACGATGTTGCGCCGACCAGTTACAAAACAATGACCCACTAGCCTATATCAATCCCTTTTCATCCATAAACCTATCTACAGATCTCTTAAACGCCCCCAAACTAGGCTCATTTACAACTGCAGCAAGCAGGGCATTCCAATCCCTCACCACCATACATCTAGATCCCTCTGTTCATCCACACTATTCAAAGTCCTCCCGTTAGTCCTATACTCGACACCTCGAGGAGAGGTAATAAGCCGTGGATAACGAAGGAGGTGAAGGAAAGTGTTAAATTAAAAGCGGAGGAGTTTAGAGTAGCTAAGAGCAGTGGGCGAGAAGAGGATTGGGAAAGGTTTAAATGTCAACAAAGATTGACAAAGAAATTGATAAAGGAGGGTAGGAGAAGCTATGAGGCTGGGCGAGCACTTAATATAAAAAAGGATAGCAAGAGTTTTTATAAATATATAAAAAGGAAGAGGCTGGCTAGGGTAAACGTTGGTCCTTTAGAGGATGAGAAAGGGGAGCTAGTGGTAGGGGATAGGGATATGGCTAAGGTCTTGAATAACTTCTTTGTTTCTGTCTTCACGGAGGAGGAAGTGAATAATTTGCCGGGTGTTAGCGATGGAAAGGTGGTAGGAATGGAGGGTCTTAATGACATTACTGTTACTAGAGAGGTGGTGCTCGACAGACTGGAGGGGCTGATTGTGGACAAGTCCCCAGGACCGGATGGAATGCATCCGAGGGTTCTGAAAGAAATGGCGGAGGTGATAGTGGATGCCTTGGTGGTTATTTTCCAGACGTCGCTGGATTCCGGGGAAGTGCCGGAAGATTGGAAAACGGCTAATGTTACGCCGTTGTTTAAGAAGGGTGCCAGGCAAAAGGCGGGGAATTATAGGCCGGTTAGTTTAACGTCTGTGGTAGGTAAAATGTTAGAAACCGTCATTAAGGAGGAAATAGCGAGGCATCTTGAGGGGAATTGCTTGATAGGGCGGACGCAACACGGTTTCATTAAAGGGAAGTCGTGTCTGACAAATTTACTGGAGTTCTATGAGGATGTGTCTAGGGCAGTGGATAGAGGAGAGCCGGTGGATGTGGTCTTTCTGGATTTTCAGAAGGCGTTTGACAAGGTACCTCACAAGAGGTTATTGCAGAAGGTCAGGGGACATGGAGTTGGGGGTAGGGTGTTAGCGTGGATAGAGGATTGGTTGTCAAATAGGAGGCAGAGAGTGGGGGTCAATGGATGCTATTCGGATTGGCGGTTGGTGACTAGTGGGGTGCCCCAGGGGTCGGTGCTGGGACCTCAGCTATTTACCATTTATATAGATGATCTGGAGGAGGGAACCGAGTGCAGGGTGTCGAAATTTGCTGATGACACCAAGATTGGGGGAACAGCAAATTGTGCGGAGGGTGTGGAGAGTCTGCAGAAGGATCTAGATAGGCTGGGCGAATGGGCCAGGAAATGGCAAATGGAATTTAATGTTGGCAAGTGTGAGGTGGTCCACTTTGGTAGGAGGAATGGTAGGAAGGACTATTACTTACGGGGCGAAAAACTGCAGCAGGCGACGGTGCAGAGGGACCTCGGGGTCCTTGTGCATGAGTCGCAAAAACCCAGCTTGCAGGTGCAGCAGGTGGTCAGGAAAGCGAATGGGATGCTGGCCTTCATAGCGAGGGGGATTGAATATAAAAGTAGGGAGGTCTTGCTGCAGCTATATAGGGCATTGGTGAGGCCGCAGCTGGAGTACTGTGTGCAGTTTTGGGCGCCGCACCTGTGCAAGGATATTTTGGCCCTGGAGGGAGTGCAGAGGAGGTTTACTAGGCTGATACCGGAGTTGAGGGGATTGAGCTATGAGGAGAGGCTGAATAGACTAGGCTTGTACTCGTTGGAGTTTAGAAGAATGAGGGGAGATCTCATTGAGACGTATAAGATGATGAATGGGATGGATAGGATAGAGGTGGAGAGACTCTTCCCGCTCAAAAAAGACAGTAGGACTAGGGGGCACAGCCTCAAGATAAAGGGGGGGCGGTTTAGAACAGAGTTGAGGAGGAACTTCTTCACTCAAAGGGTGGTGAATCTCTGGAATTCTCTGCCCGTTGAAGTGGTGGAGGCTGCCTCGCTAAATATTTTTAAGAAACGGGCTAATGGGTTTTTGATAAGAGAAGGGATTAAGGGTTATGGGGAGAGGGCGGGAAGGTGGAGCTGAGTCACGACAGATCAGCCATGATCTTATTGAATGGCGGGGCAGGCTCGAAGGGCCAGATGGCCTACTCCTGCTCCTATTTCTTATGTTCTTATGTTCTTATGTTCTTATCTGTTGCTCCTACCGAAATGAATTACCTCACACTTCTCCGCATTAAATTCCATCCGCCACCTCTCGGCCCATATTGTTTTTTTTCAATTCCAAACAACGTCTGAAAAACTGAGCTGGAATTCTCTGTAAAAGTCTAATTGTCCCCAGTCATATGACCCGACCTGTTAATCATCCCAATTAAGGTCTACACTGCAACAGCAATAATGTCTCCTTCAAATCCAAGGTTCCGGATTACTAGTCCAGTGACATAAACATTATTCTGCCACACCCAGGGATTGTCAATAAATGCTGCGATTCTCACATCACCAGGATAAAAGAAAGCTAATTTACCTGGTGACCTCCTGGGCACTATGAGCAGTAGACTACAGAACTGATAGCTCTGTGCACCTCCACAGGCTGGTTAACCAATCATGGAATCCCTTTAGTGCAGAAAGAGGCTATTCAGCCCATCGAGTCCGCACTGACTCTCTGATACAGCACCCCATGCAAGCCCCATCCCTACAACCCCAGGTACTTAGAACAAAGAACAAAGAACAAAGAACAACCCAGCACGGGAAACAGGCCCTTCGGCCCAACGAGCCCGCGCCGCCACATCACCCTGCACCTATTCTACCCTGCATATCACCGAATGGAACCCTACTCAGTCAGATTCAGGGAAGAAATAGTGTCAATTTGGTAAAAACCGATTAGCCTGAGAGCACACTTATCCTGCTAAACCCCCTAACCTACACATCATGGGACGATACCAAGGACAATTTAGCATTACCAATCCACCTAACTTGCACATCTTTGAACTGTGGGAGGAAAGCAGAGCAACTGGAGGCTCTTCGTAGCTAGCTTGCCCAACTCAGATCTTTCCTGGGGCACAGGGAATTCCAGATTTCCAGCACTCTGTGTGAAGAAGTGTTTTCT
This sequence comes from Prionace glauca, assembly GCA_037974335.1. Lineage (NCBI taxonomy): Eukaryota > Metazoa > Chordata > Chondrichthyes > Carcharhiniformes > Carcharhinidae > Prionace > Prionace glauca. Next base: position 5,359,926 of record CM075723.1, on the reverse strand, counting down.
TACGTTATTGATGGACAGCCAAGTTGTGATTTTAGGGTTTATGCCTCATTGCTCTAGACAATATGGTTACCCAACTGAGTCCTTGAATCAGCTCAGTTCAGTCACTGCTTAAGCTTCTCTATTTAAGAGAAATTTTACCTACACAGCCTGTCCTCATATTGCAGCCCTTCTAGCCTCCAGTATCCTTCTGGTGAATCTGCACTGCAGTCCCCTCCAGGATCAGTTTCTCTCTCCTTTGTTCAGAACTGAACACAGCTGTTCCATTGTTTCCCTCTTTCCCCCACTCATTCTTCTGCAAAGATGCTTTTGTTGGTGGAGGGCGGGACACAGGCAGCACGGTGATGCACTGGTTAGTACTGCTGTCTCACAGCACCAGGGTCCTAGGTTCAATTCTGGCCTCGGGTCACTGTCTGTGTGGAGTTTGCACATTCTCCCCGTGTCTGCATGGGTTTCCTCCTGGTGCTTTGGTTTCCTCCCACACTTCAAAGATGTGCGAGTTAGGTGGATTGGCCATGCTAAATCCTCCCTTAGTGTCGGCGGGCGGGCGGGCGGGGGGGGGGGGGGGGAGGAAGGAAAAATCAGCAGGGTAAATGTGTGGGGTGATGCAAGTGGGGCCTGGGTGCAATTGTGGTAAGTACAGATTTAATGGGCTGAATAGCCTCCTTCTAAACTGAAGGGATTCTATGGATTCCACGAAGCTATGGACAAAGACAGCGGTTTCTATACTCACAGGAGGTCCCAATTTTTGCTTCTTCCAACGTCACACGCTCGTACGCTTTGTCGCTCGTCACCCCATTCTCATCAGCGAAGGGTGCTGGCTGCGAGAGAGTCTGTAATGGAAATGGTGCAGAGAGACAACCGGATGACTGGCAGGTATCCACTGCAGGGGTTAAGATTGGACAACGGGTCAACAAGACCTGAGGGAATTGTTGGAAGAGTTAACATCGACTCTGCTTAGCTCCGGTTCTGGTAAAACGGTCACACCCAGGCACGTGTCAAGACTATTACCCTGCTTCCCACCTCCTAACCATTGGCAGCTTCATCCAGCAGTACAGCAAGTGCAGAGAACTCACAGAGTCACGTGGTAGGGAGCTTCACGGGAGGCAAAAGGCTGCCGAGGGCAGAGAAACCTGTGGTTCTAGAGGCTGAGGAAACATACAATCGGAAATGTACAACTAACAGGCACGGACAAGATTTGTACTTGGTTTCCCACAATGAGTTTTCCGTCTTTTGCCATTAAAGCTACATACCAGGAAGAAACCAATATAGTCAGTGGCAACTTGCCCTCAGCTTTAGTTTGGGGGGTGGGGGGTGGATTTACTTCCAGGTGGCCGTGATACGAAGTTGAGGAACTGCAAATGGTACTCCAGGCACAGATCTCCAGCCAGACCTCATTTAATGAACTGCATTCAATTGTGGGCAAAGTGTCTAGGGAAGAACATACTGGCCTTACAGGAGACGCAACACAGAATGACACTGGGGACAATTTGAAGAGTTCAGTTATGAGAAGAAGTTGCACAAACTTAAGTTGCTTTCAACTGAATCAGGGACAGTGGGTGGGGGGGTGGAGTTTGAGAGGTGATCCGATCAAGACAGTTAAAACGATTGAAGGATTTGATGGGTTAAAGCAACTCGGGAAGAAACCGTAATAAGGGCACACAATCTTCAAATTAGAGCTAGGCTGTTCAAGGGTGACACCAGGAAGCACTCCTCCACACACAAGGGCAATGATTCAGAAACTTTCTCTGCTAAAGGCTTGAGGGTCGATTAAAGATCTAATTCAGAACAATAGATTCTGGATGAGTAAAGGTATCCAGGAACACAGAGCAAAGTTGGGTAAACGAGGTTGAAAATTTAATGAAGGCACAGGCTCGATGGGTTGAATGGCTCCTCGGTGCCTACATCTAGATTGTAGTCTGTTCCATGGCTGGTCCAACCAATCAGGAAAGCATCCAACCATCGATCAATAATCTGACTATAAGAGCTGGAATATATTCCATTATAAAAAGAGGGATCAAATGTCTCAATTGCACAAAGAGATGAAGGGCATAAGAACATATGAAATAGGAGCAGAAGTAGGCCATCTGGCCCTTCGAGCCTGCCCCGCCATTCAATAAGATCATGGCTGATCTGTCGTGGCTCAGTTCCACATTCCGGCCCTCTCCCCATAACCCTTAATCCCCTCTCTTATCAAAAACCCATCAACCCGCTTCTTGAAAATATTTAGTTGGAGGCAGCCTCCAACACTTCAACGGGTAGAGAATTCCAGAGATTCATCACCCTTTGAGTGAAGAAGTTCCTCCTCAACTCCGTTCTAAACCGCCCCCCCCCCCTTTATCTTGAGGCTGTGCCCCCTAGTCCTACTGTCTTTTTTGAGCGGGAAGAGTCTCTCCACCTCTATCCTATCCATCCCATTCATCATCTTATGGTCTCCACATTAGAAGGGGATTAGTCTGGATTTCCCTCACGGAAACTCTTGTTGAAGCAGATTCCATAGATCTTAAAAGGATCCTACAAAATCAACATTCTGCGGGACAGCAGGGGGGAAATCAACATTGTCTAAAAACGGAACTGGGCCAGCCACATGAATACCGTGGTTGCAAGAGTAGGTCAGGGGCTGGGAATTCTGTGCTAACTCTGCTCCCGACTCCCCAAAATCTACAAAGTCTAAATCTTGGTGGGAGCCTGGAAGAAACTCGGATCAATGGGGAGAAATTAACTAGATTCCTAGGCTTGGAACCTAACACTTCCCAGAGGAGAGAGGCAAAGAGCTGAAGTGGAACTGGGTGCATCAGAGTTTGATAAAGTTAAGGAAAAGTCAAACGGAGAGCACAGTAAGGCTGCGAGTTGACTGGCTGCTGAGCATTAGTGCTGTAGTTTGTTCATGCGTTGGTTTAAGCAGCTGGGAGATTAAAAAATAACTTTAAAAAGAAATAAATTGGGGTTAAGTAAAGGATTCAGTTTCTCCACAATTAGATAATGTCAACAGAACGGAAATGAGCAGCTGGTGAGTTTCTTTTGGTAAGAAGGAAAGAGGGAGGCATGGCAGAATTGATTAAGGACAACATTGCAATGCTGGCAGAAGGAACAGTCAAAAGCAAAACCTATTTGGTTAAAGCTAAGGAACAAAAGATGAGCAAATATATTGCTTGGTGCAGTCTACAGACAACCAATTATTGGGAAAGATGTAAAGGAAATTACAGAGAGAGACAACAATTATAGACTAGTTATAATAGATGATTTTAATTATCTGAATCTGGACTGGGATAGTAGTAATGTAAAGGGCAGCCAGAAGCAAAAACTCCTTGAGTGTGTTTCAGGAAAATTGTCTCCATCCCCATTGGATTGGAAGCATAGACACTGCTGGAGCTGATTCTTGGGAATGGGATGGGCTGAGTGGATCAAGTGACAGGAGAATGTTTAGGAAACAGTGATCGTTGTATTTTTGGGTTGGCTGTGGGAAAGGACAAGAAAAAATCCACAGTAAAGACAATAAACTGGGGAAAGCCAACTTCAATGGGATAAGAATGGATCTGATCCAAATAAATTCAATCAAACGTTGGCAGGAGAAACTGTACCTGAACAACAGGGCTACCTTCAAAGGTAGAGATAGTTGGGATACAGTCAGAGTATATTCCAATTTACAAAGCCTGCAAGTTTGTGCTATGATCAAATCTCTCTCCTCGTTCGATTCCTTCGAGCAGACCCAGAGGTGACACTACTCAAACTTTCTGACCTTTACTATGTAGAAAGAGCCAATAGACACATGGGAACACTGCCGCTTCTATGCTTCCCTCCGAATCACACAGAATACCTTGATTTGGAACTACAAGTCTGTTCCTTCATCATTTCTGGGTCTTAATACTGGAATTCCCTTCCTGACAGCACTGAAGGTGTATGAACCACATAGATTGCAGTGGCTCAAGGCAGCGGTTCACTACTACTTTCTCAGGGATAAATAATAACTGCTGTTTTTTTTGGCAACACTTACATTCCACGAATGAATGCAAACATTGATGAGGGGCAGAGTGGGCTTATGAGAAAGCAAACCCATAAGAACTAGATGGGCTAAAAGGTCTCTGTCAGTGTCAGGATGTTCTATAATCCCAAACAAATTAGGAACATTTTGCTTTCTACAATTGCCACTGAAACTCCAGCCTTGAGCCTAACATCAGTACACAATGTAAGAACAATTAGAGATGTGTTTTCTGGCTGGTTGCATTATCAAGAATAGCTTTCTTATCACAAGTGTTTCACAAAAAGTCAGCCATTTCTACGCTTAGTGAAGGCACCTCTTGTTCTCTCCTCTCCTGAAGGCACTGGAGCATCAATCCATTGACACACAATGTGGGCCATGGCATTCTTGTGGTTGAATCACTGAGTCATGGCTTCAAGTCCCGTTCTGAGACTAATACAGGAAACTTAAGCGGGCGCTCTGCTGAGACTGTCACGGTGTCAGAGATGCCATTCTGTTGCGACATGAAACTGAGGCCTCACCTGCCCCCGCAGACAGAGGTAAAAGATCCCATATAGAATCACTTCAAAAACAGCCAGGGATTTCTCCACAATATCTCTGGTTAAACTTTATCCCTCAGCTATCAATCATTAAAACAGATTAGCCAATTGCTGGCTTTGGGATCTGCTGTGTCCCACTTGGCTAACGCGTTTCCTACATTACAGCATTTGATATATAGTCACTGCTGTAAACAGCTTTAGGGTTGAAAAAGGTGCCACATAGATATTCTCCCTTTTATCAAACAAACTCTTGCCATGGTGGGATTTGAACCCACGACCTATGGATTGTTTCTTCAAACACAGAACACACCTGTGCCCAGTTGAGCTGCAATAGGGATTCTACAATTCCTGCAGCTTTGCTGATGCTGGGTTTCCATCACTGCGGGCCAGCAGTGCCACTGATCACACTCGAGATCTCGACGGGCAGGCCAAGGGCCAGATCCTCGATGGCTGCAGGCCTGACGTTAGACACCAACACTAGTGCAGCACCAGAAGCAACCTGCCAAAACCCATTCTGACCAAGGGGGAGTGCGTAGGGGTTAATGGCAGCTAATCAAAATGTCAAGAGATAGGCAGATGTCTGCCCCCGATGTTCACTATTTAAATCAATGATTTAAACTCAGGAATCAGAAATACAGGGGTTGACTCTCCCATCGCAACCCGCAAGTTTCCTGGCGGGTCAGGTTGGGAGATGCACACGTGGGCCATTTTGCGGGATTCACACATGCATTTCTGATGCACGTGCGTCTCCCAGAGCCAGAGAACAGGCGCAGTCAGGACTGCGTTGGAAACCGGCGAAAAGAGAGGCAAGTGATTTTAATCTGTGTATCTGTGTTTTAACGATAGCTGGGATTTTAATCTTTATATCTATTTTAAAGGTGATTAAATCGGGATTGGCCCAGGAATTGTCGTTGGCGCCGTGATCAGACCATAGTGGTGTTGGGAGGGACAGCATCGCGGGGGTCCCGGGCTGGCCAGCAAATAGGAAGACTGACAAATTGGGGCCAATGCGCACGTGCAGAGTTCCAGAGCTGTCAGGCGCCCCCCCACCAAGTTTAAATGACATTCCCGATTGTGACCTCTGCCTTGCAAAGTGGAAAGATTAGGGTATGAACTCCCACTGAAAAAACACTTGTGATCTAGACCAGTTTCCTTATCAAGTCAGCACTTTTGGGAGAATCGTCCCTACAATTTCAAAACGTGCAGACATCACCAAATTGAGAAACGCAGTTAACAATAAGAGGAAATGAAATTAACTTTCAGAATGCATGTGAAGTTGGAAAATTAATTACATTCTGGCAGAAAGGATAAGAAGGACGCACTACCTGAATAATACACTCCCAATACGATCCAGAAGTACTGGGTTCTCAGGGTGCAATGCGCTAAAAGCAGCGATGTTAACCAGGCTATAAAATGCAAACACAACACTGGAGTTCATTCCAATAGAGAGAGAGAGAGCTGAAAAGTAGAGGAGTTACATTAAACTGGTATCAAACTTTGATTAGACCACTAGATCAAAGCAAATTACTGCTGATGCTGGAATCTGAAACCAAAAGAGAAAATGCTGGAAAGTCTCAACAGGTCTGGCAGCATCTGTAAGGAGAGAAAAGAGCTGATGTTTTGAGTCCAGACGATTCTTTGTCAAAGGGTTGACAAAACTCTTTTGGTTTTGATTACACCACACTTGGAGTTACTGTTCACAGTTGTTGTTTCCTTCCACATTTTAAAACGATAGAAAGACATGGGGAAGGCCCATAAAGATTGACAAACCCCAGAACACAGGGGTTAAAACTAAAACTAACGGGGAAAATTGAACAGGTTGGGGCTCTTTTCTAAGGAGAGGGGATGTTGGGATGATCGAATGGCGGCTTCTAAAATTGTGAAAGACTTTGATAGGGTGAGACCCCAAAACCAGAGGCTATGATGGTCATTCAGAAATCCCTTAGGGAATCCAGAAGAAACTTCTTTACCCAGGGACTGTGGAACTTGCTACAGGATGCAGCTGTGGCAAATGGCATAGACGTATTTAAGGGGAAGCTAGGTAAATACAGAAGGGAGAAAGAAATAGCGAATATGTTGATGGGTGAGGTGTGAGCTTGTGGGCAGCATAAGCACCACCAAGGACAGGTTGAGTCAAATGGTTGTAAAGTTCCTTGCAATAAATTAGGCGTAATCCTTCTATATTTTACAAACAAATGAAAAGGAGAAGTAGCCCTATTCAATAAGATCATGGTTCCACATTTCCCTCTGCATCAAATAACCTTAAGATGCTTGTTGGGCAAGGAGATCAATCTCCTTCTATCTTTATGGGATATTAAACATATTCAGTGAACACCCCCCACCCCACCGCCTTCTGGGACAGAGTGTTCCAAAGTCATACAAGCCTAAGAGAGAAAATAATTCTCCTGATCTCTGTGCTGTAAGGATAACTCATTTTTAAAATTTTGTTTAAAGTTTATTTATTAGTTACAGATCAGCTTACATTAACATTACTGCAAAAAGATACTGTGAAAATCCCCCAGTAGCCACATTCCAGCATCTGTTCTGGTATACTGAGGGAGAATTTAGCATGGCCAATTCACCTAATTTTTTGCCTAATTTTTAAACAGCTGCCAGGTAGGTACCCCAGTACTTGTGAGCAGTTTTGGGCCCCTTATCTAAGGAAGGAGTGCTGCCCTTGGAAAGGATCCAAAGGAGGTTCACAAGAATGATCCCTGGAATTAAGAACTTTTTCTAGGAGAATTCTGAGTCAGTACTCGTTAGAGTTTAGAAGGACGAGGGCAGGATCTCATTGAACCTGTATACAGTGGACATGGAGGGAATTTTCCACGAGTAGGAAAAATTAGAACCGGGGGCACAACCTCAGGCCAAAGGGACAATCCTTTAAGACAAAGATGAGGAGGAATTTGTTCAGCCAGAGGATGGTGAATCTGTGGAACTGTGGAGGCCAGGTCATTGAGTGTCTTTAAGACAGAGATAGATGGGTTCTTGATTAATAAGGGGTTCAGAGGTTATGGGGAAAAGGCAGGAGAACGGGGATGAGAAAAATATCAGCTATGATTGAAAGGTGGAGCAGACTCGATGGGCCGAGTGGCCTAATTCTGCTCCTATGTGTTAAGGTCTTACTAGACACTTGCTGAAGTCAACAGTAGCATCCTTTATCTCTGATTCTATTAGGCAGCAAGGTTTCATATGAGCTTCGGTGGGCGACTTAGATCAGACTTACGGGTCGTGCGATTTTCATTGGGCTGGCGTCTTTGTCATCAGTAGTGCCATTGGGTCCTACTCCTTCCTTCCGTCTCTTTCTGGAGTTTGATTTGGAAACAACATGCATCTCCATCTCATCAGGTACCTGTGGCCATTAAAGAGAAAGGAAAATGAACAAACGGAGCTCAGCTGATGGAAATTTGATCGACAAAGCTGGATGGTGAACTTATTTTAAAGTAAGGTCATTACAAAGATTGGATGGTGTCCCCAGTACAGCCCAAAGCCCGAAAACTTCACTCAAAACAATCTATACATAACTGGTCCCACTCACAAACAAGCAGTCACATACCTCGCATACGCACACACATTTTTGGCACCGATCATTGGTCAACAATCAGGTCCAAACGCAACTCAGATACCCAGCCAAATTCTGCCCCTTCCCTGGGTTTGACAGGAGAGGTAATGAAAGTCAGCCAGGAGTTTTACAAACTCAACTCGAACCAGGCACTGACGCAGCAACGTGTGGTTCAATAAGGGGCCACAAGTGATGGGCAATAAATTTCTGGACACACATCCCATAAGTGAATAAAACAAAACATGAGGAGAAATCTATCACCCGTTTTTAACTAAAAAGTGGGATACAGTCAATGACCCAAATCTCCAACAGTAATGAAATGGCTGGTATTTCACCGCCAGGCACCAATGGTGAAAATGTAATCTCTGGAATTCTCTGCCCGTTGAAGTGGTGGAGGCTGCCTTGCTAAATATTTTTAAGACGCGGGTTGATGGGTTTTTGATAAGCGAGGAGATTAAGGGTTATGGGGAGAGGCCGGGAATGTGGAACTGAGCCACGACAGATCAGCCATGATCTTACTGAATGGCGGGGCAGGCTCGAAGGGCTAGATAGCCTACTCCTGCTCCTATTTCTTATGTTCTGTTCTAATGTATCTATCTCAAATATGCTGTGGTGAAGATACAAAGAACAGTACAGTACAGCACAGGAACAGACCCTTCGGTCCTCCAAGCCTGTGCAGATCACATTGTCCTATATCCCTCTATTCCCCACCTGTTCATGTATCTATCCAGACAAGTCTTAAATGTCGCTATCGTATCTGCCTCAACCACGGCACTTGGCATTTCAGGCCCCCACCACCCTCTGTGTGAAAAAACCTCCCCCACACATCTCCACTGAACCTTTCCCCCCCCCCCCCTTGCCTTGAACTTGTGCCCTCTTGTAATTGTCATTTCTGCCCTGGGAAAAAGCTTCCGACTCTTCATCCTCTTCATACTCTCACAATTTTATAAACTTCAATCAGGTCGCCTCTCAGTCTCTGTCTTTCTAAGAGAAAAAAAACAATCCCACTTTATTCACTCTCTCCTCATAGCTAATGCCCTCCATACCAGGCAACATCCTGGTAAACCTGATGGTAGTGAATTGAAAGTGGAGGCTGTTTTTCCAGCCATTCGACAACTGACGATGCAACTCTGCAGTTTCTCTAAAACTTCTTTTGCACCACAATTCAACATGACAAAGTTGCAACTCCCTCAGGAAAATCAGGTCTGCATAATTATAAGTGTCTCTCCAAAGCACCAAAGTACAAAAATAATGGTGGAATGACTGGGATACAGAGTCCCAGCTGAGTTCTTGTTGCCTTTGACAGGTTACAGGAATGTCAGGATTATGTTATTGGACTAGTAACCCGTGGAGAATTTGACTTCACCTTGGGAAAAGAAAATCAGTAAGTGACAATGGGTTGGGTTGTCTTAAAAACTCCAGCAGTTCATTAATGTCCTTCAGGGAAAGATAACTGCCTTACTCACCGGGTCAGAGTCCGTTATAACTCCTGACTAAAACCAGCACAATCAAATCTTAACTATTTCAGTCCATCGAGCCTGCACTAATAACAATCTCACTCAGCCCCTATCCCTGTAACCCAATGTATTCACTCTTCTAATCCCCCTAAACTTGGGACAGTAAGGGGCAATTTAGCATGGCCAAACCACCTAACCCACACGTCTTGGGAGTGGGGGAGGAAACCCATGCAGACACGGGGAGAATGTGCAGACTCCACACAGCCAAGTTACCTGAGAGTGGAATTAAACCTGTGTCTGTGGCGCTGTGAGACAGAAGTGCTAACCACTTGCCACCTGTTATATCAAACTTCAAGGCAAGTTGGAACGAGACAATAAATGCCATTGTTGCCTGCACCTCAAATATTGGAGGGTGTTTTATCATGCTAAAGGTGCTATATAAATGCAAGGCAGTGTTGTCGAAGGCACGGCCCAAGATTACATTGTTCAAACTGATATAACTACCAAACTGGTACCAATCAAACCTGGCAACAGTTCACCTTTGATAAACAAGGCAACTTAAGAACTCAGCAGTTCAGCAAGCGAGATAATGGAGGAAAAACACGTCGTGATATAGGCAGAGGTTGTTGAGTCATAGGGCAATTGGCACAGAACAAGACAAAGGCCTACAAAGGACAACTTTCACAACTGCAGGACATCCCAAAGTGCTTCACAGTCAAAGAAGGGTTTGAAGTGTGGTAATGTAAGAAATGCAATAGCCAATTTGTCCACTGCAAGATTGCACAGTTAATAATCCAATAATGAGCAGATAATCTTTTTACAGATTTACTGATATTGAGGTTTAAATATTGGGCAAGGCACCTGTTCTTCTTTGAAATATGGTTTCAGGATCTTTCACTTCCATTTAAGTGTGCAGCCTGTCCTCTGTTTAATGCGTCATCCCAAAATCACCAGTTGCAACAGTGCATGACTCCCTCAGTACTGGAGTATTGGAGTACTGGAGTCTCTGGAGCAGATGTTGAACCCGTGACCCCTGACTCAGACTGCACAATGCATTGGGCCAAGGCTCTCACTCAGTCCATATGGCACAGAAAAATTTATCTCTCATAAAGAGGACAACTGGAAAAAAATTATCTAGTCTAATTCTACCTTCTGACTCTTGAGCCATCGCCCTGTGGGTTAAGACCCCTCAAGTACATAAAGACCAAGTATATTTTTTAATGGAATGCAGGTTTGAGCCTTCTTTCAGGCAGTGAGTTCCAGATCCCCATGACCCTTCAGGTGAAGAAACATTTTTCAACTCTCCACTAATCATTCCACTTTGAATCTATTCCTCCGCTTGTTGAAATCTGTTAACAGAAATGGGTCCTTCCTATGCACCCAATCTCAGCCCCTGATAATTTTTTACACTTCAATTAAATCTTCCCTCGGCCTCCTCTGTTCCAAAGAGAGTAAAACCGGTCCATCCAATCTTTCATCATAGCTAAAATTCTTTATTCCTGGCAACATCTTTGTAAATCCTGTGTACCTCTGCAATGTGATCACAACCTCCTTGTAATGTGGACAGCAGAAGTATACAGGTTCTCTAGCTGTGATCTAACTAGTGTTTTATATAGTTCTAGCATAACATGCTGTTCTTCCATTCCGTGCCTTGACTAATAAAGGGAAGTATCCTGTCTCCCTTCTTCACCTTATCTACCTATCCTGACACCTTCAGGGCCTTGTAGAATGATCCTTCTGTTTCTCTACACTTTTCAGCATCCTACCATTGATCATGCATTCCCTTGTATCTTGTCTGTTCTCCCAAATGCCCTCCTAGGGGATTTGCACAGTAACTTCATTGTAGTGTTAATATAAGCCTACATCTGAGAGATACAAAAATTTTATGTGCAGGACGCCATTCAGCCCACCATGTCTGTACTGGCTTTCCAAATTAGTCTCACAAGACCAGGTTAAGGTCCAATAGGTTTATTTTAAATCACGAGCTTTCGGAGCACCCCTCCCTCATCAGGTGAGTGGAGATGAAAGGGCAATGCTCTGAAAGCTCGTGATTCCGAATAAACCCTGTTAGGCTTTAACCTGATGTTGTCAGACTTCTTACTGTGCCACCCCAGTTCAATGCTAGCATCTCTATATCATGGTTTCCGCGTTCGTGCTTTAATTAGTGCCATTCTTACACCTTGTCCCCATGTCGATTTTCTTTTGTCTAATTCCTTTTTGAATGCCTCAATTAAATCTGCCTCTACGCCCACTGCCAGACAAATTAAAATTTGAGACCGTATAAATCGTCATTGAGAAAGGCATGGATTAAATCAAGGAATCCTTTAGTGGATAAATAAATAAGTTAATAAATAAAATAGATAAATGCATTACCTCCTCTCCAGATCGAATTTCATTTGCTTTTTGTTTATTGCTATCTTCCTGCAGTCTCCCGTTTTCTTCACTATTAACCACATGGTAAGTTTTTGCACCATCTTCAAACTTCTTCATCACACTCCTTCACAAGTCTAAATCATTGATTGATACATACCCACACACACACAGAAATAGCAAGGGTCTATTACGGCCTTCCAGCCTCCAAAACAAATCATCGATCACAACACTTTGCTTCCTGCCTCAGAGCCCATTAATGAACTAATTTGCCACTTTCCCTTGGATCCCATGAGCTTTTAATTTTCTGATCAGTCTGTTGAATGCAATCCAGCCGAAAGCTTTGCTAAAATCCACGTAGACAACATCAAACTGGCTACCCCTACTGCTCTTTCTAACCTCTTCAAAAAATTCAATTTAAGCAGACCCTCTCCAGAACAAATCCAGATAGCTGTCCTCAATTAACCCACACCTTTCTCAATGACGATTTATACGGTCTCAAATTTTAATCTGTCTGGCAATGGAGTACAGGCAGGTTCAATTCGGGCATGCAGAAAGGAATTAGACTGAAAGAAAAATTGATACGGGGACAAGGTGTGAGAACGGCACTAATTAAAGTACAAATTCGGAAAACATGATGTAGAGATATCAGCGTTGGATTTGGGTGGGCACAGTAAGAAGTCTCCCAACACCAGGTTAAAGTCCAACAGGGTTTATTTGGAATCACAAGCTTTCAGAGCACTGCCCCTTCATCTCCACTCACCTGATGAAGGAGCGGTGCTCCGAAAACACGTGATTCAAAATAAACCTGTTGGCCTTTAACCTGGTGTTGTGAGATTTCTTACTAATTTGGAAAGCCATTGCAGACATAGTGGGCTGAATGGCATCCTGCACATAAAAATTCCGTGTTTCTCAGAACCACCTTATTGGGTTTGCTGCATACTCGCTAAGAAGGCTAGCCTGAAAGCATTTTAATAATTCTGCACCTTCACCAAATGGAACCAGTTAGTTAGGCAGCTGAAATGTTTCTGCATTTCTCAGCAATCTGTCTTCATATAAGCTCTTCCATCTCCCTCTGACTGTTAGGGATTTTAAAGTATACTCCGAGCAGTCCGATTACCCTGGTTTTGCTCCTCGTGTTAAAGAGTCAACAATCAAAATGAACATTTCAGAAACTGCTCCCACACACAAGATCATTTGACAAGATTAAACAGTTTGCAATGGAAAGAATTCAGTGTCTGGGGCTGTGGGCAGCATCAGCATTCAACAGGCTCACATTCTCAGCATGATGTGTCACATCCAGTACAAACAGTCTCACACTCAGATTGCTCCAACAAAACTTTGCAGTTAATAGTTGTACACAATCCCCAGAGTACCGATGTTTAATGATAGGGATGTCCTATTCTGTGAGAGTGAGCAAATGGAAAGGATTTGCACTGCTACAGCATAATTTTGTACAGTTCGAATAAGTCACCTTCAGCAACTTAACCTATTCAATCTCTCCTCATTGCTTCAATTCTCAAGCCCTAGCAACATTCTTGTAAATCTCCACATTCCAGAGCAATTATGTCCTTCTTGTAATGTGGTGACCAGGACTGCACACAAAACTCTAGCTGTGGCCTGACCAGCATTACATCAACAACAGAAAATGTTGGAAAATCTCAGGAGTCTGATAGATTCTTGTGAGAGAGAATAGAGCCAATGTTTTAAGCCTACTTGATCCTTTATCACAGCTCTGATAAACGATCAGACTATCAGAAAGCAAAGAGTGGGGGTAAATGGGTGTTTTGCTAGTTGACGATCAGTGTCTAGTGGTGAGCCTTAGGGATCAGTGTTGGGACCGCAATTGTTTACGATTTACAAAGATTATTTGGAGTTGGGGACCAAGTGTAGTGTGTCAAAATTCGCAGATGACATAACGATGAGTGGCAGAGAACATAAGAAGTAGGAGCAGGAGTAGGCCATCTAGCCCTTCGAGCCTGCCCCGCCATTCAATAAGATCATGGCTGATCTGAACTGGATCAGTTCCACTTTCCCATTTTGTCCCCATAACCCTTAATTCCCTTGCCTACCAAAAACCTATTTACCCGTGTCTTAACTATATTTAGCGTGGTAGTCTCCAGCACTTCAATGGGCAGAGAATTCCAGAGATTCACCACCCTTTGAGTGAAGAAGTTCCTCCTCAACTCCGTTCTAAACTGCACCCCCTTTATCTTGAGGCTGTGCCCTCTAGTTCTGATGTCCTTTCTGAGCAGGAAGAATCTCTCTACCTCTACCCTATCCAACCCTTCATTATCTTATACGTCTCTATAAGATCCCCCCTCATCCTTCTAAACTCCAACAAGTACAGACCAGGTCTCTCTTCATAGTCCAACCCCCTCATCTCCGGTATCAGCCGACTGAACCTCCTCTGCACTCCCTCCAAGGCCAAAATATCCTTGCGCAAGTGTGTCAACCAAAACTGCACACAGTACTCCAACTGTGGCCTCACCAGTGCCCTGTACAGTTGCAGCAAGACCTTCTTGCTTTTATATTCTATCCCCCTCGCTATAAAGGCCAGCATCCCATTCGCCTTCTTGATCACCTGCTGCACCTGCAGACTGGGTTTTTGCGACTCATGCACAAGGGCCCCCAGGTCCCTCTGCACCGTAGCATGCTGCAGCTTTTCGCCCTTTAAATAGTAATCCCTCCTACTACTATTTGTAGTGAAGAGCAAAGTGTGCAGAGGATGCTTAAAGTCTACAAAGGGATGCAGATAATCTGAGTGGGCGAGGGTCTGGAGATGGAGTACAATGTTGGTAAATGTGACATCATCCACTTTGGAAAGAATAACAGCAAAATGGACTATTATTTAAATGGTAAAAAATTGCAGCATGCTCTGTGCAGCAGGACCTGGGTGTCCTTATGCAAGAATCACAAGGAGTTGGTTTGCAGGTGCAGCAGGTAATTAAGAAGGCAAATGGAATTTTGTCCTTTATTGCTGGAGGGATGGAATGTAAAAACAGTGAGGTCATGTTGCAGCTGTCCAAGTTGCTGGTGAGGCCACACCTGGAGTACTGTGTAGTTTTGGTCTCCTTACCTGAGAAAGGATATACTGGCACTGGAGGGGGTGCAGAGGAGATTCACTAGGTTGATTCTGGAGTTGAGAGGGTTGGCTTATGAGGAGAGACTGAGTAAACTGGGTCTACACTCATTGGAATTCAGAACAATGAGGGGAGATCTCAGAAACATATAAGATTATGAAGGGAATAGATAAGATAGAAGCAGGGAAGTTGTTTCCACTGGTAGGTGAAACTAGAACTAGGGGGCACAGCCTCAAAATAAGGGGAAGCAGATTTAGGACTGAGTTGAGGATGAACTTCTTCACACAAAGGGTTGAGAATCTGTGGAATTCCCTGCCTAGTGAGGCTACCTCATTGAATGTTTTTAAGGCAAGGATAGATACATTTTTGAACAGTAAAGGAATAAGGGTTATAGTGAGTGGGTGGGTATGAGGAGCTGAGCCCATGAAAAGGTCAGCCGTGATCTTACTGAATGGCGGAGCAGGCTCGAGGGGTCAGATGGCTACTCCTGCTCCTAGTTCTTATGTCAGATGCTTTCTTGACTGTTCAGGATTCTAAAGTATACTCTCAGCATATTAAGTCTTGCCTATTAGTCCTGTCACCTTCAGGGACCTGAGGACATGCACTCCAAAATTTCTCACTTCCCCCACCCCTCTCAATGTCCTCTTATTTATTGTCCATTGCCTCGCTTTGTTTGCTCTCTCCAAATGAAGGACATCTTTTGAAATATCATCAGTTACAATGCAGAAAAGAGAGGAACCAATGTGCACTTTTCTCTTGTTTTAATCGAAGTGTAGGAAACGTGGCAACCAGTAGGAGTGCACGCTAGCATCGTG
Source organism: Prionace glauca (assembly GCA_037974335.1). Lineage (NCBI taxonomy): Eukaryota > Metazoa > Chordata > Chondrichthyes > Carcharhiniformes > Carcharhinidae > Prionace > Prionace glauca. The sequence goes on along the minus strand of CM075723.1, from coordinate 5,344,124 downwards.
GTTAGCACTGCTGCATCGCAGTGCCAGGGACCAGGATACGAATCCCGGCTTAGGTCACTGTTTGTGTGACCTTTGCACATTCTCCCTGTGTCTGCATGGGTTTCCTCCAGGTGCTCCAGTTTCCTCCCACAGTCCAAAGATGTTCAGGTTAGGTTGACTGACCATGATAAATTGGCCCTAGTGGCAGGGTAAATATGTGGGGTTACGGGAATTGGACCTGGGTGGAATTGTGGCCCGTGCAGACTCAATGGGCTGAATGCCTACAGTGCAGGAGGCCATTCTATGATTCAATCTAGACACAGCAAGCTCCCACACAGGAGATAAACAGATCATCTGTTCTACTGATGCTAGAATAAATATTGGTCAGGATGCCGGAAAGAAATTCAAAATTGTGCTCAGAATCTTTTACATCCACTCGAGGGGGCAGGTGGAACATCAGTTTAATGTCTCATCCAAAGGGCAGCACGTGCAAAGGGCAGTATTCCCTCGATTCCACACCAGTGGTTGACACCCCGGTATAGATCTGAAGGGTGTGTTTCTAAGGGTGGAACAGCAGGAAGCAAATGAGCTCCCAGTCGCTGTCTCTATTCTCCTTCTGACAATTTCCCACCTTATTAAAACTCCCAACAAAGTGACATTAGCACCGGATTGGCATCGGATCCTGGCAAAGTGAGACAACATTATTTATTAAAATTTAAAGTTTATTTATTTGTGTCACAAGTAGGCTTACATTAACACTGCAATGAAGTTACTGTGAAAATCCCCTCGTCGCCACACTCTGGCGCCTGTTCTGGTACTCTGAGCAAACATTCAGCATGGCCAACGCACCCTAACCGGCATGTCTTTCAGACTGTGGGAGGAAACGGGAGTACCTAGAGGAAAACCATGCAGACTCCGCACAGACAGCAATTCAAGCTGGGAATCGAACCTGGGTCCCTGATAGTGTGAGGCAGCAGTGCTAACCACTGTGCCGTCCTGATGAAGCAGCTTTTCACGGTGTAGTTCATGGCTGTTTGTGAAACTTTGCCTCCTCCCCACCATTACAGTGACTCCCAATTCACCGTGTTATCAACGTAACAAATACTCCCTGATCCTTTTTCCCCTCGCACCTTGAGAATTCTTAAAGACCCAGACCGTCACAAATAACGACACTGCGTCATCTCCAGAGACACTCTGGCTCCCTTAGTCCGCGCTTCGCTCTTCAAACTGTGGTCTCTTACAACCAAAACTTTGCCTCACCTCATCATCTCTTTGATTCATATCATCTTTCTTTCCCTCTAGCCGTGGTAGTCAGCCACTCTGAAAGTTTCCTTACACCTCTCCCACTTATACTGTGTAGCATCTGAAGAATCTACAGAATTTTACTGTGCACCATCAACTCGAGCTTTATCTTTCTCCTCTTGCTGGCATTCCTCACTCCCGAAAGCGCTCGACTCTTACTGTTGTATAGCACCGTGTCTGCAGGGTGTTCACTGGTATTTTGGGCAAGCTGTCAGTCTTCACGGGTAGGGCCAGGCAACAGCAAGTGTCTCCGCCTCAGAGAACTGCAACAAGGTCAATGTGGATTGTTACAGAAGCCTTGCCACAATATTGGGAAACTGCGACCTTGCATAGCGGCTGTCCACATTGTCCTGCATCTCAACATAAACATTCACTGCCTTCACAATCTGCGCAGTGTCAACAGTACATACCGTCCACAAGTCACTCATCAAGAATCACAGAATACCACAGTGCTGAATAAGGCCATTCGGCCCATCAAGGCTGCGCCCACCACAATCCCATCCAGGCCCTACCCCCATAACCACATGCATTTACCTTATTTAGCCCCCCAACACTAAGGGGCAGTTTAGCATGGCCAATCCACCTAACCTGCGCATCTTTAGAACGTAGGAGGAAACCTACGCAAACACAGGAAGAATGTACAAACTCCACACAGTGATCTGAGCCAGGAATCAAACCTGGGTCCCTGGCACTGTGAGGCAGCAGTGCTAACCACTGTGCCACCATGCCGTCCACAGTACCTTCCAAACCCACAATCTATACCACGTAGAAGGACAACAGCACCATTCCTTCGCTGTCGTTGGGTCAAAATCCTGGAACTCCCTTTCCAACAGCACCACATGTGTACCTACATCGCGTGGACCACAGTGGTTCAAAAATGTAGTATTGTTCTTGAATTAGTAACCCAGAGACAGGCCAATTCTATGGGAATCCAAGTTCAAATCCCACCACGGCAGATGGTGAAATTTAAGTTCAGTAAAGTATCTGAAATTAAAAGTCAGATGATGACCATTGTTGATTGTCGTAATAATCCATCTGGTGGGATGGGAAATAAGATTGCTGGGCTAGCCAGCAATACCCACATCCCATTAAAGAATAAAAAACATGCAAATTTGTTATTGTTGAGAGTGAAATCTGGCAGGTGTACAATGCGTTTTGCACCAGATCCAAGCATTTTCCCTGATGAACGGGTGAAGCTTCAATCATCCCCAAGGGCTCTAACAGGATTTAATCACAGGCTGATACTGTACGCTCATTTCTGGAACACAGGATAACATTTATTCTTAAAAATAATGTGACGCAACAGTCTGAATAATCAAAAAGGGGCAATTCTGTGCTAAAATAAAACAGGCAAGCTGATATGCAGATAGCTGCTACACACACACGCCCATGCCCCAGGGTGGATGAGGATAAACAACTTTTGACCTTTGGTCCAAGTTAGATTTGTCTCCTCTTGCTTCTTGTACACTAGCTCCTGTCAAAAGTGTCCTAATTCTACCAAACTCGAGTTGGGAGTTTGTGGGTTGAACTCCCCATTGCAGGGACCTGAACACATCATCCAGGTTGACACTCAGTCCAGCAGACCCCCAGAACTGCACTATTGGAGGCTCCCCTTTCAGGCGAGATGATTTGGAGTCTCTGTCTGCCCCCTCAGCTGTGAAAAATTCCTTGGTGACAGTTCCACAGAACAACAGGCAAGTCCCCCCCTGTTGTCCACGGTTCACATTTGTCGTAAATCAACAAAACAGACCATCTACTGATTTATTCTTTCTGGGCGGCACGGTAGCACAGTGGTTAGCACTGCTGCTTCACAGCTCCAGGATCCTGGGTTCGATTCCTGGCTCGGGTCACTGCCTGTGTGGAGTTTGCACATTTTCCTCGTGTCTGCGTGGGTTTTCTCCGGGTGCTCTGGTTTCCTCCCACAGTCCAAAGATGTGCGGGTTAGGTTCATTGGCTATGCTAAAATTGCCCCTTAGTGTCCTGGGATGTGTAGGTTAGAGGGATTAGCAGGTAAATGTGTAGGGATATGGGGATAGGTTCTGGGTGGGATTGTGTTCGGTGCAGACTCGATAGGCCAAAGGGCCTGTTTCTGCACTGTAGGGTTCTATGTTCTATCTAGTCATTTAGCTTGTTGGTGGGAGCTTGCTGTGCTCAAAGTCCATGCAGTTTTTCCAGTACAATAAATTTGATAGGAACATCACTGACTGCAGAGTGCTTTTGGGAGAGCAAACGGCACTCTGTCATGGGGACACCGTGCCAACTTTCAGCAAGGGTGACAGGGGGGAGGGGAATGGCACACATGAGCATCATGTAAATCACAGTGCTGGGGGCGGGGGGGTGAAAACTCTCTACAAATAACTTATCCACATAACATTCCCTGCACAGCCTGACCCACTCCCATCAACCCAAATACAAAAAGACAAGAGTCAGCTCTCCAAATGAAGGGATGCATTCCCTAAAGGAAACTGTTTACACCGTTAGAAATAATTAGCCATTAAATCAACCACTGCTAACTTCAAGGAGCATTTGTGTAGTACAGATTAAATACATGGAACAGTCTCACACACACACACACTGTACGAGTATCAGAGAGATCTGCAGCCGTACTCAGGGGTGGAGGTAAATCTCATGTTCATCTCAAACTACTGAAAACTTTTGAGAAGATTGACTGAACTATTCTGATTGACAGTCTCAGATGTTGCAGAAAGCTAGTCCGCCACACCTACCTGCCTCTCTTTATCTATTCAGTGCTCGTGACTGTTTTAGATCTGGTACTAAGGAAGCAGCTGGTGAACAGGATCTGACTCAAGTCACTTCCTTTTATCTCCTGTGAGCTCATGAATGGAGCCCGAGGATTGTGGGGACAAACTGACCATTCATGATGTCACAGGAACAAGCGTTCCACACACATCTACCCAAAGAGGCTGCTGCACAGAAATCAAATCATGAACCAGGGGTGGCACGGTGGTTAGCACTGCTGCCTCACAGCGTCAGGGACATAGGTTCAGTTCTGGCCTTGGTCACTACCTGTGTAGAGTCTACAAGTTCTCCCCATGTCTGTGTGGGTTTCCTCTGGGTGCTCCCATTTCCTCTCATACTCCAAAGATGTGCAGGTTAGGTGGATTGGTCATGCTAAATTGACCCTAGAGTCAGGGGATTGATGGGGTAAACGTGTAGGGTTGTGGTCAATGCAGACTTGATGGGTTGAGTGGCTTCCTTCTGTACTGTAGGGATTCTATGAAACCAGGGCCCGACCATCTACTGCTTCTGAAAAAATATCCATTCATGGATGTGGGGTATCACTGGCTGGATCAGCATTTATTGTCCATCACTAACTGCCCTTCCTTTCTTGAACTCATTGCAATCCACACGGTATTGTCACACCCAGCGTGCTGTTAGGGAGGGAGTTCCAGAATTCAGACCCAGTGACAGTGAAGGAACAGCGAGAAGTTTCCAAATCAGGATGATGTGTGACTTGGGATAGAAACTTGCAACTAGTGATGTTCCCAGGTATCTGCAGTTTTGTCTTTCTTGGTGATGGAGCTCATGTTTGCTGTGAAGGAGCTTCTGTGAGTTTTTGCAGTACATCTGCATCATCAATGGTGTTCCCTCATCATAACGGGGTGGCACCATGGCGAGCACTGCTGCCTCACGGTGCCAGGAACTTGGATTCAATTCCCAGTTTGGGTCACTGCCTGTGAGGAGTTTCTCCCCCTGACTGCATGGCTTTCCTTCAGGTGCTCCAGTTTCCTCCCAAAGTCCAAAGATGTGTGGGTTAGGTTGAATGGCTATGCTGAATTGCCCCTTAGCAGAGGTTAGAGGGATTAACGGGATAAATATATGAGGTTACGGGCTTAGGGCCTGGGTGGGTTTGCTGTTGGTGCAGACTCGATGGGTCGAACAGACTCCTTCTGCACATTAGGCATTTTATGATTCTATCCAATCAAAAGTGCGGGTATTGATTGATGTTGACATTCAATGGCATTGCCATCACAGAATTCCCCACATTCTGGAGGTTACCATTGACCAAAAACCGAACTGAACCAGGTACATAAGTGAGGTGAACATAAGAACAAGTCAGAAGCTGGGAATTCTACACCGGTTAATTCACCTCCTGACTCCCCAAAGCCTGTCCACTGCCTGCAAGGCACAAGTCAGGAGTGTGATGCAATACTCTCCACTTTACTGGATGAGTGCAGCTCGAACAACACAAGAAGCTCAACACCAGAAACAACAAAGCAACTGGATTGATACACAGTGAGCACGTGATATCAACATTCACTCAGTCAGGCACCACGTACTATTTACAAGCTGCACTACAGCAGTTCACCAAAATTCCCTTGGCAGCATCTTACAAATCTACAACCACACTAATGCACAAAGGCAGTAGGTGCATAGCAACAGCATACTTGCACAATTCCCACCTTTACACACACCAATTAAAGAAAGCAACTCTGATATAGAGAAATATTGACCCCCTGACAGTGCAGCGCTCCCTCAGCACTGACCCCCTGACAGTGCGGCACTCCCTCAGCACTGACCCTCTGACAGTGCGGCGCTCCCACAGCACTGACCCTCTGACAGTGCGGCGCTCCCTCAGCACCGACCCTCTGTCAGTGCAGCACTCCCTCAGCACTGACCCTCTGACAGTGCGGCACTCCCTCAGCACTGACCCCTCTGACAGTGCGACGCTCCCTCAGCACTGACCCTCTGACAGTGCGGCGCTCCCTCAGCACTGACCCTCTGACAGTGCGGCGCTCCCTCAGCACTGACCCTCTGACAGTGCGGCACTCCCTCAGCACCGACCCTCTGACAGTGCGGCACTCCCTCAGCACTGACCCTCTGACAGTGCGGCGCTCCCACAGCACTGACCCTCTGACAGTGCGGCGCTCCCTCAGCACTGACCCTCTGACAGTGCGGCGCTCCCTCAGCACTGACCCTCTGTCAGTGCGGCATTCCCTCAGCACTGACCCTCTGACAGTGCGGCACTCCCTCAGCACTGACCCTCTGACAGTGCGACGCTCCCTCAGCACTGACCCTCTGACAGTGCGGCGCTCCCTCAGCACTGACCCTCTGACAGTGCGGCGCTCCCTCAGCACTGACCCTCTGACAGTGCGGCGCTCCCTCAGCACTGACCCTCTGACAGTGTGGCACTCCCTCAGTACTGACCCTCTGACAGTGCGGCGCTCCCTCAGCACTGACCCTCTGACAGTGCGGCGCTCCCTCAGCACTGACCCCTCTGACAGTGTGGGCAACACAGTGAGCACGTGA
>CM075723.1:5194975-5337472 GCA_037974335.1 Prionace glauca | reverse complement strand
TCAGGAAGGCTCCATGGCAATAGCCAAGTCCTCTCATTGCAATTAACCGAGTGAGCAGATAAAAGTGGCACCAAGTCTTGTTCAGGGTTCACTTGTCAATGTCTCACTTTACATTTGTTTCACTTTGTTCATTGCGACTCATTGTGAATTATTGAAACTCTCTTAGTCACAAAGCCAAGCGTATTTGCACACCTCACGTCAGGGAAATCTCTTCACTGTGTAAAAACAATGTTGTCTTTTTGCATTCTGTGAAATTTGGCATGCCAGCTACGACTCTCACCAACTTTTACAGATGCACCACAGAAAGCATTCTTTCTGGTTGTATCATAGTTTGGTATGGGCTCCTGCTCTGCCCAAGACCGCAAGGAACTACAAAAGGTTGCAACTGTACACAACTCTGGTGCGGCCACACTTGGAGTTTTGTGTGCAGTTCTGGTCCCCACATTACAGGAAGGATGTGGAGGCTTTGGAGAGGGTGCAGAGGAGGTTTACCAGGATGTTGCCTGGTATGGAGGGGAGATCCTGTGAGGAGAGATTGAGGGATTTGGGGTTGTTTTCGCTGGAAAGAAGGCGGCTAAGAGGGGATCTTATTGAAACATATAAGATGATTAGAGGTTTAGATAGGGTGGACAGTGATAGCCTTTTTCCTCGGATGGAGAAAGCTAGCACGAGGGGGCATGGCTTTAAATTAAGGGGGGGTAGTTATAGGACGGATGTCAGGGGTAGGTTCTTTACCCAGAGGATGGTGAGGGACTGGAATGCCCTGCCTGCTGAGGTTGTAAATGCGCCTAGTTTGGGGGCGTTTAAGAGATCTGTGGATAGGTTTATGGACGAAAAGGGATTGGTTTAGGTTAGTGGGTCATTGTTTTTTAACTGGTCGGCGCAACATCGTGGGCCGAAGGGCCTGTTCTGCGCTGTAATGTTCTATGTTTTATGTTGTGAATGTAGCCCAATCCATCTCCCAAACCAGCCTCCCATCCATTGACTGTCTATATTTCCCGCTGCCTCGACAAAGCAGCCAGCATAATTAAGGACCCCACTCATCCCAGGCATTCTCTCTTCCACCTCCTTCCGTCGGGAAAAAGATACAAAAGTCTGAGGTCACGTACCAACCGACTCAAGAACAGCTCCTTCCCTGCTGCTGTCAGACTTTTGAATGGACCTACCTCGCATTAAGTTGATCTTTCTCTGCACCCTAGCTATGACTGTAACACTACATTCTGCACCCTCTCCTTTCCTTCTCTATGAACGGTATGCTTTGTCTTTACAGCGCGCAAGAAACAACACTTTTCACTGTATGTTAATACATGTGACAATAATAAATCAAAGCAAATTACTCTTTATTGAATGGCCGTGTTAGAGTCCGTGTTGTGCTCGTATGAACAAGGAGCAGGTGTCAACCACCCTGTCCTTCAAGTCTGCGCCACCATTCAACAAGATGGCGGCTGATGTGATCTCAACTCCAACCCCACATTCGCACCCAGAGGCCAGTATGACCGTGACCTGCTGCTGACTTTACTTCTACATCTCAAAACAGGCATCAGGAAATCAAAATTTCCCATCCTGTCGAGTTTACCCAATCCGCACACCAGATTTCCTGCCCTTAAGGTTTCCACGGAAACTGCGCCAAAGAGTGCTGGGTGCGGGTCAGACCAAGTCTGCCAGTTGGTGTGGGATTGGAGTCACATAGAGGCCCGGATCCAGATTTCACTCGGTCACGGACATTAATCATAGAACCCTACAGTGCAGAGAGAGGCCCTTCGGCCCATCGAGTCTGCACCGAACACAATCCCACCCAGGCCCTACCCCCATATCCCTACATATTTTACCCACTAATCCCTCTAACCTCAGCATCCTCTTACACTAAGGGGCAATTTTTAGCATGGCCAATTAACCTAACCCTCACATCCTTGGACTGGATGTTTTGTAAGAATGCCGGAGTTTTGTAAGAATTCAATCATCCAGTCACTTCCGCGGGTATTTTAAAATGATTTCAAATTCTCAAACTGCCGAGGTAGCACCTGGACTCGTATTCTCCAGTAACATGGGAGCTGCCTGTGTTATTCTCATTGTTTCTGGGAGAGTTTGGTGAGTCAGTCACACTCGGAAAGGCAGTCTGGAGATTTCCTCAAAGTCGCACACTGTGTTAGCCCATCTCAGCCACGACGGAAGTTCATCGACTAAGGTTTGGAAATGTGCACATAATTGAAAACCAGAGGCTTTAGAATCAGAGGGTTAGAACCCTTTCTCACGCCTCTCAGGGTTGACTAGACCATCACAATATTGCTGCCGTGGCGCACACAGGAACAATGGGTGGGAGGTAGAACACTACCGGATCTCCAAAAGCATCCAGCACCTTCAGGACAACCAAAAAAAGGTGGAACTGACGCAAAGTGGGCAGGGAGAGAGAGAAAGCAGGAAAAATTACTCCAGAAATTTTACAGCATACGTTTGAAAAATAACTCAACCAAATTACTTGCGAGTCAGTGAAACACTAGGATCAGTCAGCACATCAGTCTTGGCAGATTAACGTCCACGGTTACAAACAAAAACTTGTATTATCGTAGCCCAATAGCAAAGAAAAACATCCCAAGGCAATTTTCTAAAGCAGAAAATTTCATAACCAAACCAGAGGAAAGTTTTGATAGGCCAGGTGTTCAAATGTGTATTCAAAAAGAACATAAGAAATAGGAGCAGGAGTAGGCCATCTGGCCCCTCGAGCCTGCCCCGCCATTCAATAAGATCATGGCTGATCTGTCGTGGCTCAGTTCCACTTACCCGCCCTCTCCCCATAACCCTTAATCCCCTCGCTTATCAAAAACCCATCAACCCGCGTCTTAAAAATATTTAGCGAGGCAGCCTCCACCACTTCAACGGGCAGAGAATTCCAGAGATTCACCACCCTTTGAGTGAAGAAGTTCCTCCTCAACTCCGTTCTAAACCGCCCCCCCTTTATCTTGAGGCCGTGCCCCCTAGTCCTACTGTCTTTTTTGAGTGGGAAGAGTCTCTCCACCTCTATCCTATCCATCCCATTCATCATCTTATACGTCTCAATGAGATCTCCCCTCATTCTTCTAAACTCTAACGAGTACAAGCCTAGTTTATTCAGCCTGTCCTCATAGTTCAACCCCCTCAACTCCGGTATCAGCCTAGTAAACCTCCTCTGCACTCCTTCCAAGGCCAAAATATCCTTGCGTAAGTGCAGCGCCCAAAACTGCACACAGTCAAATAGTTCAATTTTGAAGGAAAGGCAGACAGAGAGGTGGAGGGGTTTAGGGAGGGAATTCCAGAGTTCAGGGCCCGGGTAGTTGAAGACACGACCAATATAATGGCGGAGCGGCAAAAATCTGGAATGCTTAGGAGGCCAGAATTGTAGAAGTGCTGGATTCAGAGGATTATGGGAATGGAGGAAGTTAGAGATAGGGAGGCTGTGGAGGGATTTGAAAACACGAATGAGAACTGAGGGGTGGGATTTTACAGCCACGCTCACCCTGAAACTGTAAAATCCCACTCGAGGTCAACAGACCGTTCCATTGCCTGCCCCTTTCCCGCTTCGATTCCCGTGGTAAAATTCCGGGCCTCGGTGTGACATGACCAGGAGGCGGCACAGGGGTTTGGAGTGAAAAGGATTTTGCGGAGTTAAGATTGGAACGGAAGAATTTTGTATTAGAGAACGGGCAGAGTTCTCCCAAAAGAAAGCAGGGAACAGTTTCCAGCAGGGAAACTGGTAAGATTCGCACTGGGTGGTTTGGTGCCATTTAGTTCACCGTTCACCCACATTGAGCGTACGTTTGGAGTAGGGACCTGAAGACGTTGGCACGACCAGCTCCTTAGGGATTTCTAAAAAATGGATCATTGATCTCCAGACAATCCTACAAAACATCCTCTCCCACTCACCGCCTGCTCAGAGCCTTGCCCCTCCCCCCCCCTCCCAACCTCACTGGTTCCAGCAATCAACACCCTCCCCCGCAGCGAACAACATGTCTCTATGGGGTCACCGAATGCTCCCTCCCTCCGATTCAGCCTCCCTCTTTCAAGAGTCACCCCATGCCCACCCCTTCAGGTCATCCTTCCCCCCCCCCTCCCCCCACCCCTTTGGCACTGCCAATCTGGGGAAGTGCCAATGCACGATGCAGCTATTTTTTTTCCCCACCAGCTGGAGGCCTCTCCCTGGCGAGGCCATCAGGACCGGACTCCAGTAGTGACTGGCGCCAGATTCCTGCTGCCCCCGAGGGTCGGAGGATTACAGAAGAAGTCGGGAGAATCTGGCTCCAAACCCAACCTCCGTGTTTCAATACGCCAATCAGAGGGGCTGGGTGAACCCTGAAAAAAAAAAGGGGGTTCTCTCATTGGCCACGTCATCGTCCCCCTGCCCAGGATTCCCCAGCCTGAGTGCGATCCGTGCATGAGCGCACGGGAGGGGGGGGACTGGAGAATCATGGACAAAGTTTCTTCGGGGTGAAGGGCGGCACGGTAGCACAGTGGTTAGCACTGCTGCTTCACAGCTCCAGGGTCCTGGGTTCGATTCCCGGCTCGGGGTCACTGCCTGTGTGGAGTTTGCACATTCTCCTCGTGTCTGCGTGGGTTTTCTCCGGGTGCTCCGGTTTCCTCCCACAGTCCAAAGATGTGCGGGTTAGGTTCATTGGCTATGCTAAAATTGCCCCTTAGTATCCTGGGATGTGTAGGTTAGAGGGATTAGCAGGTAAAATGTGTAGGGATATGGGGATAGGGTCTGGGTGGGATTGTGTTCGGTGCAGACTCGATGGGCCGAAGGGCCTGTTTCTGCACTGTAGGGTTCTATGAAGGTGAGCGAGAGGCAGAGGAGATTCACCAGGACGCTGCCTGGGGGTGGAACCGTTAGGTTACGAGGAGAGGTTGGGCACGGCTTGGGTTGTTTTCACTGGAGCAGAGAAGACTGAGGGGTGACCTGACTGAGATTATGAGGGGCACGGACAGGGAGCAGCTGTTCTCCTTAGCTGAAGGGTCAGCTACGAGTTGGGAGGTTTGGGGGGGGGGGGTGGCGGATTTGAGGATTTAACGGTCTGGAACACGCTGCCTGGGAGGGTGGTGGAGGCAGGACACCTCACATCTTTTTAAAAGTATCTGGATGGGCACTTGGCCCATGGCCCTGAATGTTATAATGTACCAAGTGCTGGCTTTGGTGGGACAGTAGTCATGATGTGGGTATGCCGGCGTTGGACTGGCGTAAACACAGTAAAAAGTCTGACAACACCAGGTTTTAGTCCAACCGATTTATTTGATAATATCCTCACAAGCTTTCGGGGTTAGCCCCTTCGTCAGGTGAATGGAGAGTTCTGGCCTCAGACAGAGCATATAAAGCACAGACAGTTTAGAGATTACTGATTAGAATGCGAATCCTTACACCTAACCTGCTGTTCAAGACCTGAAGTGGCTGATAACGTGAGTGGAAGGAGCACTGATCACAGTTTAAAGAGATGTGTATTGTCTCCAGACAGTACAGTAAGTGAAGTTTTGCAAACCCAGGCAACACTTCAGCGGTCACGGGCATTCAGCCTCTGACCTTCGGGTAAGCATTCTCCAAGGCGGCCTTCATGACACACGACAGCGCAGAGTCGCTGAACAGAGACTGATAGCCAAGTTCCGCACACATGAGGACGGTCTCAACAGGGATCTTGGGTTCATGTCGCACTATCTGTAACCCCCGTGACTTGCCTGGGTTTGCAAAACCTCACTTACTGTACTGTCTGGAGACAATACACATCTCTTTAACCTGTGATCAGTGCTCCTTCCACTCACATTATCAGCCACTTTAAGTCTTGAACAGCAGGTTAGGTGTAAGGATTCGCATTCTAATCAGTAATCTCTAAACTGTCTGTGCTTTATATGCTCTGTCTGAGGCCAGAACTCTCCATTCACCTGACGAAGGGGCTAACCCTGAAAGCTTGTGAGTCTATTATCAAATAAATCGGTCAGACTTTTTACTTTGGTGGGACAGGTCAGGGCCTTTCATGCATTGGTGCAAACTCGATGGGCCGAGGGGCCTCTTCTGAACTGTGGGACTCTGTGATTCTGAGATAAAGTCCAATCCAACATCAAAATAATCAACAGCAAATCTGCCGATGTGGAACTGAATTCAAATCGCATTCAACATCGATTGTGTCCGCAATGTGGAGTTTGCAAATCCTGAGAGTGTGTGTGTGTGTTCGCTGTTCCTCCCCCACTGACCAACAACATGATTTAACGAGACTGGTGTCAGCCCAGGAGCAATGTTAACAAAACTAAAACCAAAGATAATATTTGGGGTTGTTTTCGCTGGAAAGAAGGAGGCTAAGAGGGGACCTTATTGAAACATATAAGATGATTAGAGGTTTAGACAGGGTAGATAGTGATAGCCTTTTTCCTAGGATGGAGAAAGCTAGCACGAGGGGGCACGACTTTAAATTAAGGGGGGGTAGTTATAGGACTGATGTCAGGGGTAGGTTCTTTACCCAGAGGGTGGTGAGGGACTGGAATGCCCTGCCAGCTGCAGTTGTAAATGCGCCTAGTTTGGGGGCGTTTAAGAGATCTGTGGATAGGTTTATGGACGCAACATCGTGGGCCGAAGGGCCTGTTCTGCGCTGTAATGTTCTATGTTCTATGTTCTAATATGGTAAAGCATATTGCATCTGGGTCTAAATTCATTTAGTTCAATCTATCCCCCCATCTCTCTCGGGACAGGTTCCCATTGAGAATTTGTACTAAACAGAGATTAAAATTGTTGCCGAACTTTTCTCAAAAAGCTTTTCCTCGGGGGTCCCTGAGGTGGAGCAGGGAGAGGCTGAGGGCCGAACGGAGCAGAGGGGGAGGAATAAAGATTTCAATCACCCTCTCACTCATTCAAGCTTCCACATTTTCCCGGTGGATGAGGGGGTGGATTTATGAGGAGTGACCTGTTTGGCTGGTCCCGTATTCACTGGAGTTTCGGACGAGCAGAGATCTGATTGAAATGTATAAAACTCACACAGGGCCGGACGGGCTGAATGCAGGGAGGATGTTTATCCCGGGGTGTGGAATCTAGACATGATGTGGGTATGCCGGCGTTGGACTGGCGTAAACACAGTAAAAAGTCTGACAACACCAGGTTTTAGTCCAACCTATTTATTTGATAATATACTCACAAGCTTTCGAGGGGACTGCCCCTTCGTCAGGTGAATGGAGAGTTGAAGCTTAGTAGCGTTGAAGAGCAGAAGGATCTTGGGGTCCGGGTCCACAGGACTCTTAAATCGGCCTCGCAGGTGGAGGAGGTGGTCAAGAAGGCGCATGGTGTACTGGCCTTCATTAATCGAGGGATTGAGTTTAGGAGTCGGGAGGTAATGCTGCAACTTTACAGGACCCTCGTCAGGCCTCATTTGGAGTACTGTGCGCAGTTCTGGTCGCCTCACTATAGGAAAGACGTAGAAGCTATTGAAAGGGTGCAGAGGAGATTTACAAGGATGTTGCCTGGACTGGGAGGCATGCCTTATGAAGATAGGTTGAGGGAGCTAGGACTCTTTTCCCTAGAGAGGCGAAGGTTGAGAGGCGACCTGATAGAAGTTTATAAAATGTTGAGAGGAATAGATAGGGTGGACTCTCAGAGGCTATTTCCCCGGGTTGAAATGGTCGCTACGAGAGGACACAGATTTAAGGTGCGGGGAGGGAAATTCAGAAGTGATGTCAGGGGTAAGTTTTTCACTCAGAGGGTGGTGAGTGAATGGAATCGGCTGCCGTCATCGGTGGTGGAGGCGAACTCGCTGGGGTCTTTTAAAAGACTTCTGGATGAGTATATGGGGTTTAATGGAATTGGGGGTTATAGATAGGTCTATAGATTGGTGGGGTTGATGTGATCGGCGCAACTCGAGGGCCGAAGGGCCTGTTTGTGCTGTAAATGTTCTATGTTCTAGTTCCATTCACCTCCATTCACCTGACGAAGAGGCAGTCCCCTCGAAAGCTTGTGAGTCTATTATCAAATAAATAGGTCGGACTGAAACCTGGTGTTGTCAGACTTTTCACTGTGGAATCTAGAGCCAGGGACACAGGATACGGGATAGACCATTCAGGACCGAGATTGGGAAAATGTCTTCGCTCAGAGGGTGGCAAATTTATGGAATTCTCTACCGCAGAAAGCTATGGAGGCCACTTCACTGAATATGTTCCAGAAAGATAATCTTTTAGATTTTAACGACATCAAGGATTGCGGGGAGAAGGCGGGAAAATGGCACGAAGGTTGAGAGGCCGCCATATTGGTACTGAGTGCTGGAGCAGGCTCATCGGGCCGAGTGGCCTACAGCCGCTCCGAGTTTTGACGTCTTTATGTTTTTGCCATTTGTTCCCTAGACTGAGCGGTGAGGAATGGCCAAGAGGCGAGGAGAGGCTGAGGGAGCACACCCTGGGTGTGTCGGAGCTCAGGAGGAGGTGGGGGGGGGCAAAGAAATTGCCAATCTTAGAAGGAGACACAGTCATGTTCCTTCACAGCTTTCCTGCGATTTCGGAAATAGTTTACACCACGGCTCAGAATAGTACCAACAGAGACTAATTAACCAACATGCAACTCACACCCACACTGCAAACCCGCACAAGGTGTCGCAACTCTAAAGAAAGTGACAGAATAACGTTTGCTGGTGTCATGCGAGGGTTTACGTGAGCGCATTTGTCTCTTGCTGTGCGTGTTGTGACTCGAGCTCCATACACGCAGTCTGTCAACTGCATCTGAGTGTTCCGCTCTCTGACTCTGCACGTGTGTCGAGACCTGGAGACTTTTCCCAGGATACGTTGGGTGCGGGAATTCCTCAGGGTGATCTGCTGTGTCTCACGTGCTGCTGTGTCGCCAGTGTATTGGGTCACTGCTTCCTTGTAACAATGAGAAATGGCTGTGGCAAAGGCACTAGCGCTGGAACAAGGCCAAATCTTCCTCCTCTTGAAATTAAACCATTCAAAAAAAGAAAGACAAGGGCACAAGGGAAACATAGAACCCTTTAACATAGAACCTTACAGTGCCGAAACAGGCCCTTCGGCCCATCGAGTCTGCACCGAACACAATACCACCCAGACCCTATCCCCATATCCCTGCTAATCCCTCTAACCTACACATCCCAGGATACTAAGGGGCAATTTTAGCATAGCCAATGAACCTAACCCGCACATCTTTGGACTGTGGGAGGAAACCGGAGCACCCGGAGAAAACCCACGCAGACACGAGGAGAATGTGCAAACTCCACACAGGCAGTGACCCCGAGCCGGGAATCGAACCCAGGTCCCTGGAGCTGTGAAGCAGCAGTGCTAACCCACTGTGCTACCGTGCCGCCCAAACAGAACAGAAACAAACAGAACCCACTGATGAGACGGTTAGGATTCCCCCAAACTGGAGCTGACAGGAACAGCCCAGGGACAACGAAGCCCATGTGCAGGTTTTTTGTCAGGACGCAAGCTCAGTGCCAACTCTCGGCATTGCCAACCCAACTGGACTATGCTGAAATCTTCGAAGATTAAAGTCTAAACTCCGAAAGACTCCTGCCGATTAAACCAAAAGGGCATCTTGAACTATTTTCTCCAAACACAATCTGTGTAGAAACAGCGGCGCCGTGGGGAAAAGGATCAGCAGTTTGATTAGGGTGGGTCAGCAGGAGATGGAAGGCCACGCGATTGAAATCTCCAACAAAGACAGCCAGAGATAGCACCCCTGGTCGGCCCACAAGCACAACGTTTACAACCAAGTCAAATAAAAAAAAAATTCTGTTCAATTGTTACCGGTGTCTGGTTAACAGGGGGCGAGACATGTTCACCCAAGATTCAAAAAAAACATTATCAATGCAATCATTTTAAAAAACTGTCTTCCAAACTTGGATTACATGTAGGTGAAGATAGTACTGGTGGGCACGGGTCTGTCACTGTATAACACTGGGGTACAGTACCGGTGGGGACGGGTCTGTCAGTGTATAACACTGGGGTACAGTACTGGTGGGGACGGGTCTGTCACTGTATAACACTGGGGTACAGTACTGGTGGGGATGGGTCTGTCACTGTATAACACTGGGGTACAGTACAGGTGGGGACAGGTCTGTCACTGTATAACACTGGGGTACAGTAATGGTGGGGACGGGTCTGTCGCTGTATAACACTGGGGTACAGTACTGGTGGGGACAGGTCTCTCACTGTATAACACTGGGGTACAGTACTGGTGGGGACAGGTCTCTCACTGTATAACACTGGGGTACAGTACTGGTGGGGACAGGTCTCTCACTGTATAACACTGGGGTACAGTACTGGTGGGGATGGGTCTGTCACTGTATAACACTGGGGTACAGTACTGGTGGGGATGGGTCTGTCACTGTATAACACTGGGGTACAGTACTGGTGGGGACGGGTCTGTCACTGTATAACACTGGGGTACAGTACTGGTGGGGACGGGTCTGTCACTGTATAACACTGGGGTACAGTAATGGTGGGGACGGGTCTGTCGCTGTACAACACTGGGGTACAGTACTGGTGGGGACGGGTCTGTCACTGTATAACACT
Source organism: Prionace glauca (assembly GCA_037974335.1). Taxonomy (NCBI): domain Eukaryota; kingdom Metazoa; phylum Chordata; class Chondrichthyes; order Carcharhiniformes; family Carcharhinidae; genus Prionace; species Prionace glauca. Next base: position 5,326,960 of record CM075723.1, on the reverse strand, counting down.
GGGGTACAGTACTGGTGGGGACGGGTCTGTCGCTGTATAACACTGGGGTACAGTACTGGTGGGGACAGGTCTGTCACTGTATAACACTGGGGTACAGTACTGGTGGGGACGGGTCTATCACTGTATAACACTGGGGTACAGTACTGGTGAGGACAGGTCTATCACTGTATAACACTGGGGTACAGTACTGGTGAGGACAGGTCTGTCACTGTATAACACTGGGGTACAGTACTGGTGAGGACAGGTCTGTTACTGTATAACACTGGGGTACAGTACTGGTGGGGATGGGTCTGTCACTGTATAACATTGGGGTACAGTACTGGTGGGGATGGGTCTGTCACTGTATAACACTGGGGTACAGTACTGGTGGGGACGGGTCTGTCACTGTATAACACTGGGGTACAGTACTGGTGGGGACGGGTCTGTCACTGTATAACACTGGGGTACAGTACTGGTGGGGACGGGTCTGTCACTGTATAACACTGGGGTACAGTACTGGTGGGGACGGGTCTGTCAGTTGTAAGGGGAGGAGAAGTGGGTGTTTTGAAGAGATTGAAGAATATATGAGCTGCGCTCAGTGTTTTTTCATAGAATACTGTATAAAGTTCAGAGACAACACACTGTGTGAACTGACGTACAGATCTTAACCCAGTTAGACGCACATAACATTCAGTTCAATCTGAGGTAAGCCACCATTTCCTGTCAGTAAGATACAGGCAGCTTCCTATCTGGGGCACTGGCTATGCATCACCTTCTCTAGAACAATCTGACAGGACTTCACAAAGACAACATGCATTTCCTAATTTGGGGATGAACATTGAAGTGATTACCTGTCAAATGAAGCTTTTTGAAAAGGTTGTGATTTCGAAAAATGATATTGTGAAATAACGCAACAGCAAGCTCCCATAAACAAGGTGTCCAATAACCAGGATAACATTGATATTTGATGGTCTATTCATCACGAGAGATCTCCTACTCTTCTTCACAATCGTGTAATCTTCCCCATTCACCTCGGGTCAATACTAATCCCTCAGCCAAGACCACAAAGCTCAAGACTGGTTATTATCCCATTTCTTTGTTTCTGACGTTATAACAGTAATTATACTTCAATAAGTACCCCTTTTGCTATGAAGTTTACGGAAGATGGATTTACTAAAGAAATGCAAACCCTTTATTGCTTCCAAAAGGACAACAGACACTGACCGAAGGAGCTCATTTTGAGAGCTTGTCACGCGATGCGGGTGGGGAGAAAGACCTTGGAGCACGGAGCAAAAACTGGAACCTACAAAATTCAGGGATTTTAAAACGAGGTTTAAACATCATACCACAAATCACTGCAGCCCCACAGATGACAGGTCGATATTTCTGTGCACGGTGTCAGGGTTTCTGTAATGTTTACTTTCACCTTCCTTCTTTGATGGCTCAGATCTTCCCATTAGCCTCAGGAGCGATTGCCATCACCTGCCAACTGCAATTTAATCTGCCCACTGTGAAGAGCTATAGCCCTTTGCAGCTTCCGCAGTGACAAACCATTATCCAGCGCAGGCTCCCACCTTTAAAAAAGGGGTCACGAACTGAAGAAATGGCCTTTAAAGGTCTGGCTGGCTGCTGTTTTAAAATGGAGTTCTCAAACCCAGCACCGTGTCCCCTCCCTAACACTGAGTGGCAACTGCCGCACCTACCCACCATCCCCTGCCACTCAACCCAAATCAAGGCTGGTAGTAAACTTTCCCCAGAAGGTAGAGGAAGAATAGGAATGTTCGTCCAGGACCCGCAAGAGGGAAGCTTCTGATAGCTTTGGGGCGGCACGGGTAGCACAGTGGGTTAGCACTGCTGCTTCAGAGCTCCAGGGTCCTGGGTTCGATTCCCGGCTCGGGGTCACTGCCTGTGTGGAGTTTGCACATTCTCCTCGTGTCTGCGTGGGTTTTCTCCGGGTGCTCCGGTTTCCTCCCACGGTCCAAAGATGTGCGGGTTAGGTTCATTGGCTATGCTAAAAATTGCCCCTTAGTGTCCTGGGATGTGTAGGTTAGAGGGATTAGCAGGTAAATGTGTAGGGATATGGGGATAGGGTCTGGGTGGGATTGTGTTCGGTGCAGACTCGATGGGCCGAAGGGCCTGTTTCTGCACTGTAGGGTTCTAGATCAGCCATTTCCCACACACACTGTATACAAAATCCTGCAGCCCATCCCCCAGAACGCAGTCACAACCCCTCCCTCAGGCTGGAGGAGTGGGGGGGGGTGGGGGGTGGGGGGGGGGGGGGGGGGAGACAGAGGGTGACTGGGTGAGATGTAAGACAAGGCCCAAGAGTTAAAAATCGCACAGACTGCCTTTCAGGAGCAGAGGGAGTTTCGCAACTCCCCTTTGGCACCCAGCCAAACCCACCAGAGTTTAAATTCTCAGCTTTGTTTCCAACCTCCCCCCCCCCCCCCCACCCCAAGTTCTGGCCCGTCACCATCAGCCCTACCACTCTCTGACACATCAGCGATCTTCTAATTCTGTCCTCTTGTACATCCCGGATTTCTACCGCTGTACCATCACTCGCCACACTTCCAGCTGCCTGGATCCAAACTCTGGAATTTCTTCCCCAAATCTCTCCACCTCCCAAAATGCTTCTTAAAACCTTGTCTTTCCCGATAGAGGGTTACGGCTCTCCACGTCCATTTCTTATCCCAATAACATTCCTGTGAAGCACTCAAAACATTTTATTGCAAAGATACCACAAACCCACATTTAGTTATTGGAAGTCAGGCTTGATTCCTCTATTTAGAACATAGAACATAGAACATTCCAGCACAAACAGGCCCTTCGGCCCTCGAGTTGCGCCGATCGCATCAACCCCACCAATCTATAGACCTATCTATAACCCCCAATCCCATTAAACCCCATATACTCATCCAGAAGTCTTTTAAAAGACCCCAGCGAGTTCGCCTCCACCACCGATGACGGCAGCCGATTCCATTCACTCACCACCCTCTGAGTGAAAAACTTACCCCTAACATCACCTCTGTACTTCCCTCCCCGCACCTTAAATCTGTGTCCTCTCGTAGCGACCATTTCAACCCGGGGAAATAGCCTCTGAGAGTCCACCCTATCTATTCCTCTCAACATTTTGTAAACCTCTATCAGGTCGCCTCTCAACCTTCGCCTCTCCAGGGAAAAGAGTCCCAGCTCCCTCAACCTAACTTCATAAGGCATGCCCTATTTTTCAAGTTGCCTCTGACTGTGTTATTAATCTGTAAATGATATATCTCTTTTACTCTTTCATGGGATGTGGGTGTCACTGGCTAGACCAGCGTTTGTTGTCCATCCCTAATTGTCCTTGGAAAGGTGGTGGTGAGCCGCTTTCTTGAACCTCTAACAGTCCAAGGTGTAGGGATGCCCACAGTGCTGTTAGGGAGGCAGATCCACGGTTTGACCCAGCAACAAGGAACGGTGGTTCATTTCTCTGTCAAGACGGTGAGGGGCTGGGAGGGGAACATGGTGGGGTTCCCCACGTACCTGCCACCCTCGCCCTTCTCCGTGGTAACGGTCGTGGGTTTGGAAGGTGCTGTCGAAGGTGGCGATCCTTTGTGACGATCACGTGGGGTCAAGGTGAGATGGGCGAGGTATAACTCCGATCTCAGAATGACGTTTTTTTTTTAAAACGCAGAGGGTGGTGGGGGCCTGGAATGCACTGCCAAGTAGGGTGGTGGAGGCGGGCACGCTGGCATCATTTAAGACTTACCTGGATAGTCACATGAGCAGACTGGGAGTGGAGGGATACAAACAAATGGTCTAGTTGGACCAATGAGTGGCATAGGCTTGGAGGGCCGAAGGGCCTGTTTCCTGTGCTGTACTGTTCGGGGTCCTTGTGCATGAGTCGCAAAAACCCAGCTTGCAGGTGCAGCAGGTGGTCAGGAAGGCGAATGGGATGCTGGCCTTCATCGCGAGAGGGATTGAATATAAAAGTAGGGAGGTCTTGTTGCAGCTGTATAGGTCATTGGTGAGGCCGCAGCTTGAGTACTGTGTGCAGTTTTGGGCGCCGCACCTGCGCAAGGATATTTTGGCCCTGGAGGGAGTGCAGAGGAGGTTTACTAGGCTGATACCGGAGTTGAGGGGATTGAGCTATGAGGAGAGGCTGAATAAACTAGGCTTGTACTCGTTAGAGTTTAGAAGAATGAGGGGAGATCTCATTGAAACGTATAAGATGATGAATGGGATGGATAGGATAGAGGTGGAGAGACTCTTCCCGCTCAGAAAGGACAGTAGGACTAGGGGGCACAGCCTCAAGATAAAGGGGAGGTGGTTTAGAACAGAGTTGAGGAGGAACTTCTTCACTCAAAAGGGTAGTGAATCTCTGGAATTCTCTGCCCTTTGAAGTGGTGGAGGCTACCTCGCTAAATATATTTAAGAAGCGGGTTGATGGGTTTTTGATGAGAGAGGGGGTTAAGGGTCATGGGGAGAGGGCGGGAAAGTGGAGCTGAGCCACGACAGATCAGCCATGATCTTATTGAATGGTGGGGCAGGCTCGAAGGGCCAGATGGCCTACTCCTGCTCCTATTTCTTATGTTCTTATGTTCTGTTTGTGATTTGATACAGGGCATCCTGTCGATGGCACACATTCTAAAAATGTCCCCTTAAAATCTTTGCCACCACATCTCTACTCACCCACCCCTCAGCCTAATTTTCTTATTCACTTCAACCACCTCACTTTCACAACCTTCTAGTTGCCCTTATTTAAGTTGAAAAACCACTGTCTCAGACTCACTCCTCCCGTCCCTCAAACTGGATGTGAAATTCACTCAGATTCTGGTTGCTGCTGCCTAAGGGAACCTTCTTTTTTTAAAAAACTTTATTCCAATCCAATCGAGTCAAATTAAACCCAATTCAGAGTCCCAACGAGTTGGGACATTCCCAATTTAAGCTGACAAGACAGGGATCTCACCTCCTGTCTTGGGCTCGATCTACATGATCCAAGCTGATTGGAGTAGGTGTAGCTCCTTCTCCAGGGCTTGATCTAATTTGCATCTTGGCCAAATGGCCGAGATGCCGCTTTAAAAAATTGCTTCAAGTGAAGCTGAAATATAACCTAATGACTTCAACCAAGTGCACCATATCCTAAGGGAACCTTTGCTCAGAGATAATTAATTAATCCATTCTCATTGCACAATACCAGGTCTAGTCAGCTGTCAGTCACCCAACATACTCCTCAAAGTGACTCTTGCCCATCTGATTTTTACAGTCTGTCAACAGTAACAACTTGAATAAGAAACCTGATAAGATAAAGCTGTATTTACCTTGTAAACCTGCCCATAGGTGCCATTGCCAACGAGTTCCACCAACTCAAAAATACCAGCAGGATCCTGTAATCAGAAGAAGAGGGGGGGGGGAGTGTTACTGAATGCAAATTATTTAAATGACAATTACGACAGAAGTAGCCAGTGGCATCCGCAGGTTAAACCGTCTGATGTGTCCTTAGCTTTTCCTGCACCGGGGTGTTTCTCCTACAGTCGAAAGAGGTGCAGGTTAGGTTGGCTATGCTAAATTAACCCGAGTGTCGGGGGGGGGGGATTAGCAGGGTAAATATGTGCGGTTTGGGTGGGATTGTTGTTAGTGCAGTCTTGATAGGCTGAATGGCCTCCTTCTGCAGAGATTCATTGATTTTTAGGAGCAGGAGGAGGCCATTCAGCCCCTCTGGTCTGTTCTGTCATTGAATTATTGTAGTTAATCTGTACCTAAATTCTATTAATCTGCTTTGGTTCCAAAGTCCTTCTCAGCAAAAAAAAATGAAAATCTCATTTTGCAATGTTAGAAACAGGGCAGATTTCCATTACTCCAGATTGACACCACCAAATTTTAAAATGGTGTCCCCTTATACTACTCTCCCACCATCAGTTCCACCAAATCTTTTAACCATCTTAACCACCGCGATGGGATCACCCTTCAGCTGTGTAAACTCAAGGGGATAAAACCAGGTCTCAGGTAGGCTCCAGGTAACGTGAAGGCCTTCGACACAGCAGATTAAGCAGAAAAAAAAAATCACTCCACCTCTCAAATATTTCTTCAAAAGAATTACAGGAGTGCCTCAAAAAAAAAAATGACAGGCATTCCTACTGTACCAGGAAGGAACATTTAGCAGCACAAAGCAGACTAACGGGCGGCACGGTGGCACAGTGGGATAGCACTGCTGCTTCACAGCTCCAGGGTCCTGGGTTCGATTCCCGGCTCGGGTCACTGCCTGTGTGGAGTTTGCACATTCTCCTCGTGTCTGCGTGGGTTTTCTCCGGGTGCTCCGGTTTCCTCCCACAATCCAAAGATGTGCGGGTTAGGTTCATTGGCTATGCTAAAATTGCCCCTTAGTGTCCTGGGATGTGTAGGTTAGAGGGATTAGCAGGTAAATGTGTAGGGATATGGGGATAGGGTCTGGGTGGGATTGTGTTCGGTGCAGACTCGATGGGCCGAAGGGCCTGTTTCTGCACTGTAAGGTTCTATGGTTCTAACTGCAAACAAAAGGCTGATGCAAAATCTCAGCAGGTTACTCAGCAGGTGCGGAGAGAGGATAGAGCCAACATCGCAAGTCACTTGGAACTTTTGTTCTATTCTCTCTCCACAGATGCTATCAGACCGGCTGTTTGTGTTCCACATTCCAGCATCCCCATCCATTGGGTGCATTCACAGGACAGAAGCATTGCACCCGGAAAAGGACGCCATTGGCCTCACGGCATTCTGGGATGTCCCACGGTCAACTCCACCTTTCTTTAAAAAGAATTAAAAAAAGAGAGGCAAGAGAGAGGAATCGTTTCCTCTGGTGGGGCAGTTCAGAACAAGGAGTCAAAACTTCAAATTAGCACCAGGTCATTTCCGCGTATGAAGAGATTTGGGAATCTGGAACTCTCCTACCGTGGAGCGGCACGGTGGCACAGTGGGTTAGCACCGCTGCTTCACAGCTCCAGGGATCTGGGTTCGATTCCCAGCTCGGGGTCACTGTCTGTGTGGAGTTTGCACATCCTCCTCGTGTCTGCGTGGGTTTCCTCCGGGTGCTCCGGTTTCCTCCCACAGTCCAAAGATGTGCGGGTTAGGTTGATTGGCTATGCTAAAATTGCCCCTTAGTGTCCTGGGATGTGTAAATTAGAGGGTAAATGTGTAGGGATATGGGGATAGGGTCTGGGTGGGATTGTGCTCGGTGCAGACTCGATGGGCCGAAGGGCCCCTTTCTGCACTGTAGGGTTCTATGTTCTAAAGTCTGTTGAAGCTGGGAATCGATTCCAAAACAAAAGGTTTATAGACATTTGCTTGCTAAGAGAATTAAGGGGTATGAAACCAAGCTGGATAAATAGGGGAAAAAAATTTACCAGTCAAGTCTTAATAGAATGGCAAAATTGAGGGGCAGGATGGCCTCCTCCTGTTCCTGGGTCCAGAGAGGAAGGGGAGAATGCTGATCCTGGTCCTTATTGGCGGCTAGTCACCAGATTATGGTCCCGATTCTCTGAGCCCCTCTAAGTCTGGGATTTTCCAGTCCCGCTGCAGTGAGGGGAGATTTGGCTGAGTGCCAAATTCCCTGCTGGCAGCATCAGGGTGTGAGCTGCTGGAGAATTCCGACCCTACATTGCTAACGAGCAAGTAACGAATGACTTTGCAGGGGAATAAAAGGAATCAGAATCACTTCAGAATGTGACAACTCAGCACATCTCGTGACGGTGTTTTTAAAAAGCAAGGAAAGGGCTTTATTACGCGGAAGCTTTTTCAGGCAGAGGAGACCAATGTCACTTCCATTTATAACTGCAATCAGCTGCGTGCGTGCGGACTCTCGACAACCAAGTTGATTCGGTCAGAAATCTTGCTGGGATTTTCCAACCTCACCTGTGGTTGGGATTCTCCAGTCCCGCTGCAGTGAACTGAGTCTTGGCTGAGTGCCAAATCCTCTGTTTCGCCGGCGTTGGGGGGGCGAACGAGACTGGGGAACCATCTAGCTTAGCTCCTGACATTGCCGCCACCTCTGACCTGATGTCGAGGCTAAACGGGCACAGCTGTACACACACACACACACACACACACAGTGCCTCCTCCTCTCCCTAATCCCTCAGCGACAGATTGGTGAGATTCCCCGCCCTACAACACAGGGGCTGCTTTTCAAATTCACTCGCATCTGATGAGCAGAACCTTGCGTTGCTCTTAATCACATTTCCACAAATATGCCAATGAACCCAGCAAGAGTTACGGTGGCGAACGGACAGATGAAGCACTGAGACATTGGTCTCCCGTCCAATTAGCTCCTCCCACGCTTCAGAAGGGCAACAGGTTTCCTGGATAGAAATTTGACAAGAAAATCAATGTTTCTCTCCATTGCCTATATGCTTGAGTTTTGAAGTTGCTTATGTTTAATATTTACAGGATTTTCCCTATCTACCTTCCTGATCGGATGCCAGCATCCCAGCCCTTTCTCCCTCACCCAGTGGGCCACATAAGCTATTTGACTGCATTGGCCATCACATTCCAGGCACGTCCTTTTCCGGTTTGCAAACATCCCTGCGGAAGTGTCACTGGCTATTCCCCCCTTCAAATTCAGAGGGCACAAACAAAGATGATGACGACAACACCCCATATATTTACCCTCCTAATCTCCCTGACACCAAGAGGCAATTTAGCATGGCCAATCCACAAGACCATAGGATATCACAGCAGAATTAGGCCACTCAGCCCATCAAATCTGCTCCACCATTCAATCACAGCTGATATTTTTCTTATTCTCATTCTCCTGCCTTTTCCCCACAACCTCTGACCCCTCATCAATCAAGAACCTATCTATCTCTGTCTTAAAGACACAATGACCAGGCCTCCACAATCTTTTGTGGTAAAGAGTTCATAGATTCACCACCCTCTGGCTGAAGAAATTCCTCTTCATCTCTGTTTTAAAGGATCGTCCCTTTAGCCTGAGGTTGTGCCCCCTGCTTCTAATTTTTCCTATGAATGGAAACACCCTCTCCAAGTCCACTCTATCCAGGCCTCCCAGAATCCTGTAAGTTTCAATAAGAACCCCCTCATCTTTCTAATCTCCAATGAGTACAGACCCAGAGTCCTCAACCGTTCCTCATCCGACATTCATTCCAGGGATCATTCTTGCGAACCTCCTCTGGATCTTTTCCAAGGCCAGCAGATCCTTCCTTAGGTACAGGGCCCAAAACTGCTCACAATACTCCAAATGGAGTCTGCCTTCCGCCAGTCAGCCAATCCTCTATCCATGCCAGGATCTTATAAGAAATAGGATCAGGAGTAGGCCATCTAGCCCTTCGAGCCTGCCCCGCCATTCAATAAGATCATGGCTGATCTGAAGTGGATCAGTTCCACTTTCTCCCCATAACCCTGATCATCATTATCCTTAACACTACTTTAACAGAAAATAAATCACCTCCCCCGGTTCTCCTTCATGTAACTTCCTCGTTACCTCCTCAAAGAGCTATAACAGATTTGTCAGACATGATTGTCCTACTCCATCACGCACTTCCAACTACTCCGCAATCTCATCTCTAATAATGGATCCTAAAATCTTGCTAATGACTGAAGTCAGGCGAACCAGTTTATAATTTCCCGTCTGCTGCCTCCCTCCCTTCTTAAACAATGGTGTTACATTGGCTACTTTCCAATCCTTTGGGACCTTTTCTGCCTCCACCACCAATGCCTCCACAATTTCCTCAGCTATCTCTTTTCGAACCCCGGGGTGTAGTCCATCCGGTCCAGGTGACTTATCCACCTCCAGACCTTTCAGTTTCCCCAGAACCTTCTCCTTAGTGACAGCCACTGCATTCACCGATGCCCCCTGACTATTCTGGAGCTCTGGCATCCCACCTAACCCGCACATCTTTGGAGTGTGGGAGGAAACCGGAGCAAACCCGTGGGAGAATGGGCAAACTCCGCGGACAGCTACCCAAGCCAGGAATCGAACCCAGATCCCTGGCACTGAGAGGCAGCGGTGCTAACCACCGTGCCACCCCCAAGATGTCTTAATACATTTGTCCAGCACTTCTCAATTAATCACATACTGAATGACTGTAAGAGCTAAACGCCAGTCACACCAAATGCTGGAACACAAACTCAGCCAACAATATATCCCATGTTAAAGATTATTTGTACAGTGAACTGTTTCTGGGCAGTCTCATCTCCAGGCCAGCTAACCTCAAAACCACGATGAGAAATCATAAACGGAGACCTCCCATCCCCCACAATGCACCATTTTAATACTCCCTACGTTGTTGTCTTTTGGACATCACTGTTTGGCCAACATTTATTACCCATTCCTAGTTGCCCCTTGAGAAGGTGGTGGTGAGCTGCCTTCTCGAATCGCTGCAGTCCCAGTGCTGTGGGTTGACCCACAATGCCGTTAGGGAGGGCATTCCAGGATTTTTGACCCAGCGACTGCGAAGGAACAGCCGATATATTCCCAGGTCAGGATGATGGGTGGCTTGGAGGGAGACCTCCGGGTGGTGATGTTCCCAAGTATCTGCTATTCCCGTCTGTATTGTATGCAGGGTGTGGCAGGGTCAGGTGACCCAGGGGGTGAAGTAACCTGTCCAGGAAACTGCCCCTCCAGTCACTCGAGGGCTGTAGTTGTACAGATCTTCAGAAGAAACCCTACTGTTCCTGTGGCTCGCCTTTGGTGTGTGTGAGTCCTTAGGAGCTACCTCCCTGGTTATTATAGACGGAACGAGAATCACTGCCTTGATCCCAATTAGAAGAGGAATGAGAATTTGTTTTTCTCCACACCAGACCAGTGAAGGTACACTGCGTCATGGGGAACATCTTGAATTTGGCTAGGATAAGCATGATAGGTTTCACTTTGGGTATGATTCACAAGACCCACTGGGGAGCTTTTAACCAAAGCTTATTTAAAAATACAGTTAACATGTATAGCAAGAACTCTTATCAGTTACAAATAAGAAAGAGAACAACCACTATAAATGTATAACCCTTAACAAATATATCGAATGTGTTCCAAACATCCTTTTCACATGTTCAACACAGCAAAGACTAATGCTCATGTAATACTGGACTTGAGTCCTTTGGACAAAGGTCTGCAGGTTTCTCATTAGACTCAGAACAGCTTCTCAAAACACTACGGACTCTCGGCAACTTACTGACAGCAGATTCCCCCCTAAAGAAAGTTAAGACCTTGCTTTCAGATGATCAGCAGAATTTTCAAAACCAGAGACTTTGTTTCAGCTTGATGCCCCTTCTAAAACTAAAACTCAAACAACCGTTCCAACTGAAAACAAAAGAACTCCCATCACTTGACCTGCCAAACAGGTTTTCTCCTAACAATGCAGAGTCGCAAACAGCCCAGTTAATATAAACAAGCCCCCATTTAAGCAGCAAAAGAACTCCCATAGACAATCCAGCAACAATGAAAAAAAAAACAAACTGCAAAAAGTTTGCTCTCAACTGCAGAGTACTTAATTCTTTTACAAAACCACTTCCTAAAAGTGCATTAATGCCACGCGTTCACCTTTATGAAAAAAATGAACCATCAATCTTTAAAAGGTGGTTTCATTTTTCAAATCCTTTGTTTGCTCCAGATCTGCACCAGTACTTTCTGCACTCTCTGTGGCAAAGACACACAGCAGGTTATTTCTTTGGTTTTGGAATCCATTTCGACCATAACACTACGGCAAGTTACGCTGATGTGAAAACCAGTATAATTCACTCAAACACCAGCCACGTGCAGTGTGATTTCACTGGACATCCACATCACTGCTCACATTACAGAATCATTATGCCAGCAGCTCATTTTCGACGATGGTACATTTTTGACAAAAACAGTCTGATCTCAAGTTGTTGTCATTTCCGTTGTTCCACACCATTACAACAATTCCATTCCTCAAACTCCTGTTTCAAATCACACATAACTCTTGATTCACCCACACTTCCCTCTGCATCAAAGGAGAGCTGCTTTTCCTGCAGTTTACCTTCAGGCAATTTGAACAACTCAGGGACAAGTTCCAAAACAGTCAACTTGACTTGTATCTGTCTCCACACCTGTTCTCTTTCTTGGTTCACATCATTGTCCAGTAACTGGTTCTCTTTCTCCACCAGTTTTATTGATCAAAACTTGCATCTCAGACTGAATAAATATCAGCTTTTCTATCTGAACCCGTGCCAACTTAAAAAGGTCAACAAGGATGTTGTTTAATTGGAACAGCATTTCCCATATTTATCTTACTCCCAATTATCTTAACACTTCCCAGTGTCTTTCCACATATTTGTCCATTTGATATTAATAACTCTTTCAGGTCAGTTCTACTTTCTTCTGGAAAGTAATTCAGTAATTTATCCCAACTTTTAATAATGTGGTCATAGAGTGTACGTAGAACCCTACAGTGCAGAAACAGGCCCTTCGGCCCATCGAGCCTACACCGACCACTATCCCACCCAGGCCCTACCCCACATATACATTTACCCACTAATCCCTCTAACCTACACATCCCAGGACACTAGGGGGCAATTTTTTTTTAGCATGGCCAATCAACCTAACCCACACATCTTTGGACTGTGGGAGGAAACCTGAGCACCCGGAGAAAACCCACACAGACACGAGGAGAATGTGCAAGCTCCACACGGACACTGACCCAAGCCGGGAATGGAACCCAGGACCCTGGAGCTGTGAAGCAGCCGTGCTACACACTGGGCCACCCAATTGGTCATTATCCAATTTAATTTGAGGAATGTTAAATTCAGAGAGTCATCTGGATTCAGTTCTTCCCTCTGGAGTTATAACCACTAAAACACCCTCCTTCTATTTTCCTTCCCTATCAAAATAACTTTTAATCACATTCACAGGGATGACTGAGTTTTTCTCCTACCTGGTGTTCTAATCAATAATCCACCTCACTCAATTTCCTTTCAATTCAATAAGGCCCACTAAACCTTGCTTTTAAAAGGTTCACCTACCACTGGTAACAATACCAAGACTTTATAACCACCAGCAAAACTATGAATTTTCGATTTCTTATCCACTTTCTGTTTTATCACATGCTGTGTCACTTTTAAAAATGTTTTCTAACCAATTCACCTCCTCTCTTCAACCTCTCCCTAAAGTTTGGCAGAAAGTCCAATAAAGTAATCTCAGAATGCTCACTCCAACATCTTCTTAAATCAATTTAAGTGGTTCCCTTACTATCATGACCAAAAATCAATTCAAATTGATTGAATTTGATAGACTCATTAGATGCACCCCTAATTGCAAAGAGCACAAACGGAATTCCCGTATCCCAATCCACTGGATAATTTTGACAATAAACTCTCAACATGATCTTTAAAAGTTTGATGCCACCTCTCTGGTGCTCCTTGCAATTCTGGATGGTACGCAGTTGATTGAAGTCATTTCATTCCGGTTATATCCATAACCACCATGAGTAACTTTGATGTAAAATTTGATCCTTGATCTGATTGTATTTCTGTGGGTGGCCCATATCTAGTAAAAAATTTGAAGTAGCTCCTTTTAGCTGTAATATTATGAAATGGAATGGCCTCTGGAAAGCTGATAGACACATCCATTATGGTCAATAGATATCGATTCCCAATTTTTGTTTGAGGGAAGGTTCCTATGCAATCAATTAAGACCCTTATAAAATGCTGGAATGGGTATCAAGGGTGCTGGTTTCATCATCGTTAAGGTTTCCCTATCACTTGACATGTGACAAGACCGACAGAATTTAACAACATCTTTATGCAGTCCAGGCCAATAAAAATTTTTGTATTTTAACCTGAGTGTCCTTACCCCCCAGATGACCTCCTACTCTAATCTCATGTGTTTCTCGCAACAGCTCCTTTCTATTCCCTACCAGCAATACCACCTGATGACGAACTTCCGCCCACGTTTCAACCATCTGAATATGTAAAGATCTCCATTGCCTCATTAAGACATCATTAATAAAAGGTAATAACATTCTGCTATATACTCAGATTCCTCTTCTGTGTACACTTTCTGATACAACTTGTTTTATTTCTATATCTTTCTGTTGTAACTCTGCCAACGCTCGCAAACTAAAAATATCCACCTCACCCTCCACCTGTTTTTGTTCTTTTCCAACCATCTGATCAAAAATCATTCCTGATTAATTGAACTTCAACTTCATTATCTTTGATTTCTCCTCTTGTCTTAATCTGTGACTTTGTGACCTTATTCCTGCCTAATCAGGAAAAAATCCCAGGATACGCATCCTTCAACAACCCAGTTATTTGATTTTCCCCTGGCTTTTAAACCACGGTTGGCATCACTCCCATCTGTGATTCAACTATATCATTACCCAAGATAAGCTGTATTCCTGGACAAGACACTTTCTCTATTATTCCTACTACCATTTCATCACTCTTTCACTGAGCTCTCCAACCTCACTTCACATAATGGAACACGACTCTCCTCACCCCGAATTCCACATAGTGTCACCTTTTCTGACTTCTTCCAAACTACACAACTCCTCACTTCGTAGCATCAAAAAGGTAAATAGGGTGGTGGAAAAGGCATACAGCACATTCGACATCATCGGAGCATAGATTACAAAAAATTGATGGAGTTAGACAGAAGTTTGGTGAGGCCACAGCTGGAGCACTGTGTGCAGTTCTGGTCGCCGCATTATAGAACCCTAACATAGAACCCTACAGTGCAGAAACAGGCCCTTCGGCCCATCGAGTCTGCACCGAACACAATCCCACCCAGACCCTATCGCCATATGGAAAGAACTCACTGGAGGGGACACAGGAGATTCAGCAGGATGCTGCCCGGGATGGAACATTTAAGTTATGAAGAGAGGTCGGATAGGCTTGGGTTGTTTTCATTGGGGCAGAAAAGGCTGAGGGGGTGATCTGATCGAGGTGTGTAAGATTATGAGGGACATGGACAGACCGGATAAGGAGCAGCTGTTCCCCTTTGCTAAAAAGGTCAGTTACGAGGGGGTACAAGTTAGAGGTGAGGGGTGGGAGATTTGGGGGGAATTCCAGGAAATGTATTTTACTCAGGAGGGAGGTGACGTCTGGAATGTGCTGCCTGGGGACTGTGATGGAGGCGGGATGCCTCACATCCTTTAAGAAAAGACAGGTACCTGGGTGAGTACGTGGCACGGCATAACATTCAAGGCTATGGGCCAAGTGCTGGCAAGTGGGATGAGGTGGGCAGCTCAGGGCCTTTCATGCGTTGGTTCAGACTCGATGGGCCGAAGGGCCTCTTCTGCATTGTGGAATTCTGTGAACCCATGAAAGATTGGCTTGTTCCCAAATCTCTTCAAATTTTAACTTCTTTACCTACCCCCCCCCCCCCTCCCCCCTCCCCCCCATGAGCAAACTTTACACACATAAATAAATTCTTTACAGGGATCTGGCACCTTCTTGTCAATCAATTCCTGACCAGACTGGGCATTCCTTTTGCTTCCATTGGACTTCCCTTTAGTAAGAACATAAGAAATAGGAGCAGGAGCAGGAGTAGGCCATCTAGCCCTTCGAGCCTGCCCCGCCATTCAATAAGATCATGGCTGATCTGTCGTGACTCAGTTCCACCTTCCTGCCCTCTCCCCATAACCCTTAATCCCCTCTCTTATCAAAAACCCATCAACCCGCGTCTTAAAAATATTTAGCGAGGCAGCCTCCACCACTTCAACGGGCAGAGAATTCCAGAGATTCACCACCCTTTGAGTGAAGAAGTTCCTCCTCAACTCCGTTCTAAACTACCCCCCTTTTACCTTGAGGCTGTGCCCCCTAGTCCTACTGTCCTTTCTGAGCAGGAAGAGTCTCTCCACCTCTATCCTATCCATCCCATTCATCATCTTATACGTCTCAATGAGATCTCCCCTCATTCTTCTAAACTCTAACGAGTACAAGCCTAGTTCATTCAGCCTCTCCTCATAACTCAACCCCCTCAACTCCGGTATCAGCCTAGTAAACCTCCTCTGTACTCCCTCCAAGGCCAAAATATCCTTGCGTAAGTGCAGCAACCAAAACTGCACACAGTACTCCAGCTGCGGCCTCACCAATGCCCTATACAGCTGCAGCAAGACCTCCCTACTTTTATATTCAATCCCCTTCGTTATGAAGGCCAGCATCCCATTCGCCTTCCTGACCACCTGCTGCACCTGCAAGCTGGGTTTTTGCGACTCATGCACAAGGACCCCGAGGTCCCTCTGCACCGTCGCCTGCTGCAGTTTTTCACCACATAAGTAATAGTCCTTCCTACCATTCTTCCTAACAAAGTGGACCACCTCACACTTGCCAACATTAAATTCCATTTGCCAGTTCCTGGCCCATTCGCCCAGCCTATCTAGATCCTTCTGCAGACTCTCCACACCCTCCACGCAATTTGCCATTCCACCAATCTTGGTGTCATCAGCAAATTTCGACACCATACACTCGGTTCCCTCCTCCAGATCATCTATATAAATGGTAAAAAGCTGAGGCCCCAGCACCGACCCCTGGGGCACTTCACTAATCACCAACCGCCAATCCAAATAGCACCCATTGACCCCCACTCTCTGCCTCCTATTGACAGCCAATCCTCTATCCACGCTAACACCCTACCCCCAACTCCATGCCCCCTGACCTTCTGCAATAACCTCTTGTGAGGTACCTTGTCAAACGCCTTCTGAAAATCAAGACAGACCACATCCACTGGCTCTCCTCTATCCACCGCCCTAGACACATCCTCATAGAACTCCAATAAATTCATCAGACACGACTTCCCCTTAACGAAACCGTGCTGCGTCTGCTCTATCAAACAATTCCCCTCAAGATCACTTTAACAAACCACACTGGCTTATCCTATTTTACCATATCAGTCTTCCCAGTGCTCTTCTTAAACCCCCAACACTGCGACTTTATATGGCATAATTTATTATGGTAAAAATAGTTAAGGCTTTTCGTTTCACTTCCACCTCCTGGATTTCGCTTTTGAACCCGAGGTACACTCTCTGTACCACCTGCCACAAGATCTCCTTTACCTCTGATGATTTCTCTTTTCCCCAGTTTCTATCACAGGCTGTAATAAAGCAAACTTTGATTTATGAACTAATTCATAATCATCTGCCATTTCTGCTGCTAACCTTGCAGTTTTACACATTTACATTTCTAACACTAAGTTCAAATTGTCTTTCCAGTTTCTGAAGTTCTAATTCTCTCTCTTCCTTCTGCCTGGGCGATCCCTTTCATTTCTTTTTCCTTTTTGTAATTCAAATTGTTTCAATTCTTTTTGCTCGCTGTTCCTCCTTTTTTTTGTTTTTTCTGCATCCCTTTCTTAGGCTTTCGCTACTTTCTCTCTTTCCTTCAACTTCAAGCTGCTTTCATTCTTTCTCATGTTAAAGCTGTTTTGTCTGTAATTGAATTCTAGCCATTTCCAAACGATTGACTGTTTTTCTGGCCATTTTAAATGCCAGGCTATCACCACAATTATCCCTCCCTCTCCTTAAATGGTCAGGTAATGTCAACTGAAATCTTTTTGCCAATTCCGCAAGCTTTTAGTCACCTTTCTTAAATCACCCTGCATAACTTCCTCTGCCCCCAAGGACTTCTTAGCCTCTGAAAGAGCATTATTCCACAAGGCATTCCCTATTTAAAGCTGAATATAACACCTAAAAACACCAATATGCTCACTACTCAGAGTTCAATAATATCAAATCAATCAAGAAATATACATCTTAATCCTGTAAGATTGTCATGGTTCAGGTCAGAGACTTCACAGTGTTTTATGGAACCCGCCTGGATCATAAAGTTTTGCTTCTTGAATCTGGCCAGGGATAAGCATGATAGGTTTCACTTTGGGTATGATTCAAAAGACCCACTTGGGAGCTTTTATCAAATAAAGTTTTATTTAAGAATGCGGTTAACATGTATAGTAACATAATTGGCAAGAACTTTTATCAATCATGAAGAACTACTATAATGTATAACCCTTAACAAATATCAAATCAAACCCATAGACAAAAGACACTTGTCACAGATTTAGCACAGCAAAGACTAATGTCCACGTAATACTAGACTTGGATCCTTTGGATGAAGCCTGCAGTTCTCTATCTAGAGTCAGAATAGCTTTCCAAAACACCAGGGACACTCGGCAATCCACCAACAGCTGATTTTCCCCTTCAGAAAAGGCTTTCAGATGATCAACAGAATTTCCAAACCCAGAGAGTGAGACTTCTATTCAGTTCCTAAAAACTAAAACTCAAACTGCCAGCTCCAAACTGAGAATGAAAAAAAAAACTCCTGTCACCTGACCTGCCAACCAGGTTTTCTCTGAACAATGCAGAGTCAAAAACATCCCAGTAAAAATAAAACAACTCCCCGTTTAAGCAGCAATAAAAATAGTCTCTCGCAGACAGTCTGGCAACAACAGAAACAAACTGAAAAAAGTGTGTGTTTACAACTGCAGAGTTACACGATTAAAAACTTAAAAAGGTTCAGTAATGTCAGAGTATTCCTGGGTGTGGTTTGCTATTTTGAACATGTGAATAGTTTATTGTGATGGGGATTGCTATTTAGAAGGGAGAAGTGTTATGTTTGCAGAGTCGTAGCCCCTTTAAGAGGCTAGGTCTGGTGACCTGCTTGGGAAACTGCCCCCGACACCACTCGAGGGTTGTACAGACCCTCAAGTAAAACTACTGTTCCTGGAGCTTGCCTTTGGTGTGACTTCTGAAGCGACCTCCCCAGTAGTTACAGAGTTAACATCATCCTAGATGGTAGTGGTGGGTGGGTTTGGAAGGTGCTGCCTAAAGATCTTTGGTGAATTGCTGCAGTGCATCTTGTAGATGGTACACACGGCTGCTACTGAGCATCGGTGGTGGAGGGAGTGGATGTGGTGCCAATCAAGCAGGCTGCTTTGTCCTGGATGGTGTCAGTCTTCTTGGGCGGCACGGTAGCACAGTGGTTAGCACTGCTGCTTCACAGCTCCAGGGACCTGGGTTCGATTCCCGGCTCGGGTCACTGCCTGTGTGGAGTTTGCACATTCTCCTCGTGTCTGCGTGGGTTTCCTCCCACAGTCCAAAGATGTGTGCGGGTTAGGTTGATTGGCCATGCTGAGAAATTGCCCCTTAGTGTCCTGGGATATGTAGGTCAGAGGGATTAGTGGGTAAAATATGTAGGGATATGGGGGGTAGGGCCTGGGTGGGATTGTGGTTGGTACAGACTTGATGGGCCGAAGGGCCTCTTTCTGCACTGTAGGGTTCTAATGATTCTTGAGTGTTGCTGGAGCTGCTCCCATCCAGGCCAGTGGGGAGAATTCCATCACACTCCTGAATTGTGCCTTGTAGACGATGGACAGACTTTGGAGTGTCAGGAGGTCAGTTACTCGCTGCAGTCTCAAATTTTGATTTCTAAAGGCTGATATCAAATTGTCCGCCTTGAAGAAAGCTCTAAAAAAAAACTCATTATTCACAAATATGATTCCGTCCACTTCTAATATCACTGATGCAGCTCACAGGATCCACACCCCAGAACACAAAATTCAAGTTGACACTCCCAGTGCGACTGGGAGGGCGGAGTCGATCAAACTGGGAGGGCCATCTTTTTGAAGTAACATTAAACCCACTCTATCCTCCCAGTGGACACCAAAGACTCTGTGGCTACCCTTAGAAGGAACTGCTCTCCTTGTTTCCCAAAAATGTTCATCCTTCAACCCAGAGCAGCTGGTGTTCTGGACGTAGTTTGGCTGCCAGATTTCCTTAGATAGAATCCCAACAGTTCAGAAGGTGGTAATTCAGCCCATCGAGTCTGCACTGACTCTCTAACAGAGCCTCTTACCCAGGCCCTATCCCTGTCACTCCACATATTTGTCCTACTAATCCACCACTAACCACCATCTCCCCCACACCTCCCCGTAGCAGAGCAGACTCGATGGACCGAATGGCCTAATTCTGCTCCTATATCTTACAGACCCAATAAAACGCAACCTTTCCAACTGGTCCTGCTTGGGAAACCAGCCCGGGTCCAGTAACCTTACAGAATGTGCATTTGTTCACATTCCCATCGTCCCTCCATTTCAAATCTAAGTAAAAGAAGTGGGATCTTCATTTTCTCCATATAGAAAAAAGGGGCAGAAAGAGGCCATTCAGTCCCTCAAGTCTGCTCTGCCAGGCAGCTGCATTGACTTCCCTACTTCCATATTCCATTCCCCTTGCAATAAATGCCAACATTCCATTTGCCTTTGCATACTAACATTTTGTGATGTACTCCAGTGAATAGAGGCCCAACCCATCCTCATTAAGACAACCCCCTTTAACAGTTCTCTGAACTACAAGGTACCTCACAAGGTACCTCAGGGCGGCACGGTAGCACAGTGGTTAGCACTGCTGCTTCACAGCTCCAGGGTCCTGGGTTCGATTCCCGGCTCGGGTCACTGCCTGTGTGGAGTTTGCACATTCTCCCCGTGTCTGCGTGGGTTTTCTCCGGGTGCTCCGGTTTCCTCCCACAGTCCAAAGATGTGCGGGTTAGGTTCATTGGCTATGCTAAAATTGCCCCTTAGTGTCCTGGGATGTGTAGGTTAGAGGGAATAGCAGGTAAATGTGTAGGGATATGGTCTGGGTGGGATTGTGTTCGGTGCAGACTCGATGGGCCGAAGGGCCTGTTTCTGCACTGTAGGGTTCTATGGAGGTTATTGCAGAAGGTCAGGGGACATGGAGTTGGGGGTAGGGTGTTAGTGTGGATAGAGGATTGGCTGTCAAATAGGAGGCAGAGAGTGGGGGTCAACGGGTGTTATTCGGATTGGCGGATGGTGACTAGTGGAGTGCCCCAGGGGTCGGTGCTGGGGCCTCAGCTATTTACCATTTATATAGATGATCTGGAGGAGGGAACCGAGTGTAGGGTGTCGAAATTTGCAGATGACACCAAGATTGGGGGAACGGCAAATTGTACGGAGGGTGTGGAGAGTCT
Source organism: Prionace glauca (assembly GCA_037974335.1). Taxonomy (NCBI): domain Eukaryota; kingdom Metazoa; phylum Chordata; class Chondrichthyes; order Carcharhiniformes; family Carcharhinidae; genus Prionace; species Prionace glauca. The sequence continues at coordinate 5,306,089 of CM075723.1, read as the reverse complement.
GCAGAAGGATCTAGACAGGCTGGGCGAATGGGCCAGGAAATGGCAAATGGAATTTAATGTTGGCAAGTGTGAGATGGTCCACTTTGGTAGGAAGAATGGTAGGAAGGACTATTACTTACGGGGCGAAAAACTGCAGCAGGCGACGGTGCAGAGGGACCTTGGGGTCCTTGTGCATGAGTCGCAAAAACCCAGCTTGCAGGTGCAGCAGGTGGTCAGGAAGGCGAATGGGATGCTGGCCTTCATAGCGAGGGGGATTGAATATAAAAGTAGGGAGGTCTTGCTGCAGCTGTATAGGGTATTGGTGAGGCCGCAGCTGGAGTACTGTGTGCAGTTTTGGGCGCTGTACTTACGCAAGGATATTTTGGCCTTGAAGGGAGTGCAGAGGAGGTTTACTAGGCTGATACCAGAGTTGAGGGGGATGAGCTTTGAGGAGAGGCTGAATAAACTGGGCTTGTACTCGTTAGAGTTTAGAAGAATGAGGGGAGATCTCATTGAGACGTATAAGATGATGAATGGGATGGATAGGATAGAGGTGGAGAGACTCTTCCTGCTCAGAAAGGACAGTAGGACTAGGGGGCACAGCCTCAAGATAAAGGGGGGGGGCGGTTTAGAACGGAGTTGAAGAGGAACTTCTTCACTCAAAGGGTGGTGAATCTCTGGAATTCTCTACCCGTTGAAGTGGTGGAGGCTGCCTCGCTAAATATTTTTAAGAAGCGGGTTGATGGGTTCTTGATAAGAGAAGGGATTAAGGGTTATGGGGAGAGGGCGGGAAGGTGGAACTGAGCAGCGACAGATCAGCCATGATCTTATTGAATGGCGGGGCAGGCTCGAAGGGCTAGATGGCCGACTCCTGCTCCTATTTCTTATGTTCTTATGTACATCCTGAGGCCAAAACTTTGCACAAGACTTCAGTTGCAGTCTCACTGATGCCCTATTTTCATATTCCAACTCCCCCCCCCCCCCTCCTCCGTTGAAATAAATGCCAAAATTCCATCCCTCTTTCCAATTCCCTGCTCTATCTGCCAGCCAACTCTGCCAAATTTGTCCTCAGTCACAATCCATCCACACCCCCGCTTTACAGACTTCTGGTATCCTCCTCACAACTTGGTTTCCAACCCTGTACTTGTATCAAACGGAAAACGCAGCTGCAACACAAGTCACTTCTTTCACCCAAGTCATGGAATCTACGATGCAGACAGAGGCCATTTGGCCCGTCGAGTCTGCAGCAACATCAATCCCACCCAGGTCCTATTCCGTAACCCCACACAGTCCCCCGACACTAAAGGGGCAATTTGTCATGGCTAAAATCGACCCAACTCGCACATCTTTGGTCACTCAAGCCCAGCACAAGTAAGTGAAGCTCGTTACAATGTGCCAACCTGAAAATTACTCATTTATGGCAACTTCCTTGCTCGGCACGGTAGCACAGTGGGTTAGCACTGCTGCTTCACAGCTCCAGGGTCCTGGGTTCGATTCCCGGTTCGGGTCACTGTCTGTGTGGAGTTTGCACGTTCTCCTCGTGTCTGCGTGGGTTTCCTCCCACAGTCCAAAGATGTGCGGGTTAGGTTGATTGGCCATGCTAAGAAATTGTCCCTTAGTGTCCAGGGAGGCGTAGGTTAGAGGGATTAGTGAGTGTAATATGTAGGGATATGGGGGTAGGGCCTGGTTTGGATTGTGTTCGGTGCAGACTCGATGGGCTGAAGGGCCTCTCTCTGCACTGTAGGGTTCTATGATTCTTTAGCCAATGCTTTTTCCATGCTAATATATCACCACAATTGCTCACGTTTCGGGCATCAGCCATTCCTGTAGCATCTTAGCAAATTTAGAAGTCCAAATTCAGGGCATCAACCACTTCCTCTTTACCCACACTGCCTGTTACATCCTCAAAGAAATTAATTAAATTCATTAAACACGATTTCCTTCCACAAAGTCCAGCTACTTCTAACAGCGACTCCTACTGCTGAAATTCTAACATTACCAGACAAGATGTTCTCAAGGGTGAGGGGGTCCAGAACCAGGAGTCATAGTCTATGGATACAAGGTAAACTTTTTAGAGATGAGGAGAAATTTCTTCACGCAGTTCGCCTGTGAAATTCAGAACCACAGAAAGCAGTTCAAACCGGAGATGAGGGGGTTAGCTTATGAGGAGAGATTGAGCAGACTGGGTCTGTACTCGTTAAGAGTTTAGAAGGCTGAGGGGGGGGGGATCTTACAGAGACTTATAAGATAATGAACAGGATGGATAGGGTAGAGGTGGAGAGATTCTTTCCACTTAGAAAGGATAACAGGACTAGAGGGCACAGCCTCAAGATAAGGGCGGGGGGGGGTAGTTTAGAACGGAGTGGAGGAGGAACTTCTTCACTCAAAGGGTGGTGAATCTCTGGAATTCTCTGCCCGTTGAAGTGGTGGAGGCTGCCTCGCTGAATATATTTAAGTCACGGGTAGATAGGTTTCTGATAGACAGGGGAATTAAGGGGAGAAAGCGGGAAAGTGGAACTGATCCACTTCACTTCAGATTAGCCATGATCTTATTGAATGGCGGGGCAGGCTCGAAGGGCTAGATGGCCTACTCCTGCTCCTATTTCTTATGTTTTTAAGAAAAACATTATAGTCTTTCAAGAATGAATTAGATGTCGCTCTTGGGTGAAGGGGGTCAGTGGATATGGAAAAGTAGGGGAGGGGCGGGGGCGCAGATGAGGAGATCAGGCTATTCAATTGGATGATCAGCCATGATCATAATGAACAGCAGAGCAGGCTCGATGGGCTGAATGGCCTACTTCTACTTTCTACGTTCTTAACAATAGATTCTATTGTTGGCGTAACTGATGGTTACGCCAACTGGCCTGTGGTTTCATGCCTTCCATTTCCCCCACTGTCACATTTATGGTTGGAACCATTCCAGAACGTAGAGAATTTGGGAGGGCTAAACCAATGGATTTACTATCTTAGTTGCCATTTCCTTTAAGACCCAAAGATGCAGTCAGCAGATCCAGGGACGCTCAGCCCATTGCCTTCCTGGTAACTCTACTCCAGCGATAACAATTTCCCCTTTGCCTCGTGTCCCCTGCCTTTCCATTGTCTTAGAGATGCTTTTTCCATGTTGTCTACCCTGAGGACAGATACAAAATACTTGTTCTAAGTCTCTGCCGTTTCCTTGCTTCCCATTATTAATTTCCCTGTCTGTAAGGGAACAAACTAAATATTTATACGCTTGCAGAAGCTTGAACATTTTCTCCCAGAAATCCAAAAATAAGAGCGAAATTGAAGTATAGAATCCCTACAGTGCAGAAAGCGACCATAGGGCACATTGACCCAGGCCCATTCCATAACTCTACACATTTAGCATAATTCACCTAACTTGCAGATCTGTGGACTTTGCTGGTTGATAAAGTTTTTCTGATTTTCTGGGCTGTCACTTATCTTTACAACCTACACTTTTAATGTTATACCATCCTCAATTTCCTTACTTCGCCACGGAGAGTACATCCTTCTCAGAGTATTTTTTTCCTCAATCAAATATATCTTTCTGGAGGGATGTGAAATATCTCCTTAAATGCTATCTTACCTTTTTCCACATTCCATTTTAGCCAACTTTGTCCTCCTATCCATCTACTAGTCTTCATTACGTTTAAAGTACTAGTTTCAGACTCACATTTCACACCCTCAAGCTGAAGATGAACCATGATCACTCTTACCTAGAGGATCCTTTAATTATGAAGTGATTAATTCATCCCAATTTATGACATACTGGGAGCCCAAGATCAAATTGGAGACGGGGAAACTTGAATTCATTAAATATCTGAAATGAAAAGTCCAATGATGACCATGAAATCTGGACAACATGGCAGGAACAAAGCTTCAACAGAGATACTGAACCTCTGGAGGTAGTGACCCAGTGACCAGTTCACCATATAGGTTTTGGGTTTCCACCTTCACAATCCCAGACTGCAGTCAGCATTTCTTGGCAGGATAAGACAAGACTCTTGTCACTAATTCCATCAGCAAACACTGCAAAGCCAGTGATGTTTGCACTAGCTTAACCATGTTCACCACAAAACCAAAACCTTCCGTACAGTGAACTGACCACTGGGTCACCACCTCTAAGGTTTCAGTACCTCTACTAGAAGGCCACCTGCAAGTGAGGCAAGAAGGTGGCAAACATTCAGAGAACTTAGAGGCAGTTGATGACTGAAATATTTACAGGTAGGAAGACAGAGGTCTTCCTGAGTCCTCGGTAGAAATTGCCAATGTCGGGTCCCAGAGTTGCCCAGGTGTTTTTTAAAAAATACATTTTGTGATGTGGGCATTTCTTGCTAGGCCAGCATTTATTGCCCGTCCCTAATTGCTCTCAAGAAGGTGGTGGTGACCTCTTGAACCGCTGCAGTCCCGGAGGTGTAGGTACACCAACAGTGCTGTTAGGGAGGGAGATCCAAGATGTTGATCCAGCGACAGTGAAGAAACAGCAAATTATTTCCAAGTCGGGATGGGGACTAACTTGGGGGAGAAAAACTTAAGGAATCAGCTACTCTTGTCCTGCTAGATGGTAGAGGCTGTGGGTTTGGAAGCTCCTCCAAGAGCTTCGGTGGGTTTCTGCAGTGCACCTTGTACACATAGCTGTCACTGTGCATCGGAGATGGAGGGAGCGAATATTTGCTACCCATTCCACAATCAAGCCAGCAGTTGTGTCCTGGAAGATATTCAGCTTCTTGAGTGTTGTTGGAGCTGCACCCATCCAGGCAAGTGGAGACTAATCCATCACACTCCTGACGTGTGCCTTGTAGATGGTGGACAGGCTTTGGGGAGTTACTAAACTGCAAGGTTCCTAGCTTCAGAACGGCTCTTGTAGCCACACTATTTATATGGCTAATCCAGCATCCCATTCGCCTTCCTGACCACCTGCTGCACCTGCAAGCTGGGTTTTTGCGACTCATGCACAAGGACCCCGAGGTCCCTCTGCACCGTCGCCTGCTGCAGTTTTGATCTTATTGAATGGCGGGGCAGGCTCGAAGGGCTAGATGGCCTACTCCTGCTCCTACTTCTTATGTTCTTATAACCCAGTTCAGTTTCTGGCCAATTGTAACCCCCAGGATGTTGACAGTGGGGAACTCAGTGATATAATGCTATTGAATATCAAGGGATGCTGGTTATATAAGAACATAAAGAAATAGGAACAGGAGTAGGCCATCTAGCCCTTCGAGCCTGCCCCGCCATTCAATAAGATCATGGCTGATCTGTCGTGGCTCAGTTCCACTTTCCCGCCCTCTCCCCATAACCCTTAATCCCCTCTCTTATCAAAAACCCATCAACCCGCGTCTTAAAAATATTTAGCGAGGCAGCCTCCACCACTTCAATGGGGAGAGAATTCCAGAGATTCACCACCCTTTGAGTGAAGAAGTTCCTCTTCAACTCCGTTCTAAACCGCCCCCCCTTTATCTTGAGGCTGTGCCCCCTAGTCCTACTGTCCTTTCTGAGCAGGAAGAGTCTCTCCACCTCTATCCTATCCATCCCGTTCATCATCTTATACGTCTCAATGAGATCTCCCCTCATTCTTCTAAACTCTAACGAGTACAAGCCTAGTTTATTCAGCCTCTCCTCATAGCTCATCCCCCTCAACTCTGGTATCAGCCTAGTAAACCTCCTCTGCACTCCCTCCAAGGCCAAAATATCCTTGCGTAAGTACGGCGCTCAAAACTGCACACAGTACTCCAGCTGCGGCCTCACCAATGCCCTATACAGCTGCAGCAAGACCTCCCTACTTTTATATTCAATCCCCCTCGCTATGAAGGCCAGCATCCCAATCGCCTTCCTGACCACCTGCTGCACCTGCAAGCTGGGTTTTTACGACTCATGCACAAGGACCCCGAGGTCCCTCTGCACCCTCGCCTGCTGCAGTTTTACGTCCCGTAAGTAATAGTCCTTCCTACCAAAGTGGACCACCTCACACTTGCCAACATTAAATTCCATTTGCCTTTCCTGGCCCATTCGCCCAGCCTATCTAGATCCTTCTGCAGACTCTCCACACCCTCCGCACAATTTGCCGTTCCCCCAATCTTGGTGTCATCAGCAAATTTTGACACCCTACACTCGGTTCCCTCCTCCAGATCATCTATATAAATGGTAAAAAGCTGAGGCCCCAGCACCGACCCCTGGGGCACTCCACTAGTCACCATCCGCCAATCCGAATAGCACCCGTTGACCCCCACTCTCTGCTTCCTATTTGACAACCAATCCTCTATCCACGCTAACACCCTACCCCCAATTCCATGTCCCCTGACCTTCTGCAATAACCTCTTGTGAGGTACTTTGTCAAACGCCTTCTGAAAATCTAGAAAGACCACATCCACCGGCTCTCCTCTATCCACCACCCTAGACACATCCTCATAGAACTCCAGTAAATTTGTCAGACACGACTTCCCTTTAATGAAACCGTGCTGTGTCTGCTCTATCAAGCAATTTCCTTCAAGATGCCTCGCAATTTCCTCTTTAATGACGGATTCTAACATTTTACCTACCACAGACATTAAACTAACCGGCCTATAATTCCCTGCCTTTTGCCTGGGACCCTTCTTAAACAATGGCGTAACATTAGCCGTTTTCCAATCATCCGGCACTTCCCCGGAATCCAGCGACGTCTGAAAAATAACCACCAAGGCATCCACTATCACCTCCGCCATTTCTTTCAGAACCCTCGGATGCATTCCATCCGGTCCTGGGGACTTGTCCACAATCAGCCCCTCCAGTCTGTCGAGCACCGCCTCTCTAGTAACAGTAATGTCATTAAGACCCTCCAGTCCTACCACCTTTCCATCGCTAACACCCAGCAAATTATTCACGTCCTCCTCCGTGAAGACAGAAACAAAAAAGTTATTCAATACCTTAGCCATATCCCCATCCCCTACCACTAGGTCACCTTTCTCATCCTCTCAAGGACCAACGTTCACCCTAGCCAGCCTCTTCCTTTTTATATATTTATAAAAACTCTTGCTATCATTTTTTATATTAAGCGCTAGCCCAGCTTCATAGTTTCTCCGACCCTCCTTTATCAACTTCTTTGTCAATCTTTGTTGACATTTAAACCTCTCCCAATCCTCTTCTCGCCCACTACTCTAAATTCCTCCGCTTTTAGTTTAACACTTTCCTTCACCTCCTTCGTTATCCACGGCTTATTACCTCTCCTCCTACAGTCCTTTTTGACCATCGGAATAAATTTCTGCTGAGCACCAAGAAAGATCTCCTTAAAGATCCTCCACTGCTCCTCAGCAGACCTACCTTCCAACGCGCTCCCCCAGTCCACATTCGCCAATTCTTCTCTCATTCTACCATACTCCCCTCTATTCAAACAAAGGACACGTGTCCAGGAACCCACTTTCTCCTCCTCCATCTGCACCAGAAACTCCACCATACAATGATCACTCTCCCCAAGAGGATCCTTCACCACAAGGTCCCTAATTCTACCCGCCTCATTACAAAGCATCAGATCCAAGATAGCTCGCTCCCTTGTCGGCTCCAACAGACACTGTTCGAGGAAACTATCCCGACAGCATTCCAAGAACTCGTCCTCGAGCCCCCCGTGTCCAACATGGGTCGACCAATCAATATGCAGATTGAAATCCCCCATAATTACGGCCGTCCCATTCCTGCACGCCGCACTTATTTGCTCGTTAACAGCCTGCCCCACCTCCAGGTCATTATTCGGGGGCCTATAGACAACACCCACTAGCGTCTTCCTCCCTTTGCTGTTCCCAATCTCCACCCACAACGATTCCACCCTCTGCTCCTTGGCACCAATATCATCCCTTCCTACCACCGTGATGCTATCCTTAATCAGCAGAGCTACGCCCCCCCCTTTTCCCTCCTGCCTATCCTTCCTAAACACTTGATAGCCCTAAACATTCAGCTCCCAGTCCCTGTCACCCTGCAGCCACGTCTCTGTAATGGCCACCAGATCGTATCCATTTGTGTCGATCTGCGCCACCAACTCATCCACTTTATTCCAAATGCTTCGTGCATTCAGATAAAGCGCTTTCATCCCAGCCTTCACCTGGACCCTATTTGCCGTAACGCCACCAACTATACTCACGCCCCCTACTCCCTCTATTATTGGGACATCCTCGGCCTCTTCCCTTACCTGTACCCTCTCCTTTAATTTAGACCTCGTAACAATCACCTACTCTCGCACCCTCCCCCCCCCTAATTAGTTTAAAGCCCTGTCTACAGTCCTCGATTCAACAGCACTCTGGTCCCAGCATGATTCAGACCAACCCCATCCCGCCCGAACAGGTCCCACCTACCCCAATACTGGTGCCAATGCCCCATAAATTCAAACCCATTCTTCCCACACCAATCCCTGAGCCACCCATTCACTTCCTTTATCCTATCAACCCTACGCCCGTCTGCACTCGGTTCAGGCAGTAGCCCAGAGATAACCACCTTGTCGGTTCTACTTTTTAATTCCATTCCCAGCTTTTCATACTCCCTCACCAGATCCTCAGTCCGCACTTTGCCTACGTCATTGGCACCCACATGTACCACAACGACTGGGTTCTCACCCTCCCACTCCAGGTTCCTCTGCAGCCCAGCTGCGACATCCTGTACCCGAGCACCAGGCAGACAACACACCCTTCTGTGCACTTTGTCATTGTGACGAAGGACAGTGTCAATACCCTTCACCCCACTATCCCCAATCACTACTACGTTCCTTTTCCCCTTCTCTTTGCCTATGTCCTGCTGCAGCACTGTACAGTGTGCAGTTTGCTCACCAACCTCTCCTGCCTCGTCCTCTTCCAGACTGGAAGCAAGAACCTCAAACCTGTTATGCAGATTAAGAGGCTGAGGCCTCCGCTCCTCACCCCCCTTCCTCTTCCCAGCAGCCCCCTCTTGTCCCTGACCCTTAGAGATAGCCAGTCTAGGGGGGGTGGATGTCACTTGCATCCCATTGACAATGGCACCCTCTCTCCCCCTGATGAGCCTCAGTGTCTGTAGCTCAGAGGCCAGCTCATTTACCCTGAGTTGGAGCTCCTCCAGCAACCTGCACTTACTACAGACATGGTCACTGGGAAGGACCCTGGGGTCCACCAGTTCCCACATCATACAGAAACCACACACCACATGCCCCTCCATTATTCACTGTAGTAGGTTTGAGAAAAAACATTTTTGGTTTTTTTTTCCTTGTTTTTCAAACGAACTCACCTTTTTGATATTAAGCCCTATTAGCTCACTCTGCTTCCCTCTCACTCCACTGCCCGCTCAGACACTGCCCGCTGTCTACACCAGGCCTCCTTTTAAACCTGGCGCTGATTTAAAGCTGATGGCCCACAACTGCCTGCTAACCACTCCCTCAGAATTCTTAAAGCAGTAAATACAATAAATAAATGCTTTAAACAGTTCTATAAAGAACAAAGTGCTTTAAACTTATTTTAAACAGCTTTTTAACAGGTAAGATTTAGATCTCTCTCTGCTCCAGCAAACAATGGTTAGATTCTCTCTTGTTGGAGATTAGCCATTGCCGGGCACTTGTGGCATGAATGTTATTTGTCACTTGTCAGCTTGAGCTGCAAATGGACTCAATAAGTATTTGAGGAGTCGCAAATGGTGAACATCCCCACTTCTGACCTTATGATAGAGGGAAAGTCATTGATGAAGCAGCTGGAGATGGTCGGACCTGGGACAAGACCCTCAGGAACTCCTGCAGTGATGTCCTGAAGCGGAGATGATTGACCTCCAACCATCGCAACCACCTTCCTCTGTGCCAGGTATGAGTCCAACCAGTGGAGAGTTTTCCCCAACTCCCAGTGACTCCAGTTTTGCGAGGGCCCCTTGATGCCACACTCAGTCAAATGCTGCCTTGATGTCAAGGATGGTCCCTCTTTACCTCTGGCATTCATCTCTTTTGTCCATTTTTGAACCAAGGCAGTAGCTCATAGAATCCCCAAAGGAGACCATTTGGCCCATCGAGTCTGCACTGACCACAATCCTACCTAGGTCATAGTTCCATAACTCCACATACTTAACCTGCTAATCCCCCTGACACCAGTGACAATTTTGCATGGCTAATCAACCTAACCTGCACAGCTTTGCGGCGTGGGAGGAAACCGGAGCACCCGGAGGAAACCCACGCAGACACGGGGAGAACATGTAAACTCCACGCAGGCAGTGACTTAAGGCCGGAATCGAACCCGAGTCCCTGATGTCGTGAGGCAGCAGTAATGAGGTCAGGAACTGAGTGACTCTGGCAGAACCCAAACTGAGTATCAGTAAGCAGGTTGTTGCTGAGCAGCAGGTGGTCAGGAAGGCGAATGGGATGCTGGCCTTCATAGCGAGGGGGATTGAATATAAAAGTAGGGAGGTCTTGCTGCAGCTGTATAGGGCATTGGTGAGGCCGCAGCTGGAGTACTGTGTGCAGTTTTGGGCGCCGCACCTGCGCAAGGATATTTTGGCCCTGGAGGGAGTGCAGAGGAGGTTTACTAGGCTGATACCGGAGTTGAGGAGATTGAGCTATGAGGAGAGGCTGAATAAACTAGGCTTGTACTCGTTAGAGTTTAGAAGAATGAGGGGAGATCTCATTGAGACGTATAAGATGATGAATGGGATGGATAGGATAGAGGTGGAGAGACTCTTCCCGCTCAAAAAAGACAGGAGGACTCGGGGGCACAGCCTCAAGGTAAAGGGGAGGCGGTTTAGAACAGAGTCGAGGAGGAACTTCTTCACTCAAAGGGTGGTGAATCTCTGGAATTCTCTGCCCGTTGAAGTGGTGGAGGCTGCCTCGCTAAATATTTTTAAGAAACGGGTTGATGGGTTTTTGATAAGAGAAGGGATTAAGGGTTATGGGGAGAGGGCGGGAAGGTGGAGCTGAGTCACGACAGATCAGCCATGATCTTATTGAATGGCGGGGCAGGCTTAAAGGGCCAGATGGTCTACTCCTGCTCCTATTTCTTATGTTCTTATGTTCTTATGAGTGCCGCTTGATGGCATTGTTGTGAAAACTTTGGTCTTATTTTTTGCTCTGAGATGTTCTGGGCTCCTCCATCATTGAGGATGAGGATGAGGATGGGGATATTTTGATTTGATTCCTTATTGTCACATGTTGCAGAGTCTATTTCCTCAGGTGGATGTAGCTGTTACTAGGGGGCAAAACTATAAGGTTCATGGTGGGAGATATAGGAGGGATGTCCGAGGTAGATTCTTTATGGTGAAGATGTGGCTAACAGTGACCACAACTCTGTCTACTTTAGGATATTAATGGAAAAAGATGAGTTCTGTCCTAAGGGGAGGGTGCTAAATTGGGGGATGGCTAGATACAGCCGGATTAGGCAGGAGCTTAGGGATACAGACTGGGATAGGCTGATGGAGGGCAAGTCCACGTTAGGCATGTGGGAGTCTTTCAAGGGAAAACTGAAATGGATGCAGGAAAGACATGTGTCGGTTAAGAGGAAAGACGGGAAAGGTAGGATTAGAGAGCCGTGGATTACTAGAGATATTGAGGACCTGGTCAGGAAGAAATGAGAGGTGTACGTTAGGTCTAAGCAACTGGGAACGGAGAGAGCGTTGGAGGAGTACAGAGAGAGTAGGAGGGATCTCAAAAGGGGAGTTAGGAGGGCAAAAAGGGGGCATGAAATGGCTTTGGCTGATAGGATTAAGGAAAATCCATAGGTGTTTTACTCCTATGACAGGAACAAAAAGGGTGGCTAGGGGTAGGTCCTCTCAGGGACACAGGAGGGGAATTGTGCTTAGAGTCCAAGGGAATGGGGGAGATCCTGAATGAATACTTTGCGACAGTATTCACGAAGGAGAGGGGCCTGATGTCTGGTACAGTCTTCGAGGGAGCTGTAGACCAATTGAAGGATCTATCGATTATCAGGGACGAAGTGTTAGGGCTTTTAGGTAGCATTAAAACTGATAAATCTCCGGGGCCCGATTGCATCTATCCTAGGCTGCTTAGGAAGGTGAGGGATGAGGTTGCTGGGCCTCTGACGCAAATCTTTGTCTCTTCTTTACACACAGGTGAGGTCCCAGAGGACTGGAGGATAGCGAAAGTGGTACCGTTGTTTAAAAAGGGTAGGAGGGATAACCCTTGTAACTATAGGCCGGTGAGTTTGACATCAGTGATAGGCAAGTTGATGGAGAGGATTCTTAGGGATAGAATGTATGAGCACTTAGAGCGTTGCGATCTGATTAGGGATAGGCAGCATGGCTTTGTAAAGGGGAAGTCTTGCCTTACGAATCTGGTAGAATTTTCTGAGGAGTGACAAAAACGGTCAATGAAGGACGAGCCGTTGATGTCGTCTATATGGATTTCAGTAAGACGTTTCAGTAACGTCCCTCATGGTAGGTTGGTTGAAAAGATAAAGGCTTATGGGATACAAGGCCAGGTATCTAGATGGATTGATAACTGGCTTGCTAAGAGGAGACAGAGAGTAGTACTAGAAGGGTCCTTTTCTAGCTGGAGGTCTGTCACTAGTGGTGTGCCGCAGGGCTCAGCACTGGGACCTCTTCTCTTTGTAGTGTATATAAATGACTTGGAAGAGGGAGTAAGTGGTGTGATCAGCAAATTTGCAGATGACACTAAGGATGGCTGGATTGGCGGGCAGTGAGGAGCAGTGTCTGGCAATACAACGGGATATGGATAGGCTGGTTGATTGGGAAGATGTATGGCAAATGGAGTTTAATCCGGATAAATGTGAAGTGCTGTATTTTGGCCGAAATAATGTAGGGGGGAGTTATATGATAAAGAGTAAGCTTATAATGAGTATAGAAATGCAGCAGGACCTGGGGGTGCAAGCGCACAAGTCTTTGAAGGTAGCAGTACAAATGGAAAAGGTTGTGAAGAAAGCTTGTGGTATGTTAGCCTTTATAGGAAGGGGTATAGAATATAAGAGCTGGAGTCTAATGTTGCAGTTGTATAGAGCGTTGATTAGGCCACATTTGGAGTACTGCGTCCAGTTCTGGTCACCTTACTACCGGAAAGACGTGGAGACTCTGGAGAGAGTGCAGAGGAGGTTTACCAGGATGCTGCCTGGTATGGAAGGACTGGGTTAAATGAGGGAAGATGGAGCAAATTGGGGCTGTTTTCCCTTGAAAGACAGCAACTGAGGGGAGATATATAAGATTATGAAGTGTATAGATAGGAAATAGCTTCCACTGTTTACTCTATGTTAGAAATGCACAGTACGAGGGGCTTAGGGTGAGGGCGAAAGAGGTAAAACATGGTTTTTCACAGAGGGTAGTGGGGGTACGGAATGCTCTGCCAAGCAAAGGTGGTGGAGGCAGGCACGCTGGAGTTGTTTAAGAGTTACTTAGACAGGCACACGAGTGGGTTGGGGATGGGTGGATATAGGAGATTGTTTTAAATAAGGGTCATTAGCATTGGGGCGTCCCTGCTAATGTAGAAGGATGCGGGATGATACTAATGTTTTTTCTCTTTTAATTCACAGGTTTTAAGTCGGTCCGTCTTGTTGTCTGACGAGGGGCATACACGCGATGGGTCGTACAAGAACTGCTCTTGGATGTTCGAGATTGGCCTAGTGCTTCATGTCGTTAGTGTGAGCTTGAACTGGACCAGATACTGGGCAACACGACAGCTCAGTGACTATCACTGTTTGCTGTGCAGACACATGGATTTGGGCCGGTGTCTGTGGGAGTTTGCGCATTCTCCCCGTGCTTGCGTGGGTTTTCTCCGGGTGTTCCGGTTTCCTCCCACACCCCAAAGATGTGCTATTAGGCTGACTGGAGGTAATAAATTGTCCCTAATTTAGTTTTCCCTCAATGTGGAATGCCATAAGCATAGATAAGGGTCACGGGTGGAGAGGGGAACTGGTAATGTTAAAATGGCGGCGTGGGCTCGTTGGGCCGAAGGGCCTGTTTCCCGGGCTGTTTTTGTTCTTTGTTCACTCAGAGTGGTTGGGGTGTGGAATGCACTGCCTGCTGTAATAGTGGGGTCGGACACTTTAGGAACTTGCAAGCGGTTATTGGGTAGGCACATGGAGCACACCAGAATGATAGGCAGTGAGACAGCTTGATCTTGGGTTTAGACATATAAGAACATAAGAACATAAGAAATAGGAGCAGGAGTAGGCCATCTGGCCCTTCGAGCATGCCCCGCCATTCAATAAGATCATGGCTGATCTGTCGTGGCTCAGCTCCACCTTCCCGCTCTCTCCCCATAACCCTTAATCCCTTCTCTTATCAAAAACCCATCAACCCGTTTCTTAAAAATATTTAGCGAGGCAGCCTCCACCACTTCAACGGGCAGAGAATTCCAGAGATTCACCACCCTTTGAGTGAAGAAGTTCCTCCTCAACTCTGTTCTAAACCGCCTCCCCTTTACCTTGAGGCTGTGCCCCCTAGTCCTACTGTCTTTTTTGAGCGGGAAGAGTCTCTCCACCTCTATCCAATCCTATCCATAGCTTGGCACAACATTGATGGCCAAAGTACTGTGCCGTACTGTTCTATGTTTCTATACAGACAAAGCATACTGTTCATTAGAGAAGGAAACGAGCGTGTGCAGAATGGTGTTACAATCACATCTAGGGTGTAGAGAAAAGATCAACTTAACACAAGTTAGGTCCATTCAAGAGTCTGACATCAGCAAGGAAGAAACTGTTCTTGAGTTTGTTGCTATGTGATCTCAGACTTCTGCATCTTTTTCCTGAAGGAAGAAGGTGGAAGACAGAATATCCGAGGGGTCCTTAATTATGCTGGCTGCTTTCCCAAGGCAGCAGGAAGTGGAGGCAATGGATGGGAAGCTGGGATTTGTGGAGCCTCCTCCTGTCCACCACCATTCACAACTGGTGATAAGAGGAGACTGACGGGACGATAATTGGCCGGGTTGGACTTGTCCTGTTTCCTGCGTGAAGGAGATACCTGGACAATTTTCCACATTGCCGGGTAGATGCCAGTGTTGTAGCTGTATTAGGACAGCATGACTAAGGCCCAGCTAAATTCTGGAGGACGAGTCTTCAGGACTATTGCTGGAATGTTGGTCAGGTCCCATTACCTTTGCAGTATCCAGTGCCTTCAGCCATTTCTTATTATCACGCGGAGTGAATCAAATTGGCTGAAGACTGACATCTGAGATGCTGGGGGAGGTTACATAAGAACATAGAACATAAGAACATAAGAAATAGGAGCAGGAGTAGGCCATCTGGCCCTTCGAGCCTGCCCCGCCATTCAATAAGATCATGGCTGATCTGTCGTGGCTCAGTTCCACCTTCCCGCCCTCTCCCCATAACCCTTAATCCCCTCTCTTATCAAGAACCCATCAACCCGCTTCTTAAAAATATTTAGCGAGGCAGCCTCCACCACTTCAACGGGCAGAGAATTCCAGAGATTCACCACCCTTTGAGTGAAGAAGTTCCTCCTCAACTCCGTTCTAAACCGCCCCCCCTTTATCTTGAGGCTGTGCCCCCTAGTCCTACTGTCTTTTTTGAGCGGGAAGAGTCTCTCCACCTCTATCCTATCCATCCCATTCATCATCTTATACGTCTCAATGAGATCTCCCCTCATTCTTCTAAACTCTAACGAGTACAAGCCCAGTTCATTCAACCTCTCCTCATAACTCAACCCCCTCAACTCCGGTATCAGCCTAGTAAACCTCCTCTGCACTCCCTCCAGGGCCAAAATATCTTTGCGCAGGTGCGGCGCCCAAAACTGCACACAGTACTCCAGCTGGATGGTTGAGATGGATCATCCACTCCTGGCTGAAGGTTGATGTGAAAGCTTAAGCCTTTTTTTTTGTTCGGATGTACTGGGCTCCTCCATCATTGAGGGTGAGGGGTATTTGTGGAGTCTCCTCCTCTTGTTTAATTGTCCACCACCAGGCTGGATGTGGCAGGGCTGCAGAGCCTGGATATCAACACTAAATTAATCACCAGGCTACAAACCAAGGTTGAGAGAGGCACAAGGCCTCCTTAACTAGAAGCAAACCTGCACACTTCACACTGAATTCAAAATGACCACTTCCTCTCCTTGCTGTTATCACTTTCCATTTCCTTTTCCCTTGTGTCTGCGACTGCTTTCTGTCTAAATGCATCAGGGCTCTCTGCTTCAACCACTACATTCTGCATAAAGAAATTGCTCTTAAATTCTTTATTTGATGTCAGTAACTATATCTTACATTGATGCCTTCTTCAGTTCAGCACTTTCAGATCACCACCACTGCTCCTGTTTCTCCTGACAATCACTGTTACCATTTCCAGATCCGCCAGACCCAGCTTTTGCTTGGTCTCTCCACTAATCCCACAACGATGCCTCTTTGCCTCGCTGTTAGCGTAGCTCAGGCGATTGACGCTCTTGCCTCCGAGTCAGAAGGTTGTGGGTTCAGGCCTCACTGCAGCACAGGAAGACGAGCCCACGCTCCAGTGCAGTGTTGCACTAGTCAGAGATGCCATCTCTCAGCAGAATGGAGAAAATCCCCAGGCACCAGCTCAAAAGAAGGGCTGAGGATTTATTCCCAGTGCCCTGGTTAAAACCTACCCCTCACAAAAGAAAAGATCATGTTGCTGTTTGTGGAAACTTGCTTGGCACAAGTTGCTTCTGTGTTATCTACATGACAAAAACTGGCCTTACCAGCCAAGAGAAAACAGCAAATCATAGAGAACACACACAGCACAGAAAAAGGCCCTTTGGCCCATTGTATCTGTGCCAGCAAAAAATAAACCATTTAACTATTCTTCTCATTTTCCACCACTTGCAAGTGCACATCTAAATGCTGAATATTATAGAACCATAGAGGACCACAGCATAGAAACAGGCCTACTGGCTCTTCTTGGCTGTGCCAAATCATTTTTCTGCCTCGTCCCACTGACATCTCATCCATGTACCTGTCCAAGTTTTTCTTAAATGTTAAGTGAGCCTGCATTTCACCACTTTGTCTGGCAGCTCATTCCACATTCCCACCACTGTGAAGAAGCCCCTCCCTAATATTCCCTTTAAACTTTCCTCCTTAACCCATGCCCTCTGGTTTTTTTTCTCCCCTAGCCTCAGTGGAAAAAGCCTGCTTGCATTCACTCTATCTATACCCATCAAAATCTTATACACCTCTATCAAATCTCCCCTCATTCTTCTACACTCCACCTATGACCCTTGTCTAATGTTTTATGGCCATCCACATTGAGGGAAAACTAATCTAGGGACCAATTTATTCCTGCCAATCAGCCTAACAGCACATCTTTGGGGTGTGGGGGGAAACCGGAGCACCCGGAGAAAACCCACGCAACCACGGGGAGAATGCGCAAACTCCCACAGACACCGGCCCAAATCCATGTGTCTGCACAGCAAACAGTGATAGTCACTGAGCTGTCATCTTGCCCAGTTTAGGCACACAGTAACGACATGAAGCACTAGGCCAATCTCACAACCAAGAGCAGCCCAAGTACGACCCATCGTGTGTATGCCCCTCATTGGACACAAGGCGGACCAACTTAAAACCTGTGAATGAAAAGAAAAAAGAAAAATTCCAACTCTTATACTCAATACTTTGATTTATAAAGGCCAATGTACCAAAAGCACTCTTTACAACCCTATTCATCTGTGACACCACTTTTAGAGAATTCTGTATCTGTATTCCCAGATCCCTCCGTTCTGCTGCACTCTTCAGTGTCCTACCTTGTATGTTCTACCAAAAGTGCAATGCCTCATACTTGTATGAGGTTATGAGGGTCTCTGCCTCCACCACCTTCGCAAGCAGTGAGTTCTAGATTCCTCTAGATGAGAAAGTTTTTCCTCACATCCCCTCTAAACCTCCTGCCCCTTACATTAAATATACTCCCTGGTCATTGAGCCCTCTCTGAAGGGGAAAAGTCTACCCTATGCTCCTCATAAATTTTATACAACTCCTCTATGCTTCCCCCCCCCGCCTCACCCAGTTTCCTCTGCTCTAAGGAAAACAATCTCTCTTCATGACTAAAACTCCCCACACCAGGCAACATCCTGGTGAATCTCCTATGCATCAACATCCTTCCTTTGGTTAGGTCACTTCTGGAGTGTTGTACACAATACTCAAAATGTGACCTAACCAAAGTTTTAGATAATTCAGATTCCAAACACTACATCAGGCTGTCCAGCATTTCAGGATGGCCCACGATCATCAGATGCTATTGAAATGCAAGTCTTTAGTTTTATTTGTGACATCATCCTTTTTCAGATCTCATAAGAACATAAGAAATAGGAGCAGGAGTAGGCCATCCAGCCCTTCGAGCCTGCCCCGCCATTCAATAAGATCACGGCTGATCTGTCGTGGCTCAGTTCCACATTCCCGCCCTCTCCCCATAACCCTTAATCCCCTCTCTTATCAAACACCCATCAACCCGCTTCTTAAAAATATTTAGCGAGGCAGCCTCCACCACTTCAACGGGCAGAGAATTCCAGAGATTCACCACCCTTTGAGTGAAGAAGTTCCTCCTCAACTCCGTTCTAAACCGCCCCCCTTTTATCTTGAGGCTGTGCCCCCTAGTCCTACTGTCTTTTTTGAGCGGGAAGAGTCTCTCCACCTCTATCCTATCCATCCCATTCATCATCTTATACGTCTCAATGAGATCTTCCCTCATCCTTCTAAACTCTAACGAGTACAAGCCTAGTTCATTCAGCCTCTCCTCATAGCTCAATCCCCTCAACTCGGTATCAGCTAGTAAACCTCCTCTGCACTCCCTCCAGGGCCAAAATATCCTTGCGCAGGTGCGGCGCCCAAAACTGCACACAGTACTCCAGCTGCGGCCTCACCAATGCCCTATACAGCTGCAGCAAGACCTCCCTACTTTTATATTCAATCCCCCTCGCGATAGACCCTTTTCTGACCTTTGCACTTGGTAAAAATCGCTGATGTCTCCCAGTTCCAGGAAAAGGTCATTAGTCGGGAATATTAATTGTCTCCCTCTCGAGATGCCGCGGAACCTTTTGAACATCCTCACTATTTTCTGTTGTTTTACTCCCGATTTCCTGCACCCCCAGTGTTTTTCATCATTAGTTCTGGACTCACCCCCAAGGTTTCTCCACATCCCACGAAAGCAAACCCCTTCCTCAAATCAGCTCTGCTCCCGAGAGAGAAAAAAAAAGGTACCCAGTTTTCTCAACCTTTCCTGAGAGCTCCATCTCCTCAGTTCCTGCCGGTCTGCTCCTTCCACTTCTCAGCCTGGCACCGAGTTAGCACAACACAGGAACTCAGAGGAGGAGGGCGCCCAATCCACTCCTCAACTGTCCCACCGGGGACATTACGTTACAAATACTGGCTGCTGCCCAACACACAGGGTTCAGGTTACCTGGACTAAAGCAGGTTTCAATGGGGAGCGAGGGGAATGACATCAGTCAACTCCTGAAGATCGCACACTGTGCCTTCTGATGCAGGAACAAGCCATATGCTACCACTGCATGCCAAAACCTTCAATAGAAATATTGGCTGACAAACTTAGTCTGTCATCATGAAAGGGTTTGGATGGCAACAATGTGCACTTATACAGTGCTTTAAAAGGTATTTAAATGTCCCAAGGTTCTTCACGGTGGGGGTTATCTTTGACCAGAAACTGAACTGGATTAGCCATAAGAATACTGTGGCTACCACAGCAGGGTCAGGGGCTGGGAATCCTGCAGAGAGTAACTTACCTCCTGACCCTCCAAAGCCTGTCCACCATCTACAAGGCACAAGTCAAGAGTGTGATGGAATTCTCCCCACTTGCCTGGATGGGTGCAGCTCCAACAACACTCATGTAACTCAACACCATTCAGGACAAAGCAGCCCCACTTGATTGGAACCCCTGGGACCGCATTAAAACATCCGCGCCCTCCACCACCAATGCTCAGGTGTGTACCATCTGCAGCCACTCAGAATCCCTACAGAGCAGAAGGAGTTCGGCCCATCGAGTCTGCACCGACCACAATCCCACCCAGACCCTATTCCCGTAACCCCATGCAATTACCCTAGCAAATCCCCTGGCACTGAGGGACAATTCAGCATGTCCAATTTGCCTAACCCACACATCTTCAGACTGTGGGAGGAAACAGGAGCACCCGGAGGAAATCCGTGCAGACACAGGGAGAATGTACAAACTCCACACGGATAGTGACCCAAGCTGGGAATCAAACCTGGGTCCCTGGCGCTGTGAGGCAGCAGTGCTAACCATTGTGACACTGTACAACCCCACTGGACCTATGCAATGCTCCTTCATCAGCATCTTCCCAATCCCCAAATCTCTAAAACCCTCGAAGAACATGTGCTAAAAACACAGATAGAAACACTACCCCCTGCAGTCTCCCCTCCCCAACTCACCCCCTTCTCTTCATCATTGCTGGGTCAAAATTCTGCCCTAACAGCTGTACACCACACAGACTGCAGTCAGTGACTCATTCTGCACTCTGAAGGACAAGGACTGGCAGCATTCACTGCAACACCCACATCCCATGAATTAAAAATATCAGATCACCATGTCTCGCTCCAGCAAACAAGACCATCAAGCTCAAATCGTTCCTGACAGACAGAATCTCTCTGTCCCAGTACCACCTGAATAGATAACTCTTTTTACGAGCAACAAAATCAGGAACCAGTTTTCCACACAAAAGGATTGTAGAAAGCCAGATCTCATTGACCCTCCCTGGGGTCAGAGATTTTCACAACTGAGATTTTTCTTGGGCAAGGAAATGGAACAAAGATCTGTCAAGATCTGCAGTGATCCAATTGAAATGGTGGGCTAGAAATCGGAGAGCCAATTTTCCTCTTCCAGATCCCACACCCTCAATTCATCCAGCCGCTTTCTCTCCTACACCACCTCCAGCTGCAAACGCTAACCTCTGCGGCCTTCCTTATCCCCATCAGATCTGAACGGTAATGAATTGATCATGAATCTAACAAGCCTTCAGAAAGGATCAGTCAAGACAAAAAAAAAGGCAAATTGCAGCTTCATTCATTAATGGAAACTTTATCATTCAAGAAATTGGTCATTCTGCTGAATAAAGATGCAGGCAACGCAATTTGGATTCTAATGAACCGCAGCAACACGAGGAGGCCATTCAGCCCCTTATATCCATTCTAATCCTAGCTCTAAATTTTAATATATGCCTGGACATTTTCCCCACTATCCCCAAAGAAATAGTTTCCCCATATCAACGCAATTAGCTCACCCCATAATATTCCACAAGGCACTCAAGGCAACCCGAGTCCATTCAACGTGAGAATATAATTTTCACAGTAACTTCATGGCAACGTTGATGTAAACCTGCTTACATATAAATAAATTACAATAATAAGTAAACTTAATTTGGCATAATGATTAGCACTGCTGCCTCATAGTGCCAGGGATCCGGGTTCGATTCTCGGCTTGGGTCACTGTCTGTGTGGAGTCTGCATGTTCTCTCCATGGGTTACCTCCGGGTGCTCTGGTTTCCTCCCACAGTCTGAAAGACGTGCTGGTTAGGGTGCATTGGGCCGTGCTAAATTCTCCCTCAGTGTAACCCAAACAGGCGCCAGAGTGTGACGAATAGGGGATTTTCACAGTAACTTCACTGCAGTTAATGTAAGCCTACCTTGTGACTAATAAACAAACTTTAAAAAAAAATTGACTCTTTTAGCCTCAGAGTCAACAATGGCACTTTCCGTCACCACCAACTGTCCCATTGTGGCCTACTGTTTGTGCTTGTTTATGTGCCTTTCTGCTCACCACTCAGCCTAGCTCCTTGACAAAGGTGCCTCACACTGAAGGTTTTTATGAGTGGTTGTTCAAACAACAGAAGAACATTCCTCAAATTGGGTCCATTGTCAGCAACAAGTTGGGTCTCATACATTACACACATATTGATTGCAACAGTTTACCAGCGTTGCACACAAACCACTCAGACACAAACAGGGTGTCTTTGCTACCAAACCTACAGTCATAACAAGCAAATTGGTTCCGAATTACTCTTCCCTTTTG
The DNA here is from genome assembly GCA_037974335.1 of Prionace glauca. NCBI lineage: Eukaryota > Metazoa > Chordata > Chondrichthyes > Carcharhiniformes > Carcharhinidae > Prionace > Prionace glauca. Next base: position 5,284,199 of record CM075723.1, on the reverse strand, counting down.
CAACCTGTGTGGCCAATCCTGCAGGTTTATCCTGGAGGCAATACTGAAAGCAAAAACCCAGGAGACTTCATTCCTCCCCCTGCCCCACACCTTTGTTTATCTTTTACTTACCTGTTGATAAATTATTAGCAAGGCGGCCAGACGCACTGGCTACAGATGGCCAGCTGCTCCGAAATTTCCGAGAATGCATCAAAGCCAGAGTTAGCAGCTCAAGGCAAACTCCAAAACCCAACCACAGCCAAACCAAATTCTGAAGCTGAGGCTCGTCACCTCTCCAGATCTGGCCTCTTGTATTCAAAATATTCTTCCACAAGGCTGTGGGGTGTCACTGGCTAGGCCAGCGTTTGCCAATCCCTTGAGCAAATTTGTTTACTAGGCCACTTTGGAGGCTAGTTAAGAGTCATCCACATTGCTGTGGCTCTGGAATTGAGACGTATTGAGACGTCTCATTGAGACGTATAAGATGATGAATGGGATGGATAGGATAGAGGTGGAGAGACTCTTCCCGCTCAAAAAAGACAGTAGGACTAGGGGGCACTCACACAGATATGGAAAGAATGTGCAAACTCCACACAGCCACTCAAGGCCTAACCTGGGTCCTTGGCACTGCACCATATCAGTGCTAACCACTGTGCCACCCATGAGTTCTTATTTTGTGAAGTGACTTTTGATGTGGCACACTGTCAATCCAAAGCCATCTGGAAATTTAAGTACAGCGCATCTACAGATTCCCCTTTGTACTTAACATGAATAAATTAGTCAAACATGATTTCCCTTTCATCAAACCATGCTGACTTTGCCAGATTGTATTATAATTTTCTAAACGCCTTGCTGTTAGCGCCTTAATAACTGATTCTAGCATTTTCCCTGACAGAAGCTAGACTAACTGGCCTGGGAGATCCCTACTGTCTTGAATAGAGGCAATGCATTCGCGACTTTCCAATCCCGTCTTCTCTGGGATCTTGGAAAGTCAGAACCAATGCATCGACTCTCTCTGCAGCCAGTAGGGTGAAGGCTGTTAGGTCCAGCGGACAGTTTTCCCTGCACCTTTCCTCCAGTAGCTGAGAAAAATCATATAAATCTTGAAAACCCACTGATTATTCTGCCCAGTTTGTTTGCGGTAGTGTCTAGGAGATTAATCTTGTACACTGTGCAGCTCTGGTCCGTGTAATTATAAAAAGGATATAACTCATAGCAGAAAAGAAAGGATATAACTATTAGGTAGGACTGAATACTCTCTTTTCTTTAAGAAACAGGAGATGGAGGGAGGGACCCGCTCGTTTAGAATTGTGCAAGAGCTCAATGGAGTAACTATAGGGTAGGCTCAAAGCTATTGGCCATAAATATACGACAGTCACAAATAAATCCATCAGGGAATTCATGAGAAACTTTGCTTTCAAGCAGACAGCAATCAGAATGTGAACTTTATTATAACAAAGCAGCTGCAGTGAAGAGGATAGATACATTTAAGGGGAAGCTGGACAGACACAGGAAGAAAAAGAAAAGAATAGAAGGATATCGTCACCAGGCAAGAGAAGGTTTGTGATCTTAAAAAAAAAGCACTGGTACAGAGCAGTTGGGTCAAACAATTGCATCATTCATCCTGGTGTCCCCCAAGGATCCATCTTTGACCCCTTCCTATTTCTCATCTATATGATACCCTCGGCAACGTCATCCGAGAACACAGTAATAGTTTCCACATATGATTTATTATTGTCACGTGTATTGGTATACAGTGAAAAGTATTGCTATACAGACAAAACATACTCTTCATAGAGTACACGGGGAGAAGGAAGAGAGTCAGTGAAGAATATAGTGTTGCAGGTCATCCGTCCATCGTCAATGAGGACCTCAACACCATTAATCATTGAGGCTGGTTGCAATGTGTCTGAAGATGACTGATCAGGGCCAATTCAGGCATGGAAATGTCCTGGAATATATTGGGCAGACGTGTAGACTCTGTAGTTGTTGCACTGGTGGCTCTGGACTTGCACAGCTCGCGCTTAAGCTGTGCTTCAGCAATACACATTGTTTGACAGCCCTTGTGGATGAGGCAGTGCCAGGTAGAGCAGTTTTGTGCCAGCGTTTCCCAGGTGATCATGTCTACATCAACTGACTTCAGGGAGGCCTTCAGCGTATCTTTGTAACGTTTCTTCTGCCCCCCCCCCTCCCCCCATGCGAGTGTCTTCCGGCAGAGAGAGTTCCCCAAAAAGGAGCCGCTTGGGTATGCGCTCATCCAGCGTACAGATGACATGACCTGCCCACCGGGTCTGTGCTCTCATCAGCAGTGTGTGGACTGGTGGTAGACTTGCTCTAGAGAGAACTTCAGTGTCTGGTACTTTGTCTGATGTGCGATATTCTACAAAGACAAGTCATCGGAAATGTCTGAGCTGTCTTGCATGCCTTCGATACACAGTCCACATTTCACAGGCATACAGGAGGGTAGTGAGTACCACAGCGCTGTAAACCTTCAGTTTTGCTGCTGGGCCAATTCCTCATCGTTCCCATACAGTGGAGCACAGTCTACCGAAACTGCAGAATAGCAAAGGCAAGTTCTGCTTAACTTGTGTGTGTCAATAGTCACTGCTTGACAGGGAGGGTGCTGCCAAGATAAGTGAACTGGTCCAGTGCCTGTAATTTCTGCCCTTTGATTGTGATTATGCGTTCTGTGTATGGCGCACATGGAGCAGGCTGGTACATGACTTTGGTCTTTTTAATGTTGATGGTGAGTTCAAAGTTGTCACCAGCCATGGAAAATTTGTCCATACTGACTTGCATCTCTGGCTCTGAGCCAGCATACAGGGCACAGTCATCGGCAAAGAGGAAATCTCTCAGAACAGTCTGCTTCACTTTGGTAATGGCTTGAAGTCTCCTCTGGTTGAAGAGCTTCCCATCCACTCTGTACTTGAGGCTGATTCCAGCAACTGTTCCCGCTCAAAAAAGACAGTAGGACTAGGGGACACAGCCTCAAGATAAAGGGGGGGGCGGTTTAGAACGGAGTTGAGGAGGAACTTCTTCACTCAAAGGGTGGTGAATCTCTGTAATTCTCTGCCCGTTGATGTGGTGGAAGCTGCCTCGCTAAATATTTTTAAGAAACGGGTTGATGGGTTTTTTGATAAGAGAGGGGATTAAGGGTTATGGGGAGAGGGCGGGAAGGTGGAACTGAGTCACGACAGATCAGCCATGATCTTATTGAATGACGGGGCAGGCTCGAAGGGCCAGATGGCCTACTCCTGCTCCTATTTCTTATGTTCTTATGTAACACTGTCCTGGAAGGCATCATTCAGCACGGCAGTAAACATCATGCTGAACAGTGTGGGTGCGAGCACACAGCCCTGTTTGACACCACTGGTGACTGGGAATGCCTCAAGAGGATTCTCCGCCATCCAGTACTCTGGCCATCATGGAACTGGCGAACCATATGAATGGGAGGGCAGCCAAACTTTGACATGATCCTCCCCACGCCTTGTCAGCTGACACTGTCGAAGGCTTTCGTGAAGTCAAAGATTGTTTAGAGCTCGCGATTCTGCTCCTGAAGTTGGCGCGCAGCAAAAAATCATTTCAATAGTCCCACAACTGTCTCTAAAAGCGACAGTGCAGAATATAGTGTAGCAGGGACAGACAGGGTGAACAGAAAGATCAACTGAACATACGGTAGGTCCATTCCTGATGGCAGCAGGGAAGAAGCTGTTCTTGAGTCGATTGGTGTGTGATCTCAGACTGTTGTATTGTTTTTCCCCAACAGAAGGTGGAAGAGAACCTGTCCAGGGTGACTGAAATCCTTGATTATGCTGGCTGCTTTACCAAGGCAGCAGGAAGTGTAGACAGAGTTAATGGTTGGGAGGCTGGTTTGCGTGATGGACTGGGCTTCATCCATGACCCTTTGTAGTTTCTTGCAGTCTTGGACAGAGCAGGAACCGTACCAAACTGAGATACATCTGAAAACGATGCTTTTTTATGGGTGCATCTGTAAATATTAGTAAAATATCATAGTGGACATGCCAAAGTTCCTTAGCCTCCTGAGAAAGTAGAGGCATTGGTGGGTTTCCATAACTATAGTATTGGCACGCAAGGAGCAGGACAGATTGTTAGTGAACTGGACACCGGAGAAAGTTGAACATTTACACCGAGAACATCCAAGCTCAACCTCAACACCAGCACTTCTGTCAGACCTTCCAAATGACCAGGCTGCTGGTCCGATATCCATGCTGGAGGAGCAGAAATTTTCTCCAAATGTTGGGAAGATTTTTGCCATGCTTTTCAGTCCCAGCAAATAAAAAAACCTCTTCTCCCAACAACCACGGCCCTCCATGTCCCAGACTAACCAGATGGCTCACAACTGCAGTGTCATATCTGACCCCCAAGGTGAGCTTCCAGTTGCGTATCTTCACTTAGTAGCACTGCCTGCCTTCACACTTGTCTTGGCCTATCTGCTGCTGAAACATTCAGGTTGCGTTTTTGTGTCAGGACTGCAGGTAACATGTTCATTCCAGCTCATTCCTGGCTTGGCTTCACATTCCACCCTCTGCAATCTTGCATGCTTCCCTGTGAAGAAGGGTGCTACATTCATGCATGGTTTATTTATCCCTGTCCACAACCAGTCAAGCTGATGCTAATATCTGCAACATCGCCACATTGGCAGAGATCAGCTACCCAAGGAGTCTGAACTAGTAACCTGGAGAATGAGATTTCCAATCCCAACCTGATATAAAAACTTGAATTCTGTTATTAATCGATAAATAAAAAGCTCATATCAGTTAACCTGACCACAAAGCTGCTCAATTACTTCAAAACCCACCTGGGTGGCGAATATCCATTAGTCAAGGGAATTAATCTGTCATCCTTACCCAGTCTGGTCTATGTCTGGCTCCCCCAGATCCACGATATTGCAATTGTTCATTAACTACTCTCTCACAAGCCACCAGTTGTATCAAACACACCTACAGGACTCAAAAATCTGGAATTCCCTTCCTAACAGCAACATGGGTGTACCTACACTTCACACACAGCAGCAGTTCAAGAATGCAGCGCTCCACCACCTTCTCACAGGACAATTAGGGATGTACAATAAGTGTCAGTCTTGTTAGTGCTAACCACGCCCCACGAAGGGCTGAAGAAAGCCACAGGAACAACAATGCACACATGCTACTGATAGAACGCTGCACAGAAACAAATTCACGTGTCACCTCGCAAAGCAAAGAGCCAACGCAATTTCCAGTCTTAGTGTGAATTAATGGATCAGGAGGTGGTGAAGCAATAGGTTTCCCCGTGATGAAAGGAAGCCACAACTCACCAGAAACATGCATGCGTGTCATATTATAATGAGTCAACGTCTGGCTAACATAATCTTTCTCAACACCAAACAGAAAGTCAGTCAACTGACTCAATAACAAACGTGGATTTGTGCTAATGTGTCTAATGACATCACCATTATTGATGTTTGGACACAGAAATATAGACTGGTGTCTTTGGACCAGTTAGAAAACCTGGGTCAACATCACCTAGACCGATTGGCTGATCATTACCACGTTGTTTTGTTGGTGGGATCTTGCTGTGCACATATTGGGTGCTACGTCTTCTACATGGCAACAGTGACTACACTTCAATAATATTGAAGTGACTGCAAAAAGCTGTGGTGACTGCTAAACTCATGACAGGTGCCAGAGAAACGCAAGTTCTTCCTTCGGACATGTTCACATGTGCACACTGGACTGCGATCCCGTGCGGGAACACTGATATTTTCCCTTCTACCCACCAGCCCATGACTGCGGTGGCACATGGGCCAATTAACTGTGCCTTTAGCTTGACCATTCCCACCTCTGAGTTAGCAGACCCCAGGGTGTGAAGACCAGACACTCTGACACAGAAATCCAGGGTGAAATCCGATGGTTGTGGGTGACTGCACCCATCGCTCCTTGTAATGGGTTGAGAGATTTCAAAAGAAAACCCCCTCCCAATTGTAGAGGGCCAACAGGTCCCACCATCAACTGCAGGGAAATAGTCAAAGCCATGGAAAGAACATTCACTGTTAGTCTGTCAGACTGAAGGTCCTCGGAGGACAAGTGTGATGATACCCAAAACCACTAGGGTGAGACCAATGAATAAAACATAGGCTGCAAGTACACGAGAGATAGGAGGGGTGGACATGTCAAACTTACTCCACCATCCAACACAATCATGATTCAACGTGAGAATTCAACTCCTCCCACCCGCTCCCCATCCCCTCAATTCCCTGAGTCACCAAAACATTTCATGGAATCCATAGCATCCCTACAGTGCAGAAGGAGACCATTCGGCTCATCGATTCTGCACCAACCACAATCCCACCCAGTCCCTATTCCCGGAGCCCCACATATTTACCCTGCTAACCCCCTAACATTAAGGGTCAATTTAGCATGGCCAATCAACCTAACGATCACATCTTTGGACAGCGGGAGGAAACCCACACAGACACAGGGAGAACATGCAAACTCCACACAGCGACCTGAGGCTGGAACCGTACCCAGGTCCCTGGCGCTGTGAGGCTGCGGTACAAACCAATCTTAGCCTTAAATGTGTCAACAATGGATACCCACAACCCTCTGGGTAGAGAGCTGTATGGATTGACAGAGTGAAGAGATTTCTCCTTATCTCAGTCCTCAACCACTGACACCTAATCCCGAGACTGTGCTCACCCTTAATCAAACCAGGGTCCCCGCTTGTTCCACATGCTCTCTGTATTGACCCTGTTAGGCCGCTGATTGATTTATTTTTGTTCATTTGGAATATGGGAGATTTGCAACTGGTTTTTCTTCTTCTTTCCACACATCATCTGACTAATCTGCAAGGAAGGACAGGCAGAGACTTGCTCCAGGTTCCACCATCGCTTCACAACAAGGAGAACAGATTTCAATTCCCATTCCACCCACACATTCAAAACAAGTTCGAACAGAGTACAGCAACTCCAACCGTAGAGGACTTTGGCCATGTAATTTTCACATTCCGAGGCACATAGCCAATCTCAGATACAATATCAAATAGCATTCCATGACATTACTGCCTTCTTCCAAACAACTTGAACATGCTGGCAAGCCTTGAGAAATGGGATGGAATAGTTCTGCTATCAGGAACAGTTATACACCCCCATTCCATCCAACAAGCCAAGATTCACATGCAGACTTGGGCAGGCTACATGGGCCAACACACATCACCCCCAATTAGTTTCGACCAAACATCTCTACACACCGGCCACAGCACTGAAACAGACCAGGTGACCCAAGCAAACTGCATAGATATTTACCCTTCAGATGAGCAAATAGCTCCAATCATATTTATCCAGTCTACCACTGCAGCCCTTTAACAATCATCTCAATCTAACTTTGAATGTCTGAACCACTATCCCCGACACACAGACATTGGGGAATGAACAACATTGTGAATTTATGTAGCCACCTTTCATCTAGTTAAACATCCCAAGGCACCGTTCACAGAACTGATTACCCGGCAACCTTTGGCACTCAGCCACAATAGGATAGGCCACCAAAAGCTTGGTCAAAGAGGTGTTGTTATTTTTAAAGAAGAAAGGGCGGGGAGAGGGAGGTGGGAAGGGTTAGTGAGGGAGAAGACCCTGGCAGCTGAAGACATGATGGTGGAGCATTTAAAATGCACAGGAGGCAAGGATTGGGGGAGCGGTGCGACCTCTTATTCCGATTCATTTTTGGGACATGGGTGTTGCTGGCTGGGCCAGCATTTATTGCCCATCCCTAGTTGCCCCTTGAGAAGATGCTGGTGAGCTGCCTTCTTGAACAACTGAATGGCTTGCTCGGTCATTTCTGAGTCAACCATGTTGCTGTGACTCCGGAGTTACACGCAGGCCAGACCAGGTAAGGGCAGCAGATTTCCCTCCCTAAAAAGGGCATTAATGAACCGGACGGATTTTTCCGGCAACAGTTCCATGGTCATCAGTGGATTATTAATTCCAGCTTTTATTTTTAAAATTGAATTCAAATTCCATCATCTGCTGCGGTGGGATTCGAACCCAGGCCCCCAGAACATTAGCGGAGTTTCTGGATTAATAGTACGGGTGATAACACCACTATGCCATTGCCTCTCAGAGGGTTGAAGGAGGTTACAAGGATAAGAGGAGGACGGGCTTGAACACAAAGATGGTAATTTTTTTTTTTAAGCATGGAATGACAAAGCGCAGATCTGCTTTGCAGGAACCTGCACCTCAACATTCTTGTGTACGGGTGTCCTAGCCCTACACAAAAAGACTTGCCACAGGCAGCATTTGGGAGAGGGCACTGAACCCATCTCTCCCCCCCTCCCCCCTTTCCCTCACATGCACATTGACACTGTTCAAAAATGCTATAGAGCAGAACTGTGCAGACCTGCTAGCAAATCAAGAGATAATTAGCAGAATAGCCCTTTCGCAGACTCACAACAAAAGCCCCACATTAAAACTCAGAAGTGCCTCCACATGAGATTTTTCTTTCGATAAGCAGACACACACTAAACAAAGGCAGTCTCACCACTGCAACAAAAAAAAATCTACAACAACTGGCATGCCAGCGACTGTCAACATCTCCTTACCACCATCAGTCGTTCCCCACCCAACCCCAGCACTCTGTCCAACTCTCTCCCCCCCCCAAATCGCTGCCTGGTCATTGCCCCCTTTCCACCCCCCAACCCCCTCTCCTTTCTCCTGTAATTCTGCCCCAGACACACCCGAGCAGGGTGATACACAATCAACAAGGTTGAATAAGAGAGGTCACAGCAGGTTATTTAAAATGACTATCCCTCCCTGGTAACTCTCCAATGTCCCAAGTTTTGACAGACCCCTGGGTTCACCGAAATGGTATTTTTTTTACCTGAGTGACACTTTGCCTTCAAAGCTTTACATTAATGAGTATTTTACAGCTCCAGTGGCCATAACCACAGAGTCCTGGGCTTTTGATCTCCAGAAACACACCTCTCATCTGAAAGCTTTTTTTTTAAAAAAAAATGAAACAGTTCCTCCTGAGCAAGTCACCTCCACAGATGTAAATGGGGTTTTTTTGTTAGGGTCGAATTAAGCAGCACAATATTGCTGGCCCAGTTTCTCTACCCTCCCCCTTTCTACCCAGCTGTATTTTTCTGTACCGTGCTTGCTAAGGCTCCCCCTCCCTCCCGTCTCTAACCAGCCATCTCAAATTCAGGGGATCCTTCCCAGAAGCAGCAATTAATATTCGAGAGAGAGAGAGAGAGAGAGGGGGGCAATCATTAAACGCAACATCCTAACGGAGAGCCCGCAAAAGATGCAATGAAACGCTTAGGAAGACACACACACACACAGAGGAAAGGCGTCTCAGACCAGAAAACTGCCTTGAATTGAAAACAATTGGCATTGCACTGCAGGAATGGGAGAGGGATTCAATGAATGAATGGAAGGTTGTTTAAAATGAAGCAGATTCAGATTTCTACCCCACTCATTTGTGACATGGGTGTAGTAGTAAGCTTGTCAGAGTGGACTTGAGACACAAAAACACACAACCCGAAAAAAAATGTGTCATTTACCCTTTCTCGTGTACAATACGATGGGATATCTGTACATTGCGGGTACATAACAGCTGCTACATTTGGTACATTGTACCAAATTGTACATTGTACTACATCTGCTACATTGTAACAGTGTTACATATTGTGACAGTGTTACAGGAGGCGGGGGGGGGGGGGGGATACAATGTATCTCCGGGAACCAAGGAATGTCTCCACTCGTACGAGGAATGCCCTGTGCTGGGTTACTCACCCTCAGTGCCGAGAGGTCGATTTCATCCAAGCTTCTTGCCGGAGAGTCGCTCGCCATGTTAATTTCACTACAAACTGACACAGTAGCTCAGTCTCCTCTCTCTGCTCTCTTCACTGCTGAGCTTGTAGCGATTTAAAACATATCCTTCCGCTCAGTGACAAACAATCAATCGGACAGGTCTTTTATACTTTTAGCAAAAAAAAAGGAAGAGAGAGAGAGAGGGAATTATTTTAATTTGTTCTCTTTTTTTTTTGCTGGGGGGCACAGGAGAGAGAAAGAGAAAAAAACTGCAATCTTATTCTGTCCTTTTCAGAACAACTGCTCTCTACAAAAGCGCCCACACAATATAAAGCACACACAGCAAGCTCTGCAGAACCTGCCAATCTCAGGATCCGGGGAGGAGATAGCCCACAACACGCGTGTCCTTCTCCAGAAGAAAAAATCTGCCCCGTCTTAAAGCGACTTCAGCCAGTTTTATCAGAGCGAATTATCAATGGGGAAACACACCCCCTCCCTGAGAAGGGATCTCTTACCCAAGCACCTGATTGCAACACTTGACCTGTCGTCTTTGGGGGGGGGGAAGGAACACACATTCAGAACTTTGATCAAAGGTTACCGACGCCAAGCTTGCGGTTCTTTGAGCACACACAGACTGTGGCTTGTCTGGGCCACTTAAGAAGCAAACACATTGCCTGGAATTCCAGTCACATGTAGGTCAGACTGGGTGGAGACGGCAGATTTCCTTCCCTAAAGGAGCAGGATGGGTTTTATCACCACAATCATCAATGGTTTTATGGTCAGCATTACTGACAGTAACTGTTAATTCCAGATTCATTCATTAGTTGAGTTAAATTGTCCCTATATTGAGACATATAAGATGATGAATGGGATGGATAGGATAGAGGTGGAGAGACTCTTCCCGCTCAAAAAAGACAGTAGGACTAGGGGGCACAGCCTCAAGATAAAGGGGGGGCAGTTTAGAACGGAGTTGAGGAGGAACTTCTTCACTCAAAGGGTGGTGAATCTCTGGAATTCTCTGCCCGTTGAAGTGGTGGAGGCTGCCTCGCTAAATATTTTGAAGAAACGGATTGATGGGTTTTTGATAAGAGAAGGGATTAAGGGTTATGGGGAGAGGGCGGGAATGTGGAACTGAGCCACGACAGATCAGCCATGATCTTATTGAATGGCGGGGCAGGCTCGAAGGGCCAGATGGCCTACTCCTGCTCCTATTTCTTATGTTCTTATGTTCTTATATTGGACCTCCCACACATTAGGCATAGACTAAAATCATGAATAGGTCACTGACCATGGGACGGCGGCGCGGGCTCGTTGGGCCGAAGGGCCTGTTTCCCGTGCTGTGTTGTTCTTTGTTCTAAATTCCGCCAGCTGTCAGGATGGAATGTGAATCCATGTCTTAGAATCTACGGCACCAAGACAGGCCCTTCAGCCCAAAACTGGTCCATGCCAACCAAAAAGCCCATCTAAACTCTCAGCCTTTTGGCTAAGATCAAGTGTAGTATCGACACGCTGTGCTGAGTTGAAGTCATTAGGTGACATTTCAGCTTCATTTGAAGCAATTTTTGGCTAATGAGATCAAGTCTTGGAGGAGGAGCAATGCCCACTCCAATCAGCTTGGATCATGTAGTTCAAGCCTCACATCCATGTCATTTATATAAATGATGAACAATAAGGGGCCCAGCACGGACCCCTGTGGAACACCACTGGACACTGGCCTCCAGTCACTAAACCAGCCTTCTGTCACCACCCTCTGTCCCCAAACGCTAATTGTCATAAGAACATAAGAAATAGGAGCAGGAGTAGGCCATCTGGCCCTTCGAGCCTGCCCCGCCATTCAATAACATCATGGCTGATCTGAAGTGGATCAGTTCCACTTTCCCACCCTCTCCCCATAACCCTTAATCCCCTTGCCGACCAAAAACCTATCAACCCGCATCTTAAATATATTTAGCGAGGCAGCCTCCACCACTTCAACGGGCAGAGAATTCCAGAGATTCACCACCCTTTGAGTGAAGAAGTTCCTCCTCAACTCTGTTCTAAACTGCCCCCCCCCCCCTTATCTTGAGGCTGTGCCCCCTAGACCTGCTGTCCTTTCTGAGCGGGAAGAGTCTCTCCACCTCTATCCTATCCATCCCTTTCATCATCTTATACGTCACAATAAGATCCCCCCTCATCCTTCTAAACTCTAACGAGTACAAGCCCAGTCTATTCAGCCTCTCTTCATAGCTCAACCCCCTCAACTCCGGTATCAGCCTAGAGAACCTCCTCTGCACTCCCTCCAAGGCCAAAATATCCTTGAGCAAGTGCGGTGACCAAAACTGCACACAGTACTCCAGCTGCGGCCTCATGATGTGGAGATGCCAGCATTGGACTGGGGTAAACACAGTAAGAAGTCTGACAACACCAGTTTGTCTCGGACAGAATTCTCTATTCACCTGACGAAGAGGGAAACCTCGAAAGCTTATGGGTTTACTATCAAATAAATCGGTTAGACTTAAAACTGGTGTTGTCAGACCTCTTACTGTCCAAACGCTAAGCCAATTATGAACCCACCTTGTCAGATCCCATGTGCCTTAGGCCTACTCCTGCTCCTATTTCTTATGTTCTTATGTTCTTAACTCCATTCACTCAAGTGGATAAAGCCGTGAAGAAGGCTTATAGTGTGTTAGCGTTTATTAACATGGGGTTTGAGTTTAAGAGCCATGGGGTTATGCTGCAACTATACAGGACCTTAGTGAGACCACATCTGGAAGATTGTGTGCAGTTCTGGTCACCTCACTATAACAAGGATGTGGAAGCATTGGAGAAGGTGCAGAGGAGATTTACCAGGATGCTGCCTGGTTTCGAGGGTAAGTCTTATGAGGAAAGGTTGAGGGAGCTGGGGTTTTTCTCTTTAGAGTGGAGGAGGATGAGAGGTGACTTAATCTTGGTTTATAAGATGATGAGGGGGATAGATAAAGTGGATGTGCAGAGACTATTTCCTCGGGTGGATGTAGCTCTTACTAGGGGGCATTACTAAGGTTCATGCTGGGAGATATAGGAGGGCTGTCTGAGGTAGATTCTTTACTCAGAGAGTGGTTGGGGTGTGAATGCACTGCCTGCTGTGATAGTGCAGGCGGACACTTTAGGAACTTTCAAGTGGTTATTGGATAGGCACATGGAGCACAGCAGAATGATAGGGAGCGGGATAGCTTGATCTTGGGTTCGGACAAAGCGCGGCACAACATTGAGGGCCGAAGGGCCTGTACTGTGCTGTAATGTTCTACATTCGATGTTCTATGACCTCTCTGGTTTTGTAATCTATACCACAATTGATAAAGGCAACTGTGCCAAATGCCTTTTTCACCACCCTATTAACTTGCCTTTCTGCTTTCAGAGATCTATGGACAAACACATCAAGGTCCCTTTGTTATTCTGAACTTCCCAGTGTTTAGTATACTATACTGTCATAGTATACTTCCTTATCAAATTATTCCTTCCAAAGTGTATCACATCACACTTTCGCGGGTTAAATTTCATCTGCCATTTATCTGCCCATTTGACCATCCCATCTATATCTTCCTGTAACCCAAGACACTCAGCCTCAGTGTTAACCACCCAGCCAATCTTTGGTATCATCAGCAAACTTGCTGATCCTATCCCCACATAATCATCCATATCATTTATATAAATGATGAATAACAGGGGGTTCAGCACAGATCCCTGTGGTACGCCACTGGACACTGGTCTCCAGTCACTAAAGCAGCCTTCTGTCACCATCCTCTGTCTCCAATGCTAATCTACCTTGTCAGATCATCCTCTTTCCCGTGTGCATTTGCCTTCTTAATATGTCACCCATGTGGTACTTTGTCAAAGGCTTTGCTGAAATCCATGTAAACTACGTCAACTGCACTACTCTCATCTCCACACTTGGGTGCACGCTCAAAAAATTCAATCAAGTTTGATAGGCATGACTTCCCCCTAACAAAACCATACTGACTATCCCTGGTCAAATCTTGCTTCTCCAAATGGAGATAGATTGTCTCCTTCAGAATCTTCTCCAGTAGTTTCCCAATCACTGACGTGAGACCAACTGGTTGTAGTTGCCTGGCTTGTCTCTGTATCCCTGAGACCAGGCAACATTCTGGCAAACCTTCTTTGCACTCGGTCCAGAGCTTCCACATCCTTCTGATAGTGAGGCGACCAGAACTGTACGCAATACTCCAAATGCAGCCTAACCAAGGTTTTATAGAGATGCAACATGATTTCCCAATTCCAGTACTCAATGTCCCAGCCGATGAAGGCAAGTCTGCCATTGCCTTCTTAATCACCCTGGCCATCTGTATTGCCACTTTTAGGGAACTGTGGACATGCACACCCACCCAGGTCCCTTTGTATGTTAATGGCAGGAAGTAGGATGTCTCAAAGTGCTTTATAAACCAAGAAAGTACCTTCAAGTTGCCACTATTTTTGTAATACAACAGTATATTTACCCACACTGCATGGAACGAGATACCACAAACAGCAATGTTTAAGATTACTGGTGCTAATTGAGGGATAAATGTTGGTCCAAGATGTTGTAGACAACTCTCCTGCTCACCTTCAATACAGAAAGGAGTCTCACAACACCAGGTTAAAGTCCAACCAATTTATTTGCTAGTAAACTCAAGCCCCGAAAGCTTGTGAGTTTACTATCAAATAAATTGGTTGGACTTTAACCTGGTGTTGTGAGACTTCTTACTGTGTTTACCCCAGTCCAACGCCAGCATCTCCCCATCACACCTTCAATACAGCCGTGTGGGGTTTTTGCGTTGACCTGAGAGGCAGACAAGGTTTAATATTTATTCTCATAAAATGAATCTTACTCCAGTTTCAGGCAGATGTTTTCCAATAAGGAAACCCTGAAAGTTCTTTGTGTAAATGTTTTAATGGCAAGTATTCGACGCACAATTCCTTCCTTGTAACTGAACTGTCCATAATCAGCATTTAACATGCTCAAAATTTCACAGAAACATAGAATCCCTACAGTGCAGAAGAGACTATTTGGCCCATTGAGTTTGCACTGACTCTCTGACAGAGTATCTTACCCAGGCCTTCTCTCTGCCCATTCCCTGTCCCTGTAACCTCACACATTTACCATGGCTGATCCATTAACCTACACATCTTGGACACTAAGGGACAATTTAGCATGACCAATCCACCTTATTTAAATGCAGGTTAAACTCTGGAAATAAAACACTGGAGTTAGTAAATGCGACCATACCTAAGATAAAAGCAAAATACTGTGGATGTTGGAATCTGAAACAAAAACAGAAAAATGCTGGAAAATCTCAGCAGGTCTGACAGCATCTGCGGGGAGAGCGAATAGAGCCAATGTTTTGAGTCTAGATTACCTCTGACTCTGACCAAGGGTCATCAAGACTCAAAATGTTGGCTCCATTCTCTCTCCATGGAAGCTGTCAGCCCTGATGAGATTTTCCAGCATTTTCTGTTTTTGTGGTATCCTTACCTGGTCTGGACTTGAATATAACTCCAGTTTCAGACCAGAGGGGTGATTATCCCTAACTGCCCTCTGAACTTTCTGAGTATTTGGTTGTGTCAAATATCAGACAACTCGAATGGGGGTTGGGGGGTGGGGGAGGGTGTAAATTCCAGGCATGCCAGCAAAAACTTCAACCAAGAGTGGAAATAAGAACATAAGAAATAGGAGCAGGAGTAGGCCATCTAGCCCTTCGAGCCTGCCCTGCCATTCAACAAGATAATGGCTGATCTGAAGTGGATCAGTTCCACTTTCCCCCATAACCCTAATTCCCTTAATATCAGAAACCTATCTACCTGTGACTTAAATACATTTAGTGAGGTAGCCTCCACTACTTCAACGGGCAGAGAATTCCAGAGACTCACCACCATTTGAGTGAAGAAGTTCTTCCTCAACTCTGATCTAAACTGTCCCCCTCCCCCCCCCCACCCCCCCTACCCCCCCCTTATTTTGAGGCTGTGTCCTCTAGTTCTGGTTTCCTTTCTAAGCTGGAAGAATCTACCTCCACCCTATCTAGCCCCTTCATTATCTTATATGTCTCTATAAGATCCCCCCTCATCCTTCTAAACTCCAATAAGTACAGACCCAGTCTATTCAATCTCTCTTCATAGGCTAACCCCCTCATCTCTGGTATCAGCCTAGTGAACAAATAAAAGTGTCTAAAAAAAAACATTATACATTTTGTCTCGGTACAATGACATTGTTGTGTTTTTTTATGACTTTATGACTACTTTAATGTGCAAGTTATGTACACATTGGTTTTTCTGAATGTCACTTACTTGGTCAGACTGTTGCGTTTGATATTTGCCAAGTTGAGAAAAGAAATACAAAGCAATCTCTTTTTGCCCTTTGCTTGTTGCTGTTGGCTTCTTGCTGGGAACAGGATTCATGAATGTTTGTGACAGGCACCACCCACCAACGAGCTAAGAGATTGAAAGATAGACAGAGATGAGAAAGGCCATCTCACTCAACCTTATTCATGCAGGAAGTCTGTAGTTTCTAACAGTTCCTGTGTCCCAGAGCAATCGCCTCCTCTGGCCATTCAGAGAATGTTCCACATACTGACCATTCTGTGGGGTAAGGTCAACAGCAGAAGATACTTGTCTCGGTGCATGTCACATATCCCTGCTTGATTTGAATTTCCATTTGTCCATTTTACATTATTGTTAACAGCCTTCCGTGTGAAGCAGAACTCCCTGATCCCAATCCCTGATTCCCATTTATCTGACTTGTACCTTTATCCTCTCCCATCACTGGAATTGGGATTTGGGTTGACTCCACCCGATCCAAGACCCCTCACACTCAAATAAATGAAAGCAAAACACTGCTGATGCTGGAAGTCTGAAAGAAAAACAGGAAATATTTGAAATATTCGGTATCTGTGGAGAGAGAAACAGAGTTAACTCTCCGAATCGAGCAAGACTCACTCAGTTCTGGTCGCCTCACTACAGGAAGGATGTGGAGGCTATTGAGAGGGTGCAGAGGAGGTTTACAAGGATGTTCCCTGGATTGGGAGGCATGCCTTATAAAGATAGGTTGAGGGAGCTGGGACTCTTCTCCCTGGAGAGACGAAGGTTGAGGTTTATAAAATGTTGAGAGGAATAGATAGGGTGGACTCTCGGAGGCTATTTCCCAGGGCTGAAATGGTCGCTACGAGAGGGACACAGGTTTAAGGTGCTGGGGAGCAAGTACAGAGGTGATGTCAGGGGTAAGTGTTTCACTCAGAGGGTGATGAGTGAATGGAATCGGCTGCCGTCAGTGGTGCTAGAGGCAAACTCACTGGGGTCTTTTAAAAGACTTCTGGATGAGTACATGGGATTTAATGGGATTGGGAATTACAGTTGGTTCTATGGCCTGTTAGGTATGGATGTGATCGGTACAACTTGTGGGCCGAAGGGCCTGTTTGTGCTGTAGTGTTCTATGTTCTAAGACTCTTCTTCTGCCATTCTGGGAGAAGTCAGACCAGCAACATTTACCAAGAAGTGGGAAGGAGGAGCAGTTGGTGGAAGTGGCTGAGGGACTTCACTAGTGCATTCTGGGAGACATTAGACCAGCAATGTTTACCAAGAAGTGGGACGCAGAAGATCTGGTGTCAAGAAGTGGTATCCTTACCTGGTCTGGACCTGACTATAACTCAGAGGGGTGATTATCCCTAACTGCTCTCTGAAGATTCTGAGTATTTAGTTGCATCAAATCTGAGACAACTCAAATGAGGGGGTGGGGGGGCAGGAAGCGTAAATGCCAGGCATGTCAGCGGAAACATCATCCAAGAGGATAAATAAAAGTGTCTAAAAGCCAAAACATTATACATTTTGTCTCAGCACGATGACATTACTGGTTTTTTTTATTGACTTTATGACTACTTTAATGTGCAAGTTATGTACACTTTGGTTTTTCTGAATGTCACTTACTTGGTCAGACTGTTGTGTTTGATATTTGCCAAGTTGAGAAAAGAAATACAAAGCAATCTCTTTTTGCCCTTTGCTTGTTGCTGTTGGCTTCTTGCTGGGAACAGGATTCATGAATGTTTGTGACAGGCACCACCCACCATGGAGCTAAGAGATTGAAAGATAGACAGAGATGAGAAAGGCCATCTCACTCAACCTTATTCATGCAGGAAGTCTGTAGTTTCTAACAGTTCCTGTGTCCCAGAGCAATCGCCTCCTCTGGTCATTCAGAGAATGTTTCACATACTGACCATTCTGTGGGGTAAGGTCAACAGCAGAAGATACTGTTTTCCCAGAATGGCAGAAGAAGAGTCTTGCTCGATTCGGAGAGTTAACTCTGTTTCTCTCTCCACAGATACCGAATATTTCAAATATTTCCTGTTTTTCTTTCAGACTTCCAGCATCAGCAGTATTTTGCTTTTATTTATTCGAGTGTGAGGGGTCTTGGATAGGGTGGAGTCAATCCATTAGGTCTCGCTGCGTGTCACATATCCCTGCTTGATTTGAATTTCCATTTGTCCATTTTACATTATTGTTAACAGCCTTCCGTGTGAAGCAGAACTCCCTGATCCCAATCCCTGATTCCCATTTATCTGACTTGTACCTTTATCCTCTCCCATCACTGGAATTGGGATTTGGATTGACTCCACCCGATCCAAGACCCCTCACACTCAAATAAATGAAAGCAAAATACTGCTGATGCTGGAAGTCTGAAAGAAAAACAGGAAATATTTGAAATATTCGGTATCTGTGGAGAGAGAAACAGAGTTAACTCTCCGAATCGAGCAAGACTCTTCTGCCATTCTGGGAAAACACAGTAAAAAGTCTGACAATACCAGGTTTTAGTCCAACCGATTTATTTGATAATATTCTCACAAGCTTTCGAGGGGACTGCCTCTTCGTCAGGTGAATGGAGAGTTCTGGCCTCAGACAGAGCATATAAAGTCAGACTAGCAACCTTTACCAAGAAGTGGGAAGCAAAAGATCACCTCCAGTGATAAACAGGAGTTAGAGTAAGAGTTAGAGGGGGTTGAGGGAGTTCACCCTCCTCGTGGAATGTGCCTTTGCAAAGAAGGTCTGGAATGAGATGCAGTGGTATTTCTCGAGGTTTGTCCTGAGCAGCTCGATGATGTAGGACTCCGTGCTCTGTGGGCTGTTACTGGGGACGCACGCTGAGACAAATATCAACTGCTGCTGGAGGGTTATCAACTTGGTGAAGGATGCACTTTGGTCCACTCAAAGCTTCCTGATCTTCCAGCTGAAAGAACTGTCCTGGACCGAGTGTTGCAGACTGGCACATTCCAAGGTCCAGGACTACGTGCTGAGGGACGCGCTGGAACTTGGGGCAGCCGCCTGCAAAGGCACAGTGGGGAAAGGCCACATTGTAAGGCCTTTTAATGGAGGCAGACCGAGGGCCCGGGACCTGCAGATCACCCTCGACCTGTGTAACTGTGTGCCAATCTGAGCAATAATGGCGCACAGTAAAATCTGAGGCATGTAGATAGTTTTAAGTTTTGTAATGTTGTACCGTAGTTTCTATAGAACTGTAAAAAGTTTTAATTCTGCACTGTTTGCAATTCATAGACATGTAGATTTGCAACGGTTTATTTGAGATTTTTATAAATAAAGTATATTTTTGGAAAAAAAAGTTCTGGGAGAAGTTGCTCTTTTGGCTAAGATCAAGTGTAGTATCGACACACTGTGCTTGGTTGAAGTCATTAGGTTACATGGGATGCTGGCCTTCATAGCGCAGGGGATTGAATATAAAAGTAGGGAGGTCTTGCTGCAGCTGTATAGGGCATTGGTGAGGCCGCAGCTGGAGTACTGTGTGCAGTTTTGGGCGCCGCACCTGCGCAAGGATGTTTTGGCCCTGGAGGGAGTGCAGAGGAGGTTTACTCGGCTGATACCGGAGTTGAGGGGATTGAGCTATGAGGAGAGGCTGAATAAACTAGGCTTGTACTCGTTAGAGTTTAGAAGAATGAGGGGAGATCTCATTGAGACGTATAAGATGATGAATGGGATGGATAGGATAGAGGTGGAGAGACTCTTCCCGCTCAAAAAAGACAGTAGGACTAGGGGGCACAGCCTCAAGATAAAGGGGGGGCGGTTTAGAACAGAGTTGAGGAGGAACTTCTTCACTCAAAGGGTGGTGAATCTCTGGAATTCTCTGCCCGTTGAAGTGGTGGAGGCTGCCTCGCTAAATATTTTTAAGAAACGGGTTGATGGGTTTTTGATAAGAGAAGGGATTAAGGGTTATGGGGAGAGGGCGGGAAGGTGGAGCTGAGTCACGACAGATCAGCCATGATCTTATTGAATGGCGGGGCAGGCTCGAAGGGCCAGATGGCCTACTCCTGCTCCTATTTCTTATGTTCTTATGTTCTTATGTTCTTACATGGGCAGCACGGTAGCACAGTGGGTTAGCACTGCTGCTTCACAGCTCCAGGGTCCTGGGTTCGATTCCCGGCTCGGGGTCACTGCCTGTGTGGAGTTTGCACATTCTCCTCGTGTCTGCGTGGGTTTTCTCCGGGTGCTCCGGTTTCCTCCCACAGTCCAAAGATGTGCGGGTTAGGTTCATTGGCTATGCTAAAATTGCCCCTTAGTATCCTGGGATGTGTAGGTTAGAGGGATTAGCAGGTAAATGTGTAGGGATATGGGGATAGGGTCTGGGTGGGATTGTGTTCAGTGCAGACTCGATGGGCCGAAGGGCCTGTTTCTGCACTGTAGGGTTCTATTTCAGCTTCTTTTGAAGCAATTCTTAAAAGCGGCATCTCGGCCTTTTGGCAAATGAGATGAAGCCTTGGAGGAGGAGCTTTACTTACTCCAATCAGCTTGGATCATGTAGATCAAGCCCAAGACTGGCGGTGCGAGCCCTGTCTTGTCAGCTTGGATTGGGAATGTCCCAACTCGTTGGGACTCTGAATTGGACTTGATTGGTTTGAATTGGAATAAAAACAAACAAAACAATTCTGGGAGAAGTTGACTTTGGCTCCCGAGGCCAGCTCGAGCTGCTCGCAGACCTGGAGGAGCCTGCGAACAGAGCAGAAGACAGCCACGTCATCCATGTACAGGGATCTGACCTGCTTACCTCCGCTGCCTGGGATTGTCACCCCTTTGATGCCTGGGTTGCCTCTGAGGGCCTCGGCAAAGGGTTCAATGCAACACGCAGAAAGGACGGAGGAGAGAGGGCTGCCCTGTCTGACTCCAGACCTGATCTGAAACCTTTCTGATTCCACCCATTGATTGAAACTGTGCTGCTGATGTCTGTGTAGAGCAGCTGGATCCAATTGCGGATTCCCTCCCCAAAGCCCATTTTGGAGAGCACATCCATCATGTAGCTGTGCGATATTCTGTCAAACGCCTTCTCCTGGTCGAGGCTGATGAGGCACGTGTCCACCTGCCTGTCCTGCACGTAGGCGATCGTATCCCTGAGTAGCGCCAGGCTGCCAGAGATCTTCCTGCCGGGTACAGCACAGGTTTGATCAGGATGGATCACTGACCCCAGAGCAGACTGGACCCGGTTGGCGATGACTTTGGACAGAATTTTGTAATCCACGTTCAATAGTGAAATGGGTCGCCAATTCCGAATTTCTTCCCTCTCCCCCTTCTGCTTGTAGATGAGGGTAATGATGCCTTTCCTCATGGATTCTGACATCCTGCCCTCCAGAAGCATACTCTCGTATACTTCCAGGAGGTCCGGGCCCATCAAGTCCCACAACAGGTGGTGGTCCACCTCGTGTCAAACGAGGGGCATTCACATGGCGGGTCGTGCCTGGGCTGCTCTTGGAAGTTCCAGGAGTGGCCTAGAACTTCATGTCGGTGTGTGTGCTTGATCCTGGACCGGTAGACGGGCGCCGCAACAGCTCAGTGACTAGCACTGCTGGCTGTGCAGGCACATGGATTTGGGCCTGTGTCTGTGGGAGTTTGCGCATTCTCCCTGTGGTTGCGTGGGTTTCCTCCGGGCGCTCCGGTTTCCTCCCACACCCCAAAAATGTGCTCTCAGGCTAATCGGTTTTTTACCAAATTGACACTATTTCTTCCCTGAATCTGACTGAGTAGGGTTCCCATTCATAGATATGCAGGGTAGAATAGGTGTAGGGTGATGTGGCGGCGCGGGCTCGTTGGGCTGAAGGGCCTGTTTCCCAGTGCTGGGTTGTTCTTTGTTCTTTGTTCTTTGTTAACGCCGAGTAAACCTCAGCCGGTAAGCCGTCGCTTCCAGGAGTTTTACCCTTCTGTAAGGACTCGATGGCCTTGGTCAGCTCGTCCAGAGATACCGGTCTGTCTAGGCTGTTCCGCTCGGCCGTCGTCTAAGACCTGCGTGATAGACGACAGGAAAGACTGGGAGGCCGTGCTGTCTGTCGGCTTCAGGTCATACAGTCCGGCATAGAAGGATTTGCAGATCCTCAGTATGTCAGACTGCGATGACTCTACTGAGCCATCCTCTTCCTTCAGGCTGCTGATCACAGAGGTTTCTCTGTGTACCTTCTGGAAGAAGAAACGTGAGCACTTTTCGTCCTGCTCCACGGAGAGCGGACCCTGGACCGGAAGATGACCTTGGCGGCCTCCGAGGCAAAGAGCGAGGCTTGCTGGCTCTTCACCTCCTGGAGCTCCTCCCTGACATCGACCCCCATCGACTGCAGTCGGAGCAGTTCCTGCATGCTTTTCTGGAGTCGGGACATGTCCCCCTGTCCTCTCCCTGGCCTTCTGAACCCCCTTTGCGAATGAAGAACCTTTAGATGTTGTCTTTGATAGTTTCCCACCAGAGCGATGGAGGACTCAGAGAAGGGTTTGACGGTCCTCCAACCGTGGTAAGCCCTCCTGAGGTCCTCGAGGTTCTCTGGGGTCAACAGTTTCTACATTCAGCTTCCAGGAACCCCCTGCCCACTTTCTGGTTTGCCCTCCAGCTGACAGTCGGCCAGCAGGAGGCAGTGGTGAGAAAAGAACACTGGCTTGACGTCGGTGGGCCTGACCTTGAGCGTGCGGGAAACGAACTCGATCCTGGAGCGAACCGACTCCTCGGGCCGTGACCACGTGTACCCGCGCCGCCCTCCGTCCGCTGGGTTGCTGAAGACGTCGAGCAGCTTGGCATCTTTGACCGTCTCCAGCAGGGCTCTGGACGTAGCGTCCAGTTTGTTTTCAGCCCCGCTGGATCGGTCGGCCTTGTTGAAGATGCGGTTGAAGTCCCCACCCTGAATGACCGTCCTGGAGGGGGGTGAGCAGCAGTGGCAGCTGCTCAAAGACCGCCAGCCGTGCCATCTTGACGGCAGGGGCATACACATTGATCAGCCTGAGAGGGCGGTTCTTGTACGTGACGTCTGCTACGAGGAGGTGAACCCCCCCCCCCCCCCCCCCCCCCCACCACCACCTCCCTAACTTCGGAGATGGTGAGGCCACCTCCCCGCAGCAGGATGCCGGAGGAACGGCAGTCGTTCCCACCTGAGCAGACGGACGGTCCGTGGGACCACACACTCGACCAATGCCGGTAGCTGCTGAGGTGAGGGATCCCACACTCCTGCAGGAACAGCAGGTGGGCCTCGCCATTGGCCAGTTAGGATAAGCTGGCCACAAACCATCTTTAAATGCTGCGAACGTTTATAGAGGCAAACTTTAAGGATATTCTTAAAATTTAAAAGATTTGTCAGTTCTTATATTTCAGTCAACCAGGGCAAGAGTGAGACCATGTTCTTCGGGATCCTTTGTCCCCTTCAGGGCTGATTACCTGAAGGTGCTGGGGATATGGTTTGGAGAGGCAGGGAGGGGCATGTGCCAAAAACTGGGATGAGCGCATCGCCAAAGCCAGGAAAAAAACTGGGCCTGTGGGAGCAACGCTCCCTCTCTATCACCGGAGCTGTCTCTGTTGTGCTATGAGGAGAGGCTGAATAAACTAGGCTTGTACTCGTTAGAGTTTAGAAGAATGAGGGGAGATCTCATTGAGACGTATAAGATGATGAATGGGATGGATAGGATAGAGGTGGAGAGATTCTTCCCGCTCAAAAAAGACAGTAGGACTAGGGGGCACAGCCTCAAGATAAAGGGGGGGGCGGTTTAGAACAGAGTTGAGGAGGAACTTCTTCACTCAAAGGGTGGTGAATCTTTGGAATTCTCTGCCTGTTGAAGTGGTGGAGGCTGCCTCACTAAATATTTTTAAGAAGCGGGTTGATGGGTTTTTGATAAGAGAAGGGATTAAGGGTTATGGGGAGAGGGCGGGAAGGTGGAGCTGAGTCACGACAGATCAGCCATGATCTTATTGAATGGCGGGGCAGGCTCGAAGGGCTAGATGGCCTACTCCTGCTCCTATTTCTTATGTTCTTATGTTGTTGTACGTGGCACAGGTGTCCCCAAATCCTGTGCTACAGCGGTGACCCAGGCCATCTTCAGATTTATCTGGCGATCAAAAATGGATCATGTCCAGAGGGAAGCGATGCACAAATCTCCAGAGAATGGAGGGAAAAGCATTCCCAACGCTGCCCTCATCCTGATGGCCACCTTTGTGTGCGGCTGCACCAAGCTGTGCGTAGATCCTCGGTACACTAACAGCAAGTGCCACTACTTTTTGAGGTTCTACCTGTCCCCAGTGTTGCAAAGGCTGGGTCTGGCCACACTGCCGCGGAACGCTCCGAGTAGTTGGACCGTACCGCAGCACCTGTCCTTCGTGGAGAAATTTTTCCGCAAACGCAGTTTTGACCACACGGCGATTAAGCAGTGGTCAGCGCGTAACGTCCTTGGGGCCCTGAGAGAAAAGGAGACGGCGGATCCTGTCGGACGGTTCCCTGAGCAGACTGTCAGTGTCATCTGGCAGAACGCCTCATCACCAGAACTGACAAACAAGCACCAAGATCTAGCTTGGCTGGTGGTGAGAAGGGCACTCCCCGTCAGATCCTTTATGCGCGCTCGAGGTCTCAGCAACACCGCACGCTACCCTCGAAGTGGCTGCGGGGCTGACGAGACGGTCGCACACCTCCTTCTGGAATGTGCCTTTGCAAAGGAGGTCTGGAGCGAGATGCAGTGGTATTTGTCGAGGTTCATCCCGAGCAGCTCGGTGACGCAGGACTCTGTGCTCTACGGGCTGTTTCCGGGAACGCACACCGAGAAAAATATCAACTGCTGCTGGAAGGTCATCAACTCAGTGAAGGACGCACTTTGGTCCGCCCGAAACTTCCTGATCTTCCAGCGGAAAGAACTGTCCTGGACCGAGTGTTGCAGACTGGCACATTCCAAGGTCCAGGACTACGTGCTGAGGGACGGGCTGAAGCTTGGGGCAGCTGCCGCAAAGGTACAATGGGGAAAGGACACACTGTAAGGCCTTTTAACAGAGGCAGACCGAGGGCCCGGGACCTGCAGAATACCCTCGACCTGCAGAAGTGTGTGAGAACCTGAAAAATAACAGCACACGGTAAAATCTGAGGCATATATGTAGCTTTAAGTTTTGAAATGTAATGATTGTAATTGTATGAAAATAAGCATTGTATAGGACTGTAAAAATGATTCCTTTTTGCATTGTTTGTAATTTGTAGATATATCAGTTCGCAATTGTCTATTTGAGAGTTTTTTTATGAATCAATTCATTTTTTTAACCTAAAAAAAGTTCTGGGAGAAGTTGGACCAGCAACATTTACCAAGAAGTGGGAAGCAGGTGTCAAGGAGCGGTAAGCCTGGAACATTTCATTAGAGTCTCCTTCCCTCCCTCCTCCTCTGACCAAAAGAAAAGGCCACTGTGTTCTCGGCCTTTTGGCTAAGATCAAGTGTAGTATCTGTTCTTATAGACCGAGGGCCCAGGAACTGCAGGATACCCTCGACCTGCGTAACTGTGTGCCAAAACTGACCACTAACGGCACACAGAAATCTATTGAGGCATAGAACCCTACAGTGCAGAAACAGGCCCTTCGGCCCATCGAGTCTGCACCGAACACAATCCCACCCAGACCCTATCCCCATATCCCTACACATTTACCTGCTAATCCCTCTAACCTACACATCCCAGGACACTAAGGGGCAATCTTAGCATAGCCAATGAACCTAACCCGCACATCTTTGGACTGTGGGAGGAAACCGGAGCACCCGAAGAAAACCCACGCAGACACGAGGAGAATGTGCAAACTCCACACAGGCAGTGACCCCGAGCCGGGAATCGAACCCAGGACCCTGGAGCTGTGAAGCAGCAGTGCTAACCACTGTGCTACCGTGCATGTATATATTTTTAAGAATTGAAATGTAATTCTTGTAATTAATAATTGTAATAGGGAGACATTTAAGTATTGAAATGTCGACACTGTAATTTGGACAGATCTGTAAAAATGTTTTGATTCCACATTGCTTTGCTATTCGAAGCCCTGTACATTTGCAATGGATTACTGGAGATTTTTATGAATAAAGTATATTTTTGGGGAAAAAATAGGCCACTGTGAGAAGGTAAAAGTGAAGGTAAGAGTTTTATAAATTTTTTTCCAATAATTTAATTGGTGCTCAAAAAGTGGGATTAAGTATTTGCACTTGTGAGATGTGGGATATTGTGACACTTCCAGTGTCCCAGACGACTATATCTGCAGGAAGTGCACCCAGTTACAGCTTCTTACAGACTACATGGATAGGTTGGAGCAGAAGCTGGATGCACTGAGGAGCACAAAGGAGGTGGAAGTGTCATAGATAGGGGCTTTAGAGACATGGTGCCACCCAAGGTGCAGGGCGATAGATGGGTGACCACCAGAAGGTGCAGGCAGTCAGTGCAGGAAACCCCTGTGGTCATCCCTCTGTCTAACATTGACACTACTTTTGGGTACTGCTGGGGGAGATGGGTATCAAAGAACAAAGAACAATCCAGCACGGGAAACAGGCCCTTCGGCCCAACGAGCCCGCGCCGCCAAATCACCCTGCACCTATTCTACCCTGCATATCTATGAATGGAACCCTACTCAGTCAGATTCAGGGAAGAATTCAGGGATACCGAGGTGGTATCGGGGATACCAGCAGCAGCAGCCAAAGATACCACAGCTGGCTCTGAGGGGAGATCTCATTGAGACGTATAAGATGATGAATGGGATGGATAGGATAGAGGTGGAGAGACTCTTCCCGCTCAGAAAGGATAGTAGGACTAGGGGGCACAGCCTCAAGATAAAAGAGGGGGCGGTTTAGAACGGAGTTGAGGAGGAACTTCTTCGCTCAAAGGGTGGTGAATCTCTGGAATTCTCTACCCGTTGAAGTGGTGGAGGCTGCCTCGCTAAATATTTTTAAGACGCGGGTTGATGGGTTTTTGATAAGAGAGGGGATTAAGGGTTATGGGGAGAGGGCCGGAATGTGGAACTGATCCACGACAGATCAGCCATGATCTTATTGAATGGCGGGGCAGGCTCGAAGGGCTAGATGGCCTACTCCTGCTCCTATTTCTTATGTTCTTATGTTCGTATTAACACACAAAGCAAGTGTGGAATACAAAGAAAGTAGGAAGAAACTTTAGCAGGGAATAAGAAGACCTAAAAGGGGACATGAAAAAGCATTGGCCAGCAGGATTAAGGAAAATCTCGAGGCTTTTTTACACATATATAAAGAGCAAGAGAGTAGCCGGGGAGAGGTTTGGCCCACTCAAGGACAAGGGAGGAAATCTAAGTGTGGAGCCAGAGGAAATGGGCAAGGTATTAAATGAGTACTTTGCCTCAGTATTCAACAAAGAGAAGGGCTTGGATGATGAGACAGAGAGGTGAAGGGAAGTGTTGGAGATGGACACTGTGAAACAGAGAAGGGTGGAAGTTGAAAGTGAAGCTGATAAGGATTTCCAATTCCAGAGGAGAGTGTGAAAGGCAGTCATCAATTTACCAGGAAAAGAATTGGTGGAGAGGGCCTGTCATTCAACCTCCCATTTACCCCAACAATTCGAGTTACACCCCTTAGTGTCTGAATGTGAATTATAGATTATACCCGCCTCTTACTCAAACTGCTCCCCCACTGAATTCAGAATACCATACTTTCCACTCGCCATTTCAGATCATTGTTTTTCTGGAGAGAAAATTGTGAGTCATTGATGTCAGCTGTGGTTCAGTGGGTAGCACTCACGTCTCTGAGTCAGAAGGTTCTAGACTGCAGTTCCATTCCATAGACTTGAACACAGAAAGTTTTGGGTGACACTCGCTGTACGCAGCGCTGAAGGAATGCCGCACTGTTGGAGATGCTGTCTTTCTCAGGTGGGTAGTTGCAGGACACATTGCAGTCTTTCTGAAGAGCAGGACACTTCTGCCTGGGGTACTATGCAATATTTATCCCTCTATAACCTCGCTAAAGCAGACAGTGAGCTTGTTAATCACATTATTACTGTTCCTGTTTTCGCTATAATATGCAAATTGGCAGCTGTGTTTCTTATACTGGAACAGTGGCTCAACTTTGAACACATGTCACTGGCTGTCAAATACTTTGGAAATGCTGAGGTTGCAACAGGCGATATAGAAATGGAAGCGTTTCATCTTTCCAATGATAATTGCTGAGTGTTAAACTCAGATTTCCAATATGTGTTCCTGTGTACAGGAAGAATACTTTATCATCATCGTCATATTCCACCCTACAACTGTCTCTAGACTAAAGGAGATACCTTCCTCTAACCTAGAACCAGGGTGCTGCACTTGCTCTGGTTGATGCAGGTACCACAATCTCCCAGTGCACCAAGGGGATCTCCTGACACGCATACGCTCACACTCACACTCACACACACACACACACTCACACACACACACTCACACACACACACTCACACACACACTCATGCACAAACACTCACACACATACATACACACCACATACTCACACACACACTCACAGACACACACACACACATTCACACATTCGTACACTCACACACACACACACTCACACACACAGACTCACACACACACACATGCACAAACACTCACACATATACACACACACACGCACACACCATGCACATACTCACACACATGCACACAATCACACACACACACACAATCACACACACACACATACTCACACACACACTCACAGACACACACACACACATTCCCACACACACACACACACTTACTCACACATACACTCACGCACACACACACACATTCACACATTCGTACACACACACACATTCACACACACACACACACACACTCACGCACACACACACACACCACACACACTCTCTCACATACACACACACACGCACATACACACACACACACACACACACATACACACACACACACACACACACACTCTCTCACACACACACACACACACACACACACACAGACTCACACACACACACATGCACAAACACTCACACATATACACACACACACGCACACACCATGCACATACTCACACACATGCACACAATCACACACACACACACAATCACACACACACACATACTCACACACACACTCACAGACACACACACACACATTCCCACACACACACACACACTTACTCACACATACACTCACGCACACACACACACATTCACACATTCGTACACACACACACATTCACACACACACACACATACACTCACGCACACACACACACATTCACACATTCGTACACACACACACATTCACACACACACACACACACACTCACGCACACACACACACACCACACACACTCTCTCACACACACACACACACACACACACACACACCCCCTGGCCAATCATACCCCCATCTACAGAATTAACACCCTTACAACCAATCACCACTCCTGCAGGGATCTCACAGAAATTTAGAACATTCTAATGGGGTAGATTCAGACAGAATATTCTCGATGGTGGGGGGGAGTCCAGAACTAGGGGTCATAATTTGTGGATAAGGGATAAACATAAGAACATAAGAAATAGGAGCAGGAGTGGGCCATCTAGCCCTTCGAGCCTGCCCCGCCATTCAATAAGATCATGGCTGATCTGTCGTGGCTCAGTTCCACATTCCGGCCCTCTCCCCATAAACCTTAATCCCCTCTCTTATCAAAAACCCATCAACCCGCGTCTTAAAAATATTTAGCGAGGCAGCCTCCACCACTTCAACGGGCAGAGAATTCCAGAGATTCGCCACCCTTTGAGTGAAGAAGTTCCTCCTCAACTCTGTTCTAAACCGCCCCCCTTTTATCTTGAGGCTGTGCCCCCGAGTCCTACTGTCTTTTTTGAGCGGGAAGAGTCTCTCCACCTCTATCCTATCCATCCCATTCATCATCTTATACGTCTCAATGAGATCTCCCCTCATTCTTCTAAACTCCAACGAGTACAAGCCTAGTTCATTCAGCCTCTCCTCATAGCTCAACCCCCTCAACTCCGGTATCAGCCTAGTAAACCTCCTCTGCACTCCCTCCAGGGCCAAAATATCTTTGCGCAGGTGCGGCACCCAAAACTGCACACAGTACTCCACCTGTGGCCTCACCAATGCCCTATACAGCTGCAGCAAGACCTCCCTACTTTTATTTTCAATCCCCTTCGCTATGAAGGCCAGCATCCCATTCGCCTTCCTGACCACCTGCTGCACCTGCAAGCTGGGTTTTTGCGACACATGCACAAGGACCCCGAGGTCCCTCTGCACCGTCGCCTGCTGCAGTTTTTCACCCCGTAAGTAATAGTCCTTCCTACCATTCCTCCTACCAAAGTGGACCACCTCACACTTGCCAACATTAAATTCCATTTGCCATTTCCTGGCCCATTCACCCAGCCTATCTAGATCCTTCTGCAGACTCTCCACACCCTCCGCACAATTTGCCGTTCCCCTAATCTTGGTGTCATCAGCAAATTTCGACACCCTACACTCGGTTCCCTCCTCCAGATCATCTATATAAATGGTAAATAGCTGAGGCCCCAGCATCGACCCCTGGGGCACTCCACTAGTCACCATCCGCCAATCCGAATAGCACCCGTTGACCCCCACTCTCTGCCTCCTATTTGACAACCAATCCTCTATCCACGCTAACACCCTACCCCCAACTCCATGTCCCTCGAGGTGAGGAGAAATGTATTCGCCCAGAGGGTGGTGAATGTGTGAAATTCACTATCACAGGAAGCAGTTGAGGCCAAAAGAAATTAGACATCGCTCTTGGGGCTAAAGGAATCGAGGGATATGGGGAAACAGGGGTCAGGACATTGGATTTGATGATCAGCCATGATCAAAGTGAATGGTAGTGCAGACTTGAAGGGCCGAATGGCCTACTCCTGCTTCTAGTTTCTATGTCAGGATGTGGTGATGCCGGCGTTGGACTGGGGTAAACACAGAAAGAATTCTCACAACACCAGGTTAAAGTCCAACAGGTTTATTTGGTAGCAAATGCCACCAGCTTTTGGAATGCTGTCCCTTCATCAGGTGAGTGGGGAGTTCTGATCACAAACATATAAAGGCAGTTTCTATTTGCCAGGGTGTGCAGTGGGCAGTGCAGGGTGCCAGGTGGGCAGTGCCAGGCTGTCACTGCTCAGTGGGCATTGCCCAGCTTTTGGGAGGGAATTCTAAATGTTAGGGGCCAGGCAACTGAAGCCCCCACCACCTGAGGGCTTCAATGTCCCCCAATCTAACTGGCAAATCTAACAGGACCCAAACCCTCCTTTCAGATGAAGCAGAGATGTGCTGTTACTTCTTTCAATTACATTCATTATTCACAATGTGATGACCTCTGTTGATTTTGGGGTCCTGTTACAGTGAAGTGGACACACTAGTTGTAAATGAGAGCAGGCTGTTGTTCACTGGGGCAAATTTATGAACTTATTCTTAAATAGATATGGACTAGCTTCAACCTGTGGGGTGGGGTGGGGGGGGGGATCTGTGTTCTCCGAATAAAACTGTGCTAATGAACATAGAACATAGAACACTACAGCACAAACAGGCCCTTCGGCCCTCGAGTTGCGCCGATCACATCAACCCCACCAATCTATAGACCTATCTATAACCCCCAATCTCATTAAACCCCATATACTCATCCAGAAGTCTTTTAAAAGACCCCAGCGAGTTCGCCTCCACCATTGATGACGGCAGCCGATTCCATTCACTCACCACCCTCTGAGTGAAAAACTTACCCCTAACATCACCTCTGTACTTCCCTCCCCGCACCTTAAATCTGTGTCCTCTCGTAGCGACCATTTCAACCCGGAGAAATAGCCTCTGAGAGTCCACCCTATCTATTCCTCTCAACATTTTATAAACTTCTATCAGGTCGCCTCTCAACCTTCGCCTCTCCAGGGAAAAGAGTCCCAGCTCCCTCAACCTATCTTCATAAGGCATGCCTCCCAGTCCAGGCAACATCCTTGTAAATCTCCTCTGCACCCTTTCAATAGCTTCTACGTCTTTCCTATAGTGAGGCGACCAGAACTGCGCACAGTACTCCAAATGAGGCCTGACAAGGGTCCTGTAAAGTTGCAGCATTACCTCCCGACTCCTAAACTCAATCCCTCGATTAATGAAGGCCAGTACACCATACGCCTTCTTGACCACCTCCTCCACCTGCGAGGCCGATTTAAGAGTCCTGTGGACCCGGACCCCGAGATCCTTCTGCTCTTCAACGCTACTAAGACTCCTGCCCTTGATAGTGTATTCATTCATCCCGTTGGTTCTGCCGAAATGGACGACTACAAATTTATCCGCGTTGAAGTCCATCTGCCACTTCTCCGCCCATTCCTGCATCCTATCTATGTCCTGCTGCAACTTTTGCCATCCTTCCAGACCATCCATAACACCGCCGACCTTCGTGTCATCAGCGAACTTACTTACCCATCCCTCCACTTCCTCATCCAGGTCATTTATGAAAATGAAGGACTGACTCCAGGTTATTCCTGTGCTCAGTGAGTGAGCAGCCAATGATAGCATCCTCTGGAGATTGTCAGCAGATCAGGGGGTCATGTTGTGAATCACCTCCGCTGTGTCCACGGTCTCAGAGCTCTGATCGGCTGCCTTCACCACATTGCTCTCATTTCTTGTCCTCGGTCTACGGAGGAGACCATTTATGATTCTCACCAGTAGGAAGCTCGAAAAGGTGATGAGCTGAACGGGTAAATTCACAAAAGGAAATATTAGAACAAAGAACAACACAGCACGGGAAACAGGCCCTTCGGCCCAACGAGCCCGCGCCGCCGTCCCATGGTCAGTGACCTATTCATGATTTTAGTCTATGCCTAATGTGTGAGGATCAGGGAGGTCCAATATAGGGACAATTTGTTACCCAATCAATCAGCCTAAAAGCACATTTTTGGGATGTGGGAGGAAACCGGAGCACCCGGAGGAAACCCACGCAACCACGGGGAGAACGCGCAAACTCCCACGGACACAGGCCCAAATCCATGTGTCCGCACAGCAACAGAGATAGTCTCTGAGCTGTCATGTTGCCCTCGAGATGGTCCAGTTTACGCACACCAACTACATGAAGCAGTAGGCAACTCCTGAAGCAACATCCAAGAGCAGCCCACCACAACCTGCCGCCCGCATGCCCCTTGCTGGACTTAAATGCCTGTGGATAAAAAATTCATTATTAAAAAGACTCTACATCCCTGAGGCTAAAACTGAATCCTAAGCCTACAATGTTTAGTAAGGCCTGCTATATCCCCCTATATGTATCATGTGGCTGTCCAAGTGACTCTTGAACAACCCTAGCGTGCCTGCTTCCACCACCTTACTCGGCAGTGCATTCCACATCCCCACTACCCTTTGCGTGAAAAACTGCCCTCTAATATTAGTCTTATACCTAGCCCCACTCACCCTAAGCCTGTGACCCCTCGTTCTATCCATTTCTAATAGCGGAAAAAGCTTACCACCATTTACTGTATCTATCCCCTTCATAATCTTATAAACCTCTATTTGATCCCCCCTCAGCCGACGTCTCTCAAGGGAAAACAGCCCAAGTGCGTTCAATCTTTTCTCGTAAGACAGCTCTTCCATACCAGGCAACATCCTGGTAAATCTCCTCTGCACTCTCTCCAGGATCTCTACATCCTTCCGGTAGTGCGGCGACCAGAACTGGACGCAGTACACCAGGTGAGGCCTAACCAACGTTCTATACAACTGCAACATCAGACTCCTACTCTTATATTCATTAGGACAATAGATAAAAACTTGGTCAAAGTGAGAGGTTTCTGGGGAGCATCTCAAAGGAGGAAACCGAGGTGGAGATAGGGTGAGGTTGAGAGGGGGATTTCCAGATGTTGGGCTCAGGCAACTGAAGACATGCAAACATAAAGACATAAACATAAAAGATCGGAGCAGGAGGAGGCTATTCAGCCCTTCGAGCCTGCTCTGCCATCCGTTACGATCATAGCTGATCATCCAACTCAATAGCCTAATCCTGCTTTCTCCCGTAACCTTTAATCCCATTAGTCCCAAATGCTATATCCAGCTGCCTCTTGAATACATTCAGTGTTTTGGCATCAACTACTTCCTGTGGGAATGAATTCCACAGGCTGACCGCTCTTTGGGTGAAGAAATATCTCCTCACCTCCATCCTAAATGGTCTACCCCCAATCCTCTGCAAGTGGTGTCTGCAAGTGGTGGAACAATGGAAACTGTTGATCCCTAAGAGGTTAAAACTGGAGTAGTAGCAAGTAGGAGACAAATCAGCCACACCATGGTACATTCATGGATAGATCCTGAATTAACTCATAACCCATTGATATCCCATAATCTAATTGTTGCGACCTTTCTGTTATACCTCTGTCGGAGGTGTGCTAGATTGTGAGGAAGGGTGTCATAGTTTGCAGGGTGACTTAGAAAGGTTGTGTTGTACTCGTTAGAGTTTAGAAGAATGAGGGGAGATCTCATTGAGACGTATAAGATGATGAATGGGATGGATAGGATAGAGGTGGAGAGACTGTTCCCGCTCAAAAAAGACAGTAGGACTAGGGGGCACAGCCTCAAGATAAAGGGGGGGCGGTTTAGAACAGAGTTGAGGAGGAACTTCTTCACTCAAAGGGTGGTGAATCTCTGGAATTCTCTGCCCGTTGAAGTGGTGGAGGCTGCCTCGCTAAATATTTTTAAGAAACGGGTTGATGGGTTTTTGATAAGAGAGGGGATTAAGGGTTATGGGGAGAGGGCGGGAAGGTGGAGCTGAGTCACGACAGATCAGCCATGATCTTATTGAATGGCGGGGCAGGCTCGAAGGGCCAGATGGCCTACTCCTGCTCCTATTTCTTATGTTCTTATGTTCTTATGTTCTTATGTTGCAGAGCTGGGCTGAGAGGTGGCGGATGGAGTTTAATGTGGAGAAGTGTGAGGTAATTAATTTCGGTAGGAATAACAGATGTGTTGAGTATAGGGCTAACGGGAGGACTTTGAATAGTGTGGAGGAGCAGAGGGATCTAGGTGTATGTGTACATAGATCCCTGAAAGTTGGGAATCAAGTAGATAAGGTTGTTAAGAAGGCATACGGTGTCTTGGCGTTTATTGGTAGGGGGATTGAATTTAGGAGTCGCAGCGTCATGTTGCAACTGTACACAACTCTGGTGCGGCTGCACTTGGAGTTTTGTGTGCAGTTCTGGTCCCCACATTACAGGAAGGATGTGGAGGCTTTGGAGAGGGTGCAGAAGAGGTTTACCAGGATGTTGTCTGGTATGGAGGGGAGATCCTATGAGGAGAGACTGAGAGATTTGGGGTTGTTTTCGCTGGAAAGAAGGCGGCTAAGAGGGGACCTTATTGAAACATATAAGATGATTAGAGGTTTAGACAGGGTAGATAGTGATAGCCTTTTTCCTAGGATGGAGAAAGCTAGCACGAGGGGGCACGACTTTAAATTAAGGGGGGGTAGTTATAGGACTGATGTCAGGGGTAGGTTCTTTACCCAGAGGGTGGTGAGGGACTGGAATGCCCTGCCAGCTGCAGTTGTAAATGCACCTAGTTTGGGGGCGTTTAAGAGATCTGTGGATAGGTTTATGGACGAAAAGGGATTGGTTTAGGCTAGTGGGTCATTGTTTTGTAACTGGTCGGCGCAACATCGTGGGCCGAAGGGCCTGTTCTGCGCTGTAATGTTCTATGTTCTATGTTCTATACCACTATTTGCACCTTCTTTAGTCTTTAACACTACCATTAACACTCCCTTTGTTTTGTGACCATGTTTGTCAACCTCTCTTGTGCCCCCACCTCTGTGATCATCTTCTCCAGCCATCCCTCCAACCATGTAATCTATCACATCCCTACCCATCTCTGAAGACGTCATACGCACTTGAAACATTAACTTAGTTCCTCTTCTCACAGATGCTGCCAGACCTGCTGAGTTTTACTGCCATTTTCCATTTTTAACTCATAACCTACTGTGAGTTTACCCTGGCTGTTCGAAAATTTGAATATTATTCAAATAATCTGGGAATAAAAAGCTGGTGTCAGGAAACGCGACCATGAAACTGGATGAAAAGATAACTGGGTCAATAATGTCCTTGAGTGAAAGAATCTGCTCTCCTCACTTGGTCTGGACCTCCATGTGACTCCCGTCCAAAACAACATGGTTAGCTCTTTACTGCCCTCTGTGGTAGCCCAGCACAGTTACACAGCCATACATAGAAATAGACAGAAGCCCTACAGTGCAGAAAGAGGCCATTTGGCCCATTGAGTCTGCACTGACCACAATCCCACCCAGGCCCTACCCCATATCCCGACATATTTTCCCACTAATCCCCCTAACCTATGCATCTAAGGGGCAATTTTTAGCATGGCCAATCAACCTAACCTACACATCTTTGGACTATCTTTGGAGGAAACCCACACCCAGAGGAAACCCACGCAGACATGAGGAGAATTTGCAAACTCCTCACAGACAGTGACCCGAGCCGGGAATTGAACCCAGATCCCTGGAGCTGTGAAGTAGCATTGCTAACCACTGTGCTACCGTGCTGCCCATAATGTTCATCTGAACATGCCCTTTGAACGTTCACCGCCATCACCTACTCATAGTCAACAAATGGCCAGCAACACACATACCTTTGGCAGGAGTGACCACTAGCACTTCCTTTGTAAAGTCCAGACGACACGCTGTTCCAGCTCTTGGAGACTGTGCGAAAAATGCTCCAGGTGACCTTCTGCCAAGATCGCTCCCCATTCTCCACCTCCCTTTAGGGGCTGTTCAGCCCATCAAGCCAACTTCTTACCAACAATAACTCCAACCAGGCCCTATCCCTTTAACCTCACGCATTTACACTGCTAGTTCCCCTGATACTAAGGGACGATATAGCTTGGCCAATCAACCTAACTTGCACATGAGGTGGCACGGCGGTTAGCACTGCTGCCTCACAGCACCAGGGACCCAGGTTCGATTCCTGGCTCGGGTCACTGTCTGTGTAGAATCTGCACATTCTCCCCGTGTCTGCGTGGGTTTCCTTCGGTTTTCCGGTTTCCTCCCACAGTCTGAAAGACTTGCTGGTTAGGGTAAATTGGCCATGCTAAATTCTCCCTCAGTGTACCCGAACAGGTACCGGAGTGTGGCGACTAGGGGATTTTCACAGTAACTTCAATGCAGTGTTAATGTAAGCCAACTGATGACACTAATAAAAAAACTTTTTAAAAAAACTTTGGACTGGTAGGAAATCATAGCATCTGGAGGAAACTGAGGCAGACAGAGGGAGAACATGCAGACTTCACACAGACAGACTGGGTTTGATTCCTGGCTTGAGTCACTGTTTGTGTGGAATCTGTATGTTCTCCCCATGTCTGTGTGGGTTTCCTCCAGGTGTTCAGTTTTCTCCCACAGGCTGAAAGATGTGCTGGTTAGGTACATTGGCCATGCTAAATTCTCCCTCAGTGTACCCGAACAGGCACCAGAGTTCTGTTTTTTAATTTATTTATTAGCATCATAAGTACACTTACATTCACACTGCAATGAACTTACTGTGAAAATCCCCTAGTTGCCACAATCTGGCATCTGTTTGGTCCCTGGTGCTGTGAGGCAGCAACGCTAAGCACTGTGCCACCGTGTCACAAGTTTGGCGGAGTGTGGCGACTAGGGGATTTTCACCGTAACTTCATTGCAGTGTGAATGTAAGCCCACTTGTGACGCTAATAAATAACATGTATTGGGACACAGTGATACCCGGCTCTCTGGCACTGTGAGGCAGCAGGGTTGTGCTGCCCATTTCCCTCTGATGCTGCATTCAGGGGAGTCTGCAATTCTCTGACTGGGATGAAGCGGCCAGAGCAGAAAGCTGGCAGTCAGAACCTTGGCATGCACCTCATCCCCTTCAACAATGTTAACCAACCCATCCAGTCCTTCCACAAAGCCTCAGCAATACAATTTTACACCCCTGGAATCCCAACAGTGCAGAAGGAGGTCATTGGCCCACTGAGTGGTAGCTTGGTGGGGGAGGAATAGAACCCCTACAGTGCAGAAACAGGCCCTTCGGCCCATCGAGTCTGCACCGAACACAATCCCACCCAGACCCTATCCCCATATCCCTACACATTTACCTGCTAATCCCTCTAACCTACACATCCCAGGACACTAAGGGGCAATTTTTAGCATAGCCAATGAACCTAACCCGCACATCTTTGGACTGTGGGAGGAAACCGGAGCACCCGGAGAAAACCCACGCAGACACGAGGAGAATGTGCAAACTCCACACAGGCAGTGACCCGAGCCGGGAATCGAACCCAGGACCCTGGAGCTGTGAAGCAGCAGTGCTAACCCACTGTGCTACCGTGCCGCCCATAATAGGGAATGGGGAAGAGGGGTGGGTGTTTCCATTCTCCTCATTGGAGCTTTGGCTGGTTGTGTTTAAGGAGGGTGTACGCTGGAAGGGACACGGTGCAAAGCGACAGCTCTGATGTCAGGTTGGTTATATATTTCAAAATCAAGATCTGCCCACTCCGCATCTTAGAACACTACAGCACAAACAGGCCCTTCGGCCCACAAGTTGCGCCGATCATATCCATACCTACTAAGCCATAGACCTATCTATAACCCCCAATCCCATTAGATCCCATATACTCATCCAGAAGTCTTTTAAAAGACCCCAGCGAGTTCGCCTCCACCACCACTGACGGCAGCCGATTCCATTCACTCACCACCCTCTGAGTGAAAAACTTACCCCTAATATCACCTCTGTACTTGCTTCCCTGCACCTTAAATCCGTGTCCTCTCGTAGCGACCATTTCAACCCGGGGAAATAGCCTCTGAGAGTCCACCCTATCTATTCCTCTCAACATTTTATAAACTTCTATCAGGTCGCCTCTCAACCTTCGTCTCTCCAGGGAGAAGAGACCTAGCTCCCTCAACCTATCTTCATAAGGCATGCCTCCCAGTCCAGGCAACATCCTTGTAAATCTCCTCTGCACCCTTTCAATAGCTTCTACGTCTTTCCTATAGTGAGGCGACCAGAACTGCGCACAGTACTCCAAGTGGGGTCTGACAAGGGTCTTATAAAGTTATCTTGTAGGGGTGGAGTGATGTCTGTGGGGACCATCGCTCCCAGGCCGCTTTATTCCCTTTTTGCGGCCTGGCAGCGATGTGACAGCGGCATGATTTTCAAACTTCTTCCCCTCACTGAGCATGTGCTGTTCAGAGCTCCGGTCGTTTCGGGTGGGCTAAACCCCGCCCACAGCGCAGTTCAGACCCGTGATTTTTTAATTCAGGCTAAGTGCGTACGGGAGCGCCTGAGAGCTGATTTCCAAGTCGGATCTGAATTGTGCCCAGATTCAGTTCTTAGAATGAAAATGGTAAAATCAGGCACGAAGAGCTTCTGCTGATACATGAAGAGAAAGAGTTTGGTGAAGACAAATGTAGGTCCCCTGCCAGCACAATGCCCAACACAGCACCCTCATCAAGATGGCATTCAGCATGGGCCAAGGCAGAACTGCAGTGTGACCACTGTTCTGGAACCAAAACAACACCCACAGTGCCAAAACTGCACGGGGTGAAGGCTTTTATGCTCAGTTTCAGGATGTGGACATTGTTAATAAGGACACCATTTATCGCCCATTCCCAGTTGTCACGAGGTTTCTCGATATAACTGAAAGGCTGGTTAGGGTTAGAGTCAGTCACGTTGGTGCAAGTTTTATTAAACTAGAAAGAGCACAGAGGAGATTTATTAGGATGCTGCCGGGTCTTGATGGTTTGAGTTATAAGGAGAGGCTGGATAGACTGGGACTTTTTCCTCTGGAGCGTAGGAGGCTGAGGGGTGATCTTATAGAGGTCTATAAAATAATGAGGGGCACAGATCAATCAGAGAGTCAATATCTTTTCCCAAAGGTAGGGGAGTCTAAAACTGGAGGACATATGTTTAAGGTGAGAGAGGAGAGATATAAACGTATCCAGAGGGGCAATTTTTTCACACAGAGGGTGGTGAGTGTCTGGAACAAGCTGCCTGAGGTAGTAGTAGAGGTGGGTACAATTTCATCTTTAAGAAGCATTTAGACAGTTACATGGGTACGGTGGCTATAGAGGGATATGGACCGAATGCGGGCAATTGGGTTATAAAGAACAAAGAACAACACAGCACGGGAAACAGGCCCTTCGGCCCAACGAGCCCGCGCCGCCGTCCCATTGTCTCAGTGACCTATTCATGATTTTAGTCTACACCTAATGTGCGAGGATCAGGGAGGTCCAATATAGGGACAATTTGTTACCCAATCAATCAGCCTAAAAGCACATTTTTGGGATGTGGGAGGAAACCGGAGTACCCGGAGGAAACCCATGCAACCACGGGGAGAACGCGCAAACTCCCACAGACACAGGCCCAAATCCATGTGTCCGCACAGCAACAGAGATAGCCTCTGAGCTGTCATGTTGCCCTCGAGATGGTCCAGTTTAAGCACACCAACGACATGAAGCAGTAGGCAACTCCCGAAGCAACATCCAAGAGCAGCCCACCACAACCTGCCGCATGCATGCCCCTTGCTGGACTTGTAAAGGACTTTAATAAAAAGGGCGGCATGGACAAGTTGGGCTGAAGGGCCTGTTTCCATTGTGTGAACCTCTATGACTCTAAGTCCTAAGACACACGTAGGCCCAAGCCAGATCAGGGTGGCAACTTCCCTCCTTAAAGGGATGTTGGTCAACCGTGCTGGGGAGGCAGTGGCGTAGTGTTATTGTCACCAGACTAGTAATCCAGGGGCCCCAGGGTAATGCTCTGGGGACCCAGGTTCAAATCTCACCACAGCAGGTGGTGAAATTTGAATTCGATTAAAAAAATCTGGAATTAAAAGTCTAATGATGACCATGAAACCATTGTCAATTGTCGGAAAAGCCCATCTGGGTCATTAATGTCCTTTAGGGAATGAAACCCTTCACTGATCTGGCCTACACGTGACTCCAGAGACACAGCAATGTGGTTGACTCTCAACTGCCCTCTGAAATGGTGTCACAGAGCACTCAGTTCCAGGACAGTTAGGGACTAGCAATAAATGCTGGTTTTCCAACATTCCCTGAACAAATAAAAAATCTGCAGTTTTCATGATAAGCAGACAGTGTGAAAGTCACTTTGACGAAGAACAGACATTCTTTTACAATTTCCCCGAGTTTATCAAAGTTTACAAGCAGTTACGGTGAGATTCGAGCCTGATCGGACTGGAGGAACAGTGAGACAACCGTTGCTCTGTGCTCTGTTCCCACGCGGAGGGATGGTGGGTGCAGCATTGGGCTATTTTTCCGAGCATCATGTGCGACTAAACGGAGTAACTGAGAGGGGGACAGGCAGTGAACAACTGGATCGCACCTGCCCTGAAATGGAATCAGTGCTGTGCGATGCAGCAGGATGCTAATTACACAGAGAAGGAGAGGAATTTGCCAGCAGCTTGTGAAAGTGCCAGCCACTACATTCCTCAAGACAAAGTCCAGAGAGAGATCAGTTACCAGCTCCCAGGCTAATAACAAGACCAAAAGAAAATGTGTGAGCCCCTAGATCTGTGTTAAATTAGTTATCGTCTTCCACTTGTTACAACATATTTGAGAAGATTACTTTATTAGTTCATGGAATTTGGCAACACCAGCAAGGCTGATGTTTATTGTCCGTCTCTTGAGAAAGTGGTGGCAAACTACTCTTGTTCTAATTTGATTTGATTTATTATTGTCACATGTATTGGGGTACAGTGAAAAGTATTGTTTCTTGCGCGCTATACAGACAAAGCATAGAGAAGGAAAGGAGAGAGTGTAGAATGCAGTGTTACAGTCAGAGCGAGGGTGTAGAGAAAGATCAACTTAATGCGAGGTAGGTCCATTCAAACGTCTGACAGCAGCAGTGAAGAAGCTGTTCCTGAGTAGGTTGGTACGTGACCTCAGACTTTTGTATCTTTTTCCCGACGGAAGAAGGTGAGAATGTAGTGGGGATGTGGAATGCACTGCCGAGTAAGGTGGTGGAAGCAGGCACGCTAGGGTTGTTTAAGAGTCACTTGGACAGCCACATGAGCGGTCTACATATAGGGGGATATAGCAGGCCTTACTAAACATTGTAGGCTTGGGATTCCGTTTTTGCCTCAGGGATGTAGAGTCTTCGCCTGTTTAATAATGAATTTTTTCTCTCCACAGGCATTTAAGTCCAGCAAGGGGCATGCGTGCGGCAGGTTGTGGTGGGCTGCTCTTGGATGTTGCTTCGGGAGTTGCCTACTGCTTCATGTTGTTGGTGTGCGTAAACTGGACCATCTCGAGGGCATCATGACAGCTCAGAGACTATCTCTGTTGCTGTGTGGACACATGGATTTGGGCCTGTGTCTGTGGGAGTTTGCGCGTTCTCCCCGTGGTTGCGTGGGTTTCCTCCGGGTGCTCCGGTTTCCTCCCACATCCCAAAGATGTGCTTTTAGGCTGATTGATTGGGTAACAAATTGTCCCTATATTGGACCTCCCTGATCCTCGCACATTAGATGTAGACTAAAATCATGAATAGGTCACTGAGACAATGGGACGGCGGCACGGGCTCGTTGGGCCGAAGGGCCTGTTTCCCGTGCTGTGTTGTTCTTTGTTCTTTGTATCAGGGTGTGTGGGGTCCTTAATTATGCTGGCTGCTTTGCCAAGGCAGCGGGAAGTGTAGACAGTCAATGGATGGGAAATTGGTTTGTGTGATGGATTGGGCTACGTTCATGACCCTTTGTAGTTCCTTGCGGTCTTGGGCAGAGCAGGAGCCCATACCAAGCTGTGATACAACCAGAAAGAATGCTTTCTATGGTGCGTTTGTAAAAGTTGGTGAAAGTTGTAGCGGACATGCCAAATTTCCTTAGTCTTCTGAGAAAGTGGAGGTGTTAGTGGGCTTTCTTAACTATAGTGTCGGCGTGGGGGGGGGGGACCAGGACAGGTTGTTGGTGATCTCGATATCTAAAAACGTGAAGTTGTTGACACTTTCTACTTCATCCCTGTTGACGTAGACAGGATGTGGAGATGCCGGCGTTGGGCGGGGGGTAAACACAGTAAGAAGTCTGACAACATCGGGTTTAAGTCCAACCGATTTCTTTGATAGTAAACTCACAAGCTTTCAGGCTTTGTCCTTTGCCTGATGAAGGGACAAACCCCGAAAGCTTGCAAGTTTACTTTCAAATAAATCAGTTGGACTTAAACCTAATGTTGTCAGACTTCTTACGCTGTAGACAGGGACATGTTTGTTCTCCTTCATTTTCAGACAGCCACAGTTCATTTGGTTAGCAGAGAGCAGAGTCTACCCTGCCGTTAGGGAAGGTGCACCCCTGGGCAAAATTGTATTTGTTTCATTCTTTCACGGGATGTTGACATCATCAGCATTTATTACTCATCCTTAACTGCCCTTGAACTGAGCGACTTGTTAGTGACATTCAAGTGTCAACCTGTGGGTCTGGAGGCACGTGTAGGCTGACCCGATAGGGATGGCATTTCCTTCACATTATTGAACCAGATAGGTTTTTTTTTTGAAGGAAGTTTGACAATAATTACATGGTCATCATCAGACTTTTAATCATATTCAGATTTTGTTATCTGCCATGGTGGGATTCAAACCGAGGTCCCCAGAGCATTACCCGAGGTCTGTGTGTGACGAGTGCAGTGACAATCCCATTCTGTCACCACCTCAACAAGGCTGCTCTGTCTTAAGAACATAAGAACATAAGAAATAGGAGCAGGAGT
The DNA here is from genome assembly GCA_037974335.1 of Prionace glauca. Taxonomy (NCBI): domain Eukaryota; kingdom Metazoa; phylum Chordata; class Chondrichthyes; order Carcharhiniformes; family Carcharhinidae; genus Prionace; species Prionace glauca. The sequence goes on along the minus strand of CM075723.1, from coordinate 5,240,455 downwards.
AGGCCATCTAGCCCTTCGAGCCTGCCCCGCCATTCAATAAGATCATGGCTGATCTGTCGTGGCTCAGTTCCACCTTCCCGCCCTCTCCCCATAACCCTTAATCCCCTCTCTTATCAAAAACCCATCAACCCGCTTCTTAAAAATATTTAGCGAGGCAGCCTCCACCACTTCAACGGGCAGAGAATTCCAGAGATTCACCACCCTTTGAGTGAAGAAGTTCCTCTTCAACTCCGTTCTAAACCGCCTCCCCTTTATCTTGAGGCTGTGCTCCCTAGTCCTACTGTCTTTTTTGAGCGGGAAGAGTCTCTCCACCTCTATCCTATCCATCCCATTCATCATCTTATACATCTCAATGAGATCTCCCCTCATTCTTCTAAACTCTAACGAGTACAAGCCTAGTTTATTCAACCTCTCCTCATAGCTCAATCCCCTCAACTCCGGTATCAGCCTAGTAAACCTCCTCTGCACTCCCTCCAGGGCCAAGGGTTTTTTTAACCACCCTTTGTTTTAAATTTATGTTTGTGTTATTATTAATGAAAAGAAAGCCTACGCTTAAATATCTCGACCCTCTGTCGTGGAATACAGACAGGTTTCAACTACAACTAACTGCGAACGAATAATTCATTAATTAGATACCTTATTAAAACTCTCCTTCCTTGAACGAGGTTCAGTAAACCTCTGGCCGTTGACCACAGGGCTTCTTTTGTTTATTTTACAGGCTGATTAGTTTATTTTGAAGTCTCTGTGAATTAGCCTAGTGCCCAGCAACATCCTTAGTCACTGTAGTTCTGCCCAGCAATCAGGTCTCCACACTCCTCTGTGCACCTTCCTCTCAGCGAGGCAGCTAGCCCACCCTGGTGTATCGATCACACCCCCACCCCCTCCACACCCCCAGCTCCCATCTCTCAGCTCAGACCAAGTCTCCGTCCACTGCCGATGGTCTTTCCCAATGGGAGAGCTGATCTGTCCACTCCTGGTCATTAACCACGTGTGGTAGTGAACCCTTTCAGCCAATCAGGATCCTAGGTTGAACTCGGGCTTTCCCGGGCAGTTTAGACACTGGAGCCGGAGTAATTGGGAGCATCACTCTCACTCTCCAGACATGGTTACTCCTGTTATTACACAGTTCCTTAGTTACTCCACCTGATGGTCGCCACTCTGTCCAAGATATTAGACCACACAAACCGGACGCTCAGTTCTGCAGCTCCTTGTAGAAGGATTTGAGTAACGGGGAGTGATTGTTCTTTGACTGAGTTTGGTAACTGAGGGACTCAGCTGTTAAATCCACCAAGGATCCGCGTCAAAAAGAAATGACTGAAATGTTTTCAATTTTTTTCACCAGCTCGTGGGGGATTTTCCACCGTGTCATCTTTCGCCACGGGACGGGGTGATGTCCAGTAATGGGGCGTCGCATCTGTAAAAGTTGTTGGGGTTTAAAAAAAAATAGGGTTTGACTTATTTCCTGTTGGCCGGATTGAAATCTTTCCAATCCGTTTGTTCAAAGTTTAGTGCATTTTCTTGCTGAATAATCATCTCATTCTTGTGTCTAAGGGGGGGGATTGGCGTGAAATTCTTCACTATCTGACCTTCACGGTTTCTACAAAAGCAGAGTTCGGATTTGTGAAGCCAGATTTCACACTGGAATCTGAATTGTGCTGTGCTAACATCAGCTGTGATCATAACAGCAACCACAAAGCAGCAAGGCTTAGCTAATGTTCGATAAGTACAAGGAACATTCCGTCATGAGGGTAATGCAGAAAGGCCTCCTGCGATCCAGAGATAGACTTCCACAGGTTCAATACCCGGGCTGGGCTGACGTTACCAATCTGAGTCAGGCCGTGTAAGGAGGGTGATAAAATCGATCTCAGTGTTAATTATTATCAAAGTTGGCTGCTTAGACCAATAATGGGCAACTTAAACCAGTAAGTGGTCTGCAGGAGTGACCCTATTTCATCTCAGTGGCTGCAAGGTTGAAATCAGGTTGGTTCAATAACCATGAATAAGATTAAATTATTAGTAAATTAAGTTAGTCTCTGGTATAGTACCAGAAGATTGGAGGACAGCAAATGTTGTCCCATTGTTTAAGAAGGGGAGAAGGGACTTCCCTGGGAATTATAGACCGGTGAGTCTTACTTCTGTGGTGGGTAAGGTTTTGGAAAGGATTATTAGAGACAGGATTTATAGTTATTTGGAGAGTAATGAATTGATTAGAGACAGTCAGCATGGTTTTGTAGCGGGTAGGTCATGCCTTACTAACCTTATCGAGTTCTTTGAGAAAGTGACCAAAGAGGTGAATAGGGGTAAGGCAGTTGATGTGGTGTATATGGATTTTAGCAAGGCGTTTGATAAGGTTCACCATGGTAGGCTTCTGCAGAAAATGCAGATGTATGGGATTGGGGGTGATCTAGGTAATTGGATCAGGAATTGGCTAGCAGATAGGAGACAGAGAGTGGTGGTTGATGGGAAATATTCGTCATGGAGTTCGGTTACAAGTGGGATCTGTTTTGGGGCCACTGCTGTTTGTAATTTTTATTAATGATCTGGATGAGGGTATAGTTGGGTGGATTAGTAAGTTTGCTGATGACACCAAAGTCGGAGGTGTAGTAGATTGTGAGGAAGGGTGTCATAGTTTGCAGGATGACTTAGAAAGGTTGCAGAGCTGGGCTGAGAGGTGGCGGATGGAGTTTAATGTGGAGAAGTGTGAGGTAATTCATTTCGGTAGGAATAACAGATGTGTTGAATATAGGGCTAACGGGAGGACTTTGAATAGTGTGGAGGAGCAGAGGGATCTAGGTGTATGTGTACATAGATCCCTGAAAGTTGGGAATCAAGTAGATAAGGTTGTTAAGAAGGCATACGGAGTCTTGGCGTTTATTGGTAGGGGGATTGAATTTAGGAGTCGCAGCGTCATGATGCAACTGCACACATCTCTGGTGCGGCCGCACTTGGAGTTTTGTGTGCAGTTCTGGTCCCCACATTACAGGAAGGATGTAGAGGCTTTGGAGAGGGTGCAGAGGAGGTTTACCAGGATGTTGCCTGGTATGGAGGGGAGATCCTATGAGGAGAGATTGAGAGATTTGGGGTTGTTTTCGCTGGAAAGAAGGCGGCTAAGAGGGGATCTCATTGAAACATATAAGATGATTAGAGGTTTAGACAGGGTAGATAGTGATAGCCTTTTTCCTAGGATGGAGAAAGCTAGCACGAGGGGGCACGATTTTAAATTAAGGGGGGGTAGTTATAGGACAGATGTCAGGGGTAGGTTCTTTACCCAGAGGGTGGTGAGGGACTGGAATGCCCTGCCAGCTGCAGTTGTAAATGCACCTAGTTTGGGGGCGTTTAAGAGATCTGTGGATAGGTTTATGGATGAAAAGGGATTGGTTTAGGCTAGTGGGTCATTGTTTTGTAACTGGTCGGCGCAACATCGTGGGCCGAAGGGCCTGTTCTGCGCTGTAATGTTCTATGTTCTATGTTCTATGTTCTATGTTCTAAATACATTGAATAAATGGCAAATATTTCACAATGAATAATAAAAAGTGCTTAATCATTGATTAGTGGAACTGTTATCATTTTTGTTATTCATTCATGGGACGTGGGTATCGCTGGCTGGCTAGTATTTATTGCCCATCTCTAGCTGTCCTTGGGAAAGTGGTGGTGAGCTGCCTTCTTGAATCTCTGCAGTCCGGGTGCATTTCTCCACAACGTCATCAGGGAGGAAGTTCCAGGATTTTGACCCAGCGGCGGCGAAGGAACAGCGATGTATTTCCGAGTCAGGGCAGTAACTTCGATGGGAAACGTGAAAGAGATACTTACACCTTGGACACAGCGGGAGCTCGCGGCTCTCACAGTCAGTGCTGTGAGCAGTTAGCACGCACCTCACTTCACGTGCTTTATGTGCGAAGCCAGGAAAATAACCACGTGGATTGAAATCAGCGGAATGTGGAAATCCTGCGCAAGAGCCAGTGAACGTCACCACCGATTCCATCCTTCCCCAGATCAGTGCGGCTGTCTGCCAGCAGCAGGTAGAATTCAGAAAATCAATGGCGTTTCTCACTGACCATACCTGTGAGGATGAGAGTGGATTATGGGAATGATGGAAGCCCAAGGAGCCAGACACCTCCTGTGGGAATATTGCTGACTTGTTGCTGAATGGAAGCTCCCCTGCGGACAGATTAGCCGCAGTTTTCCAGCGTTTTCAATTTTGATCGCTCAGGTAGCGAGATAAGTCAATAATAATCGAGAGTTATAGATGGTAGATTGTGAGAAATATCACCCAACACATAGATAAATGGACGGATAAGGAGCTATAGATAAATTGACATAGAGTGCGATCAATAAAGAGATGATAATAGAGATAAATAGACATCTACTGAAATAAAGCAATTGACATGCAGACAACTGGACAGAGATATAAATTTTGTGATAACAGATAGACAAACGGGCAGTTTTCTCACACAATGCTATGGGATTTATCCAGTGTGGTCAGTGTTATTCGGCCTTCAGTCAGCACGGTCCGCGCTTTCCACAAATGTAAAGCTGGCTGGAAACACTCCACAGAACTCTCCGAGGTGAGGTAGTTGAGGAGAGACACATCTAACATCACACCAGTTGCCACAGATTCGAACAATCCCCACCAATTCCATCCTTCCCCAGCTCGGCACGGCTGCCCACCAGCTGCAGGTAGACTTCAGAAAAATAAATGGCATTCTCACTGACCGCACCTGCTCGGGTGAGAGTGGATTGGGGGAATGATAGAAGCTCCAGACACCATCTGTGGAAATATTGCTGACTTCTTGCTGAATGGAGACTCCCCAGTGGACAGACTGGGGATATTTGACTGTGACTGGTGACGTTGCACTGTTCATGGGCCGGGAGAATTGGTTTAATGGGTAACGACATAAAACAGTCACTACAATAAATCCAATCAGCAATTTAAGGCAGTACGGTGGCACAGTGGTTAACACTGCTGCCTCACAGCGCCAGGGTCCCGGGTTCAATTCCCAGTTCAGGTCACTGTCAGTGCAGTCTGCACATTCTCCCCGTGTCTGTGTGGGTGTCCTCCGGGTACTCCGGTTTCCTCCCACAGTCCGAAAGATGTGTTGGTTAGGGTGCATTGGCCGTGCTAAATGTTCCCTCAGTGTAACCCGAACAGGCGCCGGAATGTGGCGACTAGGGGAGGGTCCTGAAAGAAATGGCAGAGGTGATAGTGGATGCCTTGGTGGTTATTTTCCAGACGTCGCTGGATTCCGGGGAAGTGCCGGAAGATTGGAAAACGGCTAATGTTACGCCGTTGTTTAAGAAGGGTGCCAGGCAAAAGGCGGGGAATTATAGGCCAGTTAGTTTAACGTCTGTGGTAGGTAAAATGTTAGAATCCGTCATTAAGGAGGAAATAGCGAGGCATCTTGAGGGGAACTACTTGATAGAGCAGACGCAAAATGGTTTCATTAAAGGGAAGTCGTGTCTGACAAATTTACTGGAGTTCTATGAGGATGTGTCTAGGGCAGTGGATAGAGGAGAGCCGGTGGATGTGGTCTTTCTGGATTTTCAGAAGGCGTTTGACAAGGTACCTCACAAGAGGTTATTGCAGAAGGTAAGGGGGCATGGAGTTGGGGGTAGGGTGTTAGCGTGGATAGAGGATTGGTTGTCAAATAGGAGGCAGAGAGTGGGGGTCAATGGGTGCTATTCGGATTGGCGGTTGGTGACTAGTGGAGTGCCCCAGGGGTCGGTGCTGGGGCCTCAGCTATTTACCATTTATATAGATGATCTGGAGGAGGGAACCGAGTGTAGGGTGTCGAAATTTGCTGATGACACCAAAATTGGTGAAAAGGCAAATTGTGCAGAGGGTGGGGAGAGTCTGCAGAAGGATCTAGATAGGCTGGGCGAATGGGCCAGGATATGGCAAATGGAATTTAATGTTGGCAAGTGCGAGGTGGTCCACTTTGGTAGGAATAATGGTAGGAAGGATTATTACTTACGTGGAGAAAAACTGCAGCAGGCGACGGTGCAGAGGGACCTCGGGGTCCTTGTGCATGAGTCGCAAAAACCCAGCTTGCAGGTGCAGCAGGTGGTCAGGAAGGCAAATGGGATGCTGGCCTTCATAGCGAGGGGGATTGAATATAAAAGTAGGGAGGTCTTGCTGCAGCTGTATAGGGCATTGGTGAGGCCGCAGCTGGAGTACTGTGTGCAGTTTTGGGCGCCGTACTTACGCAAGGATATTTTAGCCTTGGAGGGAGTGCAGAGGAGGTTTACTAGGCTGATACCGGAGTTGAGGGGGTTGAGCTATGAGGAGAGGCTGAATAGATTAGGCTTGTACTCATTAGAGTTTAGAAGAATGAGGGGAGATCTCATTGAGATGTATAAGATGATGAATGGGATGGATAGGATAGAGGTGGAGAGACTCTTGCCGCTCAGAAAGGATAGTAGGACTAGGGGACGCAGCCTCAAGATAAAAGGGGGGCGGTTTAAAACGGAGTTGAGGAGGAACTTCTTCACTCAAAGGGTGGTGAATCTCTGGAATTCTCTACCCGTTGAAGTGATGGAGGCTGCCTCGCTAAATATTTTCAAGAAGCGGGTTGATGGGTTTTTGATAAGAGAGGGGATTAAGGGTTATGGGGAGAGGGCGGGAATGTGGAACTGAGCCACGACAGATCAGCCATGATCTTATTGAATGGCGGGGCAGGCTCGAAGGGCTAGATGGCCTACTCCTGCTCCTATTTCTTATGTTCTTATGTTCAACCTACTTGTGACAAAAATAAACAAACTTAAACTGAGGGGAAACTTCTTGAGCAGGGTGGAGACAACATGGAACTTGTTATCACAGAGAGTTGCTGAAGTAGTTTGGGGAGATGGTGGTGTTGTGATGTTGTTAGCGGATTAGTAATTCAGTGGCCCAGGTTAATGCTCTGGGGGGGCTCAGGATCAAACCCCACCTCAGGAAAAGGTGGAATTTAAATTAAATTAATAAATATGGAATATAAAGCTAGTCTCAGTGATGGCAACCATGACAACTATCATTGATTGGTTTGAAAAACTCATGTCACTTATATCCTCTAGGGAAGGAAATCTGCCATCATTACCTGGTCTAGCCCACGTCTGACTCCAGACGCAAAGCAAGATGGTTGATTATTAACAGCCATTGAATCAATACAGTGCAGAAAGAGGCCATTCAGCCCATCAGGTTTGCACTGACTCTCCAAAAGAGAATCCCACCCAGACCTTCTCCTCTGCCCTATCTCCACAATCCTGTGCATTTACCATGGCTAAATTACCTTCCCTACACATTTGATTTATTATTGTCACATACATTAACATGCAGTGAAAGGTATTGATTCTTGCACGCTATACAGACAAAGCATACCATTCATAGAGAAGGAAAGGAGAGAGTGCAGAATGTAGTGTTACAGTCACAGCGAGGGTGTAGAGAAAGATCAACTTAATGTGAGGTAGGTCCATTCAAAAGTCTGACAGCAGCAGGGAAGAAGCTGTTCTTGAGTTGGTGGGCATGTGAACTTTTTCCTATGGAGGAAGGTGGAAGAGAGAATGTCCGGGGTGCGTGGGGTCTTTGATTATGCTGGCTGCTTTTCCGAGGCAGCGGGAAGTGTAGACAGAATCAATAGATGGGAGGCTGGTTTAAAACACCAGGTTAAAGTCCTACAGGTTTATTTGGCAGCACGAGCTTTCGGAGCGCTGCTCCTTCATCAGGGGAGTGAGGACTTGTGTTCTCGGCCAATGGTCATTAAGACACGTTGCTTGGTGTCTGCGAATGCCCCCTGCCAGCTGATCCATGCAGGATCTGAGTGCTCGTCCAGGTACCCCACCCGGGCCAGTCACTTTCCATGCGTTGACCTTTGAGAAAGCTGCTCTGATGTTGGTAATGGCAACCTCAGACACAGGTTCATTCGAGGCTCCTGGGTGCCCTCGCTGACCTCTTGCTCAAAGAGTTCAGTTCATTGGGAAGAGGTGCATTGGAATTAGCGATTTTACATGACTTCATTTGGTAGCCTGTTACGTCTTGCAGACCTTGCCATATTCGACAGGGGTCTGTGTGTCTAGCCTGGGCCTTTGGCTTGGTCCGGTACTGTCTTTTGGCATCCTTAATGGATCTCTGTAGATCACACCTGGCTTTCTTGTAAAGGTCAGATTCGCCTGACTTGAATGCCTCAGATCTGGACTTCAGCAAGCAACAGATATCCCTTAGTTGGGACACTAAGGGGCAATTTAGCAATGGCCAATGCAGCCAACCTGCACACCTTTGGACTGTGGGAAGAAACCAGAGTACCCGGAGGAAACCCACACAGACATGGGGAGAATGTGCAAACCCCACACAGACAGTAACCCAAGGCTGGAATTGAACCCGAGTCACTGGCACTGAGAGGCAGCAGGGCTAACCACTGTGCCACTGTGCTGCCTAGAATGCCCCTCAGTTTAAGGGCATTTAGGGACAGGCAATGAATGTTGGCTTTGTCAGTGATGCCCTCTCCCCATGACAACATTTTAAAATAGTGAATATATTGGACAGGAAGCCAGAAAAGCATAGAAAATGCCATTCTGCCCATCAAGCCAATGCTGGCTGAAAGAATTGAGCATAAAGTTAATCCCACATTGCAGCACTTGGCCTATAGCCCATTGGTTACAACACTTTAGGGTCATATTCAAACACCTTTTCATTAAGATGTGGTTTCTGTGTTTACCACCCTTTCAGGTACAGGAAGAATTGCTTCATCTTGCCTTGAATCCATCGACCAATCATTGTAAATCCACGTCCCTTGGTCACTGACCTCTCTGCCCCAGGCCCTGCCCACCCGCTCTAACCAGCTCCCTCACAACTTGGTGCCTGTCAATCAAATCTCCTCCTCATCCCCCCTCCGCTCCCAGGGGAATAACCCCGGCCTGTTCAAAGAGCAATGCTGATAGGTGGATAGAAGGAGGTTGGAGTGGGCATAACCATTGGCTCCGACTAGTTGGACAGAATGGCCTTTACTTGATGGAATTGTGTGAGCAAAGTTAAAGTGTTTGGTGGAGTGTTGGGAGGAGTTAACACAGGGGTAATGCAAATTGACCTGAAAATTAAAACGTTTAAAGGATTAAGTTCCGGGGAACAGGCTGCAAAGTGGAGTTAAAGCCACATCAGATTATTGACAATCTTGTCGAGTGGCAGAATGTTTCTCTATCTCCTGATGTTCTGGCCTTTGGTCTTATGGGGACATGTTGCATTAATTGGTTTGTATAGAAGATTAAGGGTGTTTTTTTCATTCTTCCATGAGGCATGAGTGCTGTTAGCAAGCTCAGCATTTATTGCCAGTCTCTAATGTCCTTTCAGAAGATGATGGTGAGCTGCCTTCTTGAATCACCTGCTGTTCATTTGGTGTAGGCAAACCACGTGGTGGTAATGAGGAAATTCAGGAGTTTGGCCCAGGATGGTGGGTGTCTTGGAGCAGAACCTGCAGATGGTGGTGTTCCCATACATCTGCTACCTTTGTCTTTCTAGATTGTAGGAGTCATGGGTTTGGAAGGTGCTGTCAGAGGAGCCTTGGTGAGATGCTGCAGTGCACCTTGTAGCTGCAACTGTGTGTCCATGGTGGAGGGGGTGGATGCTTAAGGAACACGGTTGTGATAACACTGGGGAATCACTGATTGACCTCATAGAGGTCTACAGTATGCAAACAGGCCCTTCGGCCCAACTTGTCCATGCTGCCCCTTTTTTTAACCACCTGAGCTAGTCCCACTTGCCCGGTGGGGTTTGTTGAGTATGAGTTCCCCCGGTAACAGGCCGTGGTGACCTGCCCAGCTGCAGCTGATTACCTGGGCCTTTTATAAGGCAGGCCCAGGACTGGGCCTGCTGGCCTGCAGTCACAAGCCGAGACTAGTGTGTGTACACCCACGGTAGCGCTTTCACTTTTCATTCTCTAATAAACTATGTTTTCATCCAATCAGGTTTCCTGAGTCATTACAACAGTCATGTCACCTCCCCCCCTCCCCCCCCCCCCCGACCTTGTCCTGATTCTGGGTCATGAACAGAGGAAAAGGCCTGTACTTTTTAAGCAGTTTGGTCTTTGATTCGAGGCAAGATTCTGGGTCATGAACAGAGGGAAAGGCCTGTACTTTTTAAGCAGTTTGGTCTTTGATTCGAGGCAGGAACAAGGTTCTGCAAAGACTGTTTGGGAATCAGCCCCATCTACTGGACCACAGTGTGAATTACACATCCTCACCATTCCAAAGTGGTCCAAAGAGGTGCACAATCCAGCGGGGGGGGGGGGGGGGGGGGCTTTATGGGTAGAATCTTACCAGCATTGAAGATTCCTACAGGTCAGGACTAGGCCGTGACCTCACTGGCGATGCCTGGCTGCCCACTTCCACCATTTTACCACCGATTTAAGATCCCTCCAGAGAAGGCATCACCATCCAGTTACAGGCAGGGGAAGCACCCAGCTTCTCCAATGGGAGGGCAAACCTATCAGCCCCCCTGTGGCAGGTAGGAGGGTAACTGTTATGGGGGATTTTACCTTTACTAATATTGACTGGAATTGTTATAGCTCTAGCTCGTTAGTGGGCGGCACGGTAGCACAGTGGGTTAGCACTGCTGCTTCACAGCTCCAGGGTCCTGGGTTCGATTCCCGGCTCGGGTCACTGCCTGTGTGGAGTTTGCACATTCTCCTCGTGTCTGCGTGGGTTTTCTCCGGGTGCTCCGGTTTCCTCCCACAGTCCAAAGATGTGCGGGTTAGGTTCATTGGCTATGCTAAAATTGCCCCTTAGTGTCCTGGGATGTGTAGGTTAGAGGGATTAGCAGGTAAAATGTGTAGGGATATGGGGATAGGGTCTGGGTGGGATTGTGTTCGGTGCAGACTCGATGGGCCGAAGGGCCTGTTTCTGCACTGTAGGGTTCTAGGGTGAGAGGGGTCAGTTTTTGTACAATGCGTGCAGGAAGGTTTTTTAACTCAGTATGTAGATAGGCCAACTAGAGGTGAGGTGGAGAGACTCTTCCCGCTCAAAAAAGACAGTAGGACTAGGGGGCACAGCCTCAAGATAAAGGGGGGGCGGTTTAGAACAGAGTTAAGGAGGAACTTCTTCACTCAAAGGGTGGTGAATCTCTGGAATTTTCTGCCCGTTGAAGTGGTGGAGGCTGCCTCGCTAAATATTTTTAAGAAGCGGGTTGATGGGTTCTTGATAAGAGAGAGGATTAAGGGTTATGGGGAGAGGGCCGGAAGGTGGAACTGAGCCACGACAGATCAGCCATGATCTTATTGAATGGTGGGGCAGGCTCGAAGGGCCAGATGGCCTACTCCTACTCCAATTTCTTATCTTCTTATATTGGATTTGGTGCTGGGAAATGAGCCAGACCAGGTGCTAGACTTGGAAGTTGGTGTGCACTTTGGTGATAGTGACCACAATTCGGTTACGTTCACCTTAGTGATGGAAAGGGATAGGCTAATGTTACGCCGTTGTTTAAGAAGGGTGCCAGGCAAAAGGCAGGGAATTATAGGCCGGTTAGTTTAACGTCTGTGGTAGGTAAAATGTTAGAATCCGTCATTAAAGAGGAAATTGCGAGGCATCTTGAAGGGAATTGCTTGATAGAGCAGACGCAGCACGGTTTCATTAAAGGGAAGTCGTGTCTGACAAATTTACTGGAGTTCTATGAGGATGTGTCTAGGGCGGTGGATAGAGGAGAGCCGGTGGATGTGGTCTTTCTGGATTTTCAGAAGGCGTTTGACAAAGTACCTCATAAGAGGTTATCGCAGAAGGTCAGGGGACATGGAGTTGGGGATAGGGTGTTAGCGTGGATAGAGGATTGGTTGTCAAATAGGAGGCAGAGAGTGGGGGTCAATGGGTGCTATTCGGATTGGTGGTTGGTGACTAGTGGGTTGGTGCTGGGGCCTCAGCTTTTTACCATTTATATAGATGATCTGGAGGAGGGAACCGAGTGCAGGGTGTCGAAATTTGCGGATGACACCAAGATTGAAGGAACGGCAAATTGTGTGGAGGGTGTGGAGAGTCTGCAGAGGGATCTAGATAGGCTGGGCGAATGGGCCAGGAAATGGCAAATGGAATTTAATGTTGGCAAGTGTGAGGTGGTCCACTTTGGAAGGAAGAATGATAGGAAGGACTATTACTTATGTGGCGAAAAACTGCAGCAGGCGACGGTGCAGAGGGACCTCGGGGTCCTTGTGCATGAGTCGCAAAAACCCAGCTTGCAGGTGCAGCAGGTGGTCAGGAAGGCGAATGGGATGCTGGCCTTCATAGCGAGGGGGATTGAATATAAAAGTAGGGAGGTCTTGCTGCAGCTGTATAGGGCATTGGTGAGGCCGCAGCTGGAGTACTGTGTGCAGTTTTGGGCGCCGCACCTGCGCAAAGATATTTTGGCCTTGGAGGGAGTGCAGAGGAGGTTTACTAGGCTGATACCGGAGTTGAGGGGGTTGAGCTATGAGGAGAGGCTGAATGAACTAGGCTTGTACTCGTTGGAGTTTAGAAGAATGAGGGGAGTTCTCATTGAGACGTATAAGATGATGAATGGGATGGATAGGATAGAGGTGGAGAGACTCTTCCCGCTCAAAAAAGACAGTAGGACTAGGGGGCACAGCCTCAAGATAAAGGGGAGGCGGTTTAGTACAGAGTTGAGGAGGAACTTCTTCACTCAAAGGGTGGTGAATCTCTGGAATTCTCTACCCGTTGAAGTGGTGGAGGCTGCCTCGCTAAATATTTTCAAGCGGGTTGATGGGTTTTTGATAAGAGAGGGGATTAAAGGTTATGGGGAGAGGGCGGGAATGTGGAACTGAGCCACGACAGATCAGCCATGATCTTATTGAATGGCGGGGCAGGCTTGAAGGGCCAGATGGCCTACTCCTGCTCCTATTTCTTATGTTCTTATGAACTTCGGGTCAGTAGTTTTAGCTGGGGCAAGGGTAATTATGAGGCTATTAGGAGAGAATTAGGAAGCATAGGTTGGACTAGGAGATTACAGGGACTGGGAACGTCTGAAATGTGGAGTTTTTTCAAGGAGCAGCTACTGCGAGTCCGTGATTGGTATGTCCCTGTCAGGCAAGGAGGAATTGGTAGGGCTAGGGAACCGTGGTGCACCAAAAAAGTTTTCTCGTTGGTTAAGAGGAAAAAGGAGGCTTATATTCGGATGAGACATGAGGGCTCGGGTAGTGCACTAGAAAACTTTAGATTGGCTAGGAGGGAGTTGAAGAGTGAGCTAAGAAGGGCTAAAAGAGGACATGAGAAGACTTTGGCTGATAGGGTTAAGGAAAATCCTAAGGCGTTCTATAGGTATGTCAAGAACAGAAGGTTGGTTAGGGCAAGATTAGGGCCAGTTATAGACAGCAGAGGGAAGTTATGTGTGGAACCGGAGGAGATTGGAGAGGCATTGAACCAATATTTCTCTTCGGTGTTCACGCAGGGGGTCATGGATATCGCTGAGGAGGACACTAGATTGCAGGGGAGTAGAATTGACAGTGTTGCAGTTGATAAGGAGGAAGGCATACAGTGTCTTGGTAGGGGGATTGAATTTAGGTGTCGCAGCGTCATGTTGCAACTGTACACAACTCTGGTGCGGCCGCACTTGGAGTACTGTGTGCAGTTCTGGTCCCCACATTACAGGAAGGATGTGGAGGCTTTGGAGAAGGTGCAGAGGAGGTTTACCAGGATGTTGCCTGGTATGGAGGGGAGGTCCTATGAGGAGAGACTGAGGGATTTGGGGTTGTTTTCGCTGGAAAGAAGGCGGCTAAGAGGGGATCTTATTGAAACATATGAGATGATTAGAGGTTTAGATAGGGTGGACATTTCTCTGATGGAGAAATCTAGCACGAGGGGGCATGACTTTAAATTAAGGGGGGTAGTTATAGGACTGATGTCAGGGGTAGGTTCTTTACCCAGAGGGTGGTGAGGGACTGGAATGCCCTGCCAGCTGCAGTTGTAAATGCTCCTAGTTTGGGGGCGTTTAAGAGATCTGTGGATAGGTTTATGGATGAAAAGGGATTAGTTTAGGTTAGTGGGTCATTGTTTTTTTAACTGGTCGGCGCAACATCGTGGGCCGAAGGGCCTGTTCTGCGCTGTAATGTTCTATGTTCTATGTTACGAGGGCAGCCTGAGATGGGCGCACCTTCGGAAAACACATAACATTATTAAAACTATCTGTGGCCAGCGTGATCGCCGTTGAGTGAGGGACCCTGTCCACCGGGTGGTCTGTGACCCTGTGACAGAGGGAGGCAGTACTTGAGGTTGGATTGGTTCCCCTCGAGGGTTTTGCCAGGCTTCACTCGCAGCCTGGGGCCTGTGAGCTGCCAATCGGATCCTGGCAGCATTCTCAATCTGACCACGAGAGGCCAGATAACGGCCAGTAGTAATCTCACGGTTGCTGGTGCCGTACAGACAGCTGCTCCTGAGGCTCACCTACCCCCCCCACAGGGAGATCACCTGAAGGAAGGGGCGTTCCCCCCCCTATCCCCTCCTCAGCATTTCACTCCCAGGTCCATTAAGAGACTCAGCGTTTGCCAATAATGCCTCAACTCTCAGAGGAAACGCTGACGCACGGGAAGGATTATCGATGAGGGTGCTAACCTCAGCCTCCCGGGTAGGGCCTGCACCCTGCTGTTATAAAGTCAGACGTTCAAGTGACACTGACAATGGTTGACCCTGGGGTACTGGGCAACACTGCAACGTCGGAGCATCGCCCACCATTCTGACAGGTGACGGTGGAAGATTCAACCGGATATAAGAACATAAGAAATAGGAGCAGGAGTAGGCCATCTGGCCCTTCGAGCCTGCCCCGCCACTCAATAAGATCATGGCTGATCTGTCGTGGCTCAGTTCCACATTCCCGCCCTCTCCCCATAACCCTTAATCCCCTCTCTTATCAAAAACCCATCAACCCGATTCTTAAAAATATTTAGCGAGGCAGCCTCCACCACTTCAACGGGCAGAGAATTCCAGAGATTCACCACCCTTTGAGTGAAGAAGTTCCTCCTCAACTCTGTTCTAAACCGCCCCCCCCCCCTTTATCTTGAGGCTGTGCCCCCTAGTCCTACTGTCTTTTTTGAGCGGGAAGAGTCTCTCCACCTCTATCCTATCCATCCCATTCATCATCTTATACGTCTCAATGAGATCTCCCCTCATTCTTCTAAACTCTAACGAGTACAAGCCTAGTTTATTCAGCCTCTCCTCATAGCTCAATCCCCTCAACTCCGGTATCAGCCTAGTAAACCTCCTCTGCACTCCCTCCAGGGCCAAAATATCTTTGCGCAGGTGCGGCGCCCAAAACTGCACACAGTACTCCAGCTGCGGCCTCACCGATGCCCTATACAGCTGCAGCAAGACCTCCCTACTTTTCCCTACTTTTAGAGGGACGTTTTTCATGCAGAGGGTGGTGGGGGCCTGGAATGCGCTGCCAAGTAGGGTGGTGGAGGCAGACGCGCTGGCATCATTTAAGAATTACCTGGATGGTCACGTGAGCAGGCTGGGAATGGAGGGATACAAACGAGTGGTCTGGTTGGTTCAATGAGCGGTGCAGGCTTGGAGGGCCGAAGGGCCTGTTTCCTGAGGTGTACTGTTCTTTGTCCTTCGTTGTCCTATTCCTCAAAGCAGTGACGCTGGGACTGTCTAAGGCACCGGTTAGGTCACAGCTGGAGTCCTGCCTGCCTGCTGCTCCGGTCAACGCACTGCAGCAAAGATGTGTGGCCAGGATTCTCCAAACCCGCTGGGATTTTCCAGTCCTGCCGCAGTGAAGTGGAACTTTGGCCAAATCCTCCATTCTCGCTGGCAGTAGCAGCAGGACACAAACGGCCGGAGTATTCTGGCTGGTGATTGCGTTGGAGAGGAGATTGCGTTAGAGGGGATGTTGCCTGGACTGGAGAATTTTAGTTACGAAGGAAGATTGGTTGGATGTGTGTGGTTTACTCTGGATCCGAAGAGGCTGAGGTGAAACCTCATTTAAATGGATAATTTATGGGGGTATATGGTGAATAGGAAGTGACTATTCCCCTGGGTTAAAGATCTCTAACCAGATGGAATATATCGAGGGAAAATAAAGAAACTTACCTAAATTCCTTCAACAGCGCCTTCCAAACCCATGACCTGTACCATCTAGAAGGACACAAACAGTCAATGCCTGGGATCACCATCACTGGCAAGTTCTCCTCCAAATCATACACGATTCTAACTTGGAAATATCATAAAATCATAGAACCATCCAGTACATATAAGATGAAACATAGGGCATTGGTGAGGCCGCAGCTGGAGTACTGTGTGCAGTTTTGGGCGCCGCACCTGCGCAAGGATATTTTGGCCCTGGAGGGAGTGCAGAGGAGGTTTACTCGGCTGATACCGGAGTTGAGGGGATTGAGCTATGAGGAGAGGCTGAATAAACTAGGCTTGTACTCGTTAGAGTTTAGAAGAATGAGGAGAGATCTCATTGAGACGTATAAGATGATGAATGGGATGGATAGGATAGAGGTGGAGAGACTGTTCCCGCTCAAAAAAGACAGTAGGACTAGGGGGCACAGCCTCAAGATAAAGGGGGGGCGGTTTAGAACAGAGTTGAGGAGGAACTTCTTCACTCAAAGGGTGGTGAATCTCTGGAATTCTCTGCCCGTTGAAGTGGTGGAGGCTGCCTCGCTAAATATTTTTAAGAAACGGGTTGATAGGTTTTTGATAAGAGAAGGGATTAAGGGTTATGGGGAGAGGGCGGGAAGGTGGAGCTGAGTCACGACAGATCAGCCATGATCTTATTGAATGGCGGGGCAGGCTCGAAGGGCCAGATGGCCTACTCCTGCTCCTATTTCTTATGTTCTTATGTTCTTATGAAACATTTAAGATGATTAGAGGTTTAGACAGGGTAGATAGTGATAGCCTTTTTCCTAGGATGGAGAAAGCTAGCATGATGGGGCACGACTTTAAATTAAAGGGGTGTAGTTATAGGACTGATGTCAGGGGTAGGTTCTTTACCCAGAGGGTGGTGAGGGACTGGAATGCCCTGCCAGCTGCAGTTGTAAATGCACCTAGTTTGGGGGCGTTTAAAAGATCTGTGGATAGGTTTATGGACGAAAAGGGATTGGTTTAGGCTAGTGGGTCATTGTTTTGTAACTGGTCGGCGCAACATCGTGGGCCGAAGGGCCTGTTCTGCGCTGTAATGTTCTATGTTCTATGTTCTATGTACTGATGAGGCCCTTCAGCCCATTGAATCTGCACCTTAGAAACACCTGAACTCCCATCTAATCCCATCTGCCAGCACTTGGCCCGTAGCCCTGAATGTTATAATGTGCCAAGTGTTCACCCAAGTACTTTTTAAAGGATGTGAGGCCTCCACTACCTTCCCAGGCAGTGCATTCCAGACCGTCACCACTGTCTGGGTAAAAAACATTTCCTCACATCCCCCGCTAAACCTCCTGCCCCTCACCCTGAGCCTCTGTCCCCTCGCAACTGACCCTTCAACTAAGGGGAACTGCTGCTCCTTATTCACTCTGTCCATGTCTCTCATGATCTCGAACACCTCAATGAGGTCGCTCCTCAGTCTTCTCTGTTCCAAGGAAAACAGCCCAAGCCTACGCGATGTCTCTTCATAATTTAAATGTTCCATCCCAGGGCAGCATCCTGGTGAATCTCCTCTGCCGTCCCCCTCCTGTACAATCACATCCTTCCTATAATGTGGTGACCAGAACTGCACACAGTGCTCCAGCTGTGGCTAGAACGGAGTTGAGGAGGAACTTCTTCACTCAAAGGGTGGTGAATCTCTGGAATTCTCTGCCCGTTGAAGTGGTGGAGGCTGCCTCACTAAATACATTTAAGACGCGGGTTGGTAGGCAAGGGGATTAAGGGTTATGGGGAGACGGCAGGAATGTGGAACTGAGCCACAACAGATCAGCCATGATCTTATTGAATGGCGGGGCAGGCTCGAAGGGTTAGATGGCCTACTCCTGCTCCTATTTCTTATGTTCTTATGTTCACCTATGTTCTTTACAACTCCAATGTGACTTCCCTGCTTTGTAATCTATGCCTCGATTGATAAAAGGCATGCAGGACACATGCCTTTCCACTTTCAGAGATCTGTGCACCAGGACCTTTTGTTCTACAGAACTTCCTAGTGTCCTACTATTCATTGAATACTTTATCTAATTACTCCTTCCAAAGTGTATCAGCTCACAATTTTCAGGGTTAAATTCCATCTGCCACTTATCTGCCCATTTGACTATTCTGTTTATATCTTCTTATAGCCCAGGACACCCATCCAATCTCTGTGTCATCCACAAACTTATTCATCCTACCCTCACATAGTCATCATGTCTTTTATATAAATGATAAATAAGGGAAGCCATGAAGGAGTTGTGTAGAATGTTGCTGAGGCCACAGCTGGGGCACTGTGTGCAGTTCTGGGAAGCACATTATAGGAAGGGTGTGATCGCACTGGAGGGGGGTATAGAGGAGATTCACCAGGATGCTGCCCTGGGATGGAATATTTCAGTTATGAAGAGAGATTGGATAGGCTTGGATTGTTTTCATTGGAGTAGAGGAGACGGAGAGGGCCCAGCACAGATGCCCGTGGTACACCACTGGACACTGGCCTCCAGTCACTGATGCAGCCTTCTGTCATTACCCTCTGTCTCCTACAACTGAGCCAATTTTCAATCCACTTTATCAAATTACCCTGTATCCCAAGTGAATGTTACCTCTTATTGTTCTGAACTCCAAGGAGTACAGGACCAAACCAGTTTGGCAGTCCCTCTATACCTGGGACCAGCCTGGTAAACCTCTTCTGTATACAGCCTCTAGTGAGAATATGTCTTTCCTTAGATAAGTTAGATCCTGATCTGTATCTCAATTCAACGATGAATAATAGGGGCCCAAAACAGATCCCTGTGGTGCGCTTCCAATTACTAAAGCAGCCTTCTGGTCACCTCACTACAGGAAGGATGTGGAAGCTATTGAGAGGGTGCAGAGGAGATTTACAAGGATGTTGCCTTGATTGGGAGGCATGCCTTATGAAGATAGGTTAAGGGAGCTCGGTCTCTTCTCCCTGGAGAGACGAAGGTTGAGAGGCGACCTGATAGAGGTTTATAAGATGTTGAGAGGTATAGATAGGGTGGACTCTCAGAGGCTATTTCCCAGGGCTGAAATGGTCACTGTGAGAGGACACAGGTTTAAGGTGCTGGGGAGCAGGTACAGAGGAGATGTCAGGGGTAAGTTTTTCACTCAAGAGGGTGGTGAGTGAGTGGAATCGGCTGCCATCGGTGGTGGTAGAGGCGAACTCGCTGGGGTCTTTTAAAAGACTTCTGGATGAGTACATGGGATTTAATGGGATTGGGAGTTACAGATAGTTCTATGGCCTGGTAGGTATGGATATGATCGGCGCAACTTGTGGGCCGAAGGGCCTGTTTGTGCTGCAGTGCTCCATGTTCTATGTTCTATCACCCTCAGCCTCCTACAACTGAACCAATTTTTGCCATTGCATCGCCATTCCTTCACAGTCGCTGGGTCCCAATCCTGGAACTCCCTCCCTAACAGCACTGTGGATGTACTTACCGACATGGACTGCAGCAGTTCAGGAAGGCAGCTCACCACCACCTTCTCAAGGGAAATTAGGGCTGGACAATAAATGCTGGCCTAGCCAGCAACACCCATGTCCCACAGGGGCCTCAGCTATTTACCATTTATATAGATGATCTGGAGGAGGGAACCGAGTGCAGGGTGTCGAAATTTGCTGATGACACCAAGATTGGGGGAAAGGCAAATTGTGCGGAGGGTGTGGAGAGTCTGCAGAAGGATCTAGATAGGCTGGGCGAATGGGCCAGGAAATGGCAAATGGAATTTAATGTTGGCAAGTGTGAGGTGGTCCACTTTGGTAGGAGGAATGGTAGGAAGGACTATTACTTACATGGCGAAAAACTGCAGCAGGCGACGGTGCAGAGGGACCTCGGGGTCCTTGTGCATGAGTCGCAAAAACCCAGCTTGCAGGTGCAGCAGGTGGTCAGGAAGGCGAATGGGATGCTGGCCTTCATAGCGAGGGGGATTGAATATAAAAGTAGGGAGGTCTTGCTGCAGCTGTATAGGGCATTGGTGAGGCCGCAGCTGGAGTACTGTGTGCAGTTTTGGGCGCCGCACCTGCGCAAGGATATTTTGGCCCTGGAGGGAGTGCAGAGGAGGTTTACTCGGCTGATACCGGAGTTGAGGGGATTGAGCTATGAGGAGAGGCTGAATAAACTAGGCTTGTACTCGTTAGAGTTTAGAAGAATGAGGGGAGATCTCATTGAGACGTATAAGATGATGAATGGGATGGATAGGATAGAGGTGGAGAGACTCTTCCCGCTCAAAAAAGACAGTAGGACTAGGGGGCACAGCCTCAAGATAAAGGGGAGGCGGTTTAGTACGGAGTTGAGGAGGAACTTCTTCACTCAAAGGGTGGTGAATCTCTGGAATTCTCTGCCCGTTGAAGTGGTGGAGGCTGCCTCGCTAAATATTTTTAAGAAGCGGGTTGATGGGTTTTTGATAAGAGAAGGGATTAAGGGTTATGGGGAGAGGGCGGGAAGGTGGAGCTGAGCCACGACAGATCAGCCATGATCTTATTGAATGGCGGGGCAGGCTCGAAGGGCCAGATGGCCTACTCCTGCTCCTATTTCTTATGTTCTTATATAAAATGATGTTTAACTTGGCAGAGTAAATGGACAAGGAGGGGGGGCATTCACGGTAACCAGCAAGAGGTTTCCTTTTACAGATTTTGACCTGATGTTGTGATATCGAGTCAGGAGTCAGCGATTAGGACTCCCAGGGCCACTCCTTCCTGACTGCAGGCCGGGGTGTATCACCACCTCCGCTGGGCCTGTCCTGCTGTTAGATGTACCCGGGAACGGAGACGGAGGATTCGGAGACAGCAACAATCAGTGTGGTTCAGTAGCCACGCCTCTGACCGTTTGCAGGGCAGGAATATATCGGTGGCAGGAAGTCTAGTCAGCAGAGGACACAGGTATAAGCTCATTGACAAAGGATCCATGGAGGATGGGTGAGGGGGGTTATTGTTTTACTCATTGAATTGTGGTGATCCAAAATGGATTACCTGGTATTAGAGGGGAAACAGATTGCCTCCAACCTTTGCAAAGTGTTGGGTTGATATTTGCTGCAGAAAGTCTTGCCGGGCAATGAAACAAAGAGGGGGGGGGGGAGGGGGAACCAACAGAAGCCAACAGAATCTCTGCAATGCAGGAGAGACCGTTTGGCCCATCAAGTATGCACCTGCCCTTTCCCTGTAACTCAACACATTTATAGCGTGGCCAATCCGCCTAACCTGCAGGGGGAGGGAACCGGAGCACCCAGGAGAAAGGCACGCAGGCAAGGGGAGAATGTGCAAACTCTGCACAGACGGTGACCCCAAACCAGGAATCAAACACAGGTACCTGGTGCTGTGAGGCAGCAGTGTTAACCGACCGTGCCCCCCCTTAAGGTCCACAGGACTCTTAAATGGTCCACAGGACTCTTAAATCGGCCTCGCAGGTGGAGGAGGTGGTCAAGAAGGCGTATGGTGTACTGGCCTTCATTAATCGAGGGATTGAGTTTAGGAGTCGGGAGGTAATGCTGCAACTTTACAGGACCCTTGTCAGGCCTCATTTGGAGTACTGTGCGCAGTTCTGGTCGCCTCACTATAGGAAAGACGTAGAAGCTATTGAAAGGGTACAGCGGAGATTTACAAGGATGTTGCCTTGATTGGGAGGCATGCCTTATGAAGATAGGTTGAGGGAGCTGGGACTCTTTTCCCTAGAGAGGCGAAGGTTGAGAGGCGACCTGATAGAAGTTTATAAAATGTTGAGAGGAATAGATAGGGTGGACTCTCAGAGGCTATTTCCCCGGGTTGAAATGGTCGCTACGAGAGGACACAGATTTAAGGTGCGGGGAGGGAAGTACAGAGGTGATGTTAGGGGTACGTTTTTCACTCAGAGGGTGGTGAGTGAATGGAATCGGCTGCCGTCATCGGTGGTGGAGGCGAACTCGCTGGGGTCTTTTAAAAGACTTCTGGATGAGTATATGGGGTTTAATGGGATTGGGGGTTATAGATAGGTCTGTAGATTGGTGGGGTTGATGTGATCGGCGCAACTCGAGGGCCGAAGGGCCTGTTTGTGCTGTAATGTTCTATGTAACGGAATAACTGTTTTAAAAGGGCAGTATAGTCACCATGGGGCCAAATGGCCTCCTCTGTCCACTTACTTGCTGGAAGGCTCAGAATCACATGAGCTAAACATTTCGCTGAGTGAAACCTCACTGATTCATTCAGCTTTCGACCTCAGAAATTTCTTTCATCAAATATGCCGTTCGATACAATGCCAGCAATGTGAACTGCGGTCACTGTGGCTGTGGCTTAGTGGATAGCACAGTCACTCTGAATCACACAGTCAGAGGTTCAAATCCCCTCCCTGAACACTGAGCCCCTCATCCAGGTGACTACTGGGTGCACAGAGCCGAGGAGGTGCTGCACTGTCCGACAAACCATCGTTCAGATATGATGTTAAACAGAGGCCTGCCTACTCTCCGATATTGATCGAAGGATAAATAAGAACATAAGAACATAAGAAATAGGAGCAGGAGTAGGCCATCTGGCCCTTCGAGCCTGCCCCGCCATTCAATAAGATCATGGCTGATCTGTCGTGGCTCAGCTCCACCTTCCCGCCCTCTCCCCATAACCCTTAATCCCTTCTCTTATCAAAAACCCATCAACCCGTTTCTTAAAAATATTTAGCGAGGCAGCCTCCACCACTTCAACGGGCAGAGAATTCCAGAGATTCACCACCCTTTGAGTGAAGAAGTTCCTCCTCAACTCTGTTCTAAACCGCCTCCCCTTTATCTTGAGGCTGTGCCCCCTAGTCCTACTGTCTTTTTTGAGCGGGAAGAGTCTCTCCACCTCTATCCTATCCATCCCATTCATCATCTTATACGTCTCAATGAGATCTCCCCTCATTCTTCTAAACTCCAACGAGTACAAGCCTAGTTTATTCAGCCTCTCCTCATAGCTCAATCCCCTCAACTCCGGTATCAGCCGAGTAAACCTCCTCTGCACTCCCTCCAAGGCCAAAATATCTTTGCGCAGGTGCGGCGCCCAAAACTGCACACAGTACTCCAGCTGCGGCCTCACCAATGCTCTATACAGCCGCAGCAAGACCTCCCTACTGAAGACACTGGGGGCAGCCCCTCGCTCAGTAAGCAATGCTGTGTGATCTGTTACATTTATCAGACAGAGCAAGTGGCTTCACTGACAGTGCAGCACTCCCACAAACAGCTTGGATTGTGGGCTCAAATTCCTGGGACACGTTCTGGCTCAGAGGCAGAAACGTTATCCTCTGAGCTACAATGACCCCCCAGGGCCTGCATTCCATCCTGCGGTTAGATTAAACATCTGACTGCTTTCTGAACCATTTAACTCTGCTGAAGAAGGCTGGCAGCCTGTGTTTACCTGTATGTCAAAAGACTTATCTACACTTCAAAGTGCTGTGGGGTGTATCTGAGAGATGTGATGGAGTAATGTTGCAACCTCAGAAGATTGGTCCCCTGCATCTCACATCCTGTGCGTGAGCCTGCAGCTGTTAAAATGAGGCTGTGAATAGTGCTGGTTTGATACAGTCAAGGTTCGTTGAGGTGATATGCCTGAGTGGTGTTGGGATTAATAATTAGCCGAACTTGAAAAGGGGACTCGCACAGAATAAGCCACACGGGCAGGAACTATCCACTGAGTCTGGGAACAAAGACGGCAGAGACACAGAGAAAAACAGGTGGGTAAGGGGCTCTGAAGGAGTGTCAAGATCAATGGGATAGAAAGAGAGGGGGGGCTTGACACCATCCTCCATTTATATAAGAACAAAAGAAATAGGAGCAGGAGTAGGCCATCTGGCCCTTCGAGCCTGCCCCGCCATTCAATAAGATCATGGCTGATCTGTCGTGGCTCAGTTCCACTTTCCCGCCCTCTCCCCATAACCCTTAATCCCCTCTCTTATCAAAAACCCATCAACCCGTTTCTTAAAAATATTTAGCGAGGCAGCCTCCACCACTTCAACGGGTAGAGAATTCCAGAGATTCACCACCCTTTGAGTGAAGAAGTTCCTCCTCAACTCTGTTCTAAAACTTGAGGCTGTGCCCCCTAGTCCTACTGTCTTTTTTGAGCGGGAAGAGTCTCTCCACCTCTATCCTATCCATCCCATTCATCATCTTATATGTCTCAAATAGCGCCGTGAACATCCAAAAACACTCACCGACACTTCCACAGGAGTATTAACAGACTTTTATACTAAACTGCATAAGACACGATCGAACCAAAAACTTGGTTAATAAGGTCAGTTTTAAGGAGCGAATTGGAGAGAGCTGGAGAGGTTTAGGCAGGGAATTCCAGAGCTTAGTAATGGTTGCCAGTAGGGGGGGGGGTCGATTTAAAATCAGGATGCACAAGAGGCCAAATGATGGAGAGTAGAGATCACGAAGGGATGTAGGTGCAGAGGTGATCACAGAGATCGGAGGAGTTCAGGGACGGAGGTGTTCCTGTGTCAGATTGTCACAACGGGGCAGGGGGGGGAGGTATTTACAATGGAAGAAAATTGTTGAGAGGACAAAAGAGGAACAAAGGACTGAGAAAGGATCAGGCAGAGAAAAGCAGGCAGGAGGAAATGTAAAAGGAGAGCAAGTGAAAGATCGGTGAGGGGGAACAGAGAGAGTGTGGGGGGGGTGGGAAGAGGTTTTCACTATCTTGGAATGCACTCATTGCGCGGGTGATTGAACTAACCTCAGCTAACGATGAACGAGAATGTTTACTCAATACAGTCAGTGTAAAGTTCTGTGGATGGTACAATTTTTCAGTGAAAGTTAATTTTGGTTCGTCTCCTGTTAAGCAATTATTGAACAGGAAACCGCTTCGCTTGATGAAGTAATATTTCTCCTGTGGGTAAGTTAGATGTTTTAAATCCTCATATTGCAATACAGAGAGTGCAATGATAGTTCAACTGCTCGTTCTGGGGATACTGTGAGTATCTAACGAAGAGAGATTGGGCAAACTGGGGCCACTAATCTCTAGAATTTCGAAGAATGAGAGGTGATCTCATTGACAACTACAAAATACTTTTTGGAATAGACAGGGTGGACGTGGGTAAGATGTTTCTCTTGGTTGGGGGTCTAGAACCAGGAACACAATTTCAAGGTAAGGGGGAGGCTAATTAGGAAGAACATTGAACATAGAACACTACAACACAAACAGGCCCTTCGGCCCACAAGTTGCGCCGATCATATCCATACCTACCAGGCCATAGAGCTATCTATAACTCTCAAGCCCATTAAATCCCATGTACTCATCCAGAAGTCTCTTAAAAGACCCCAGTGAGTTCACCTCTACCACTACCGACGGCAGCCGATTCCACTCACTCACCACCCTCTGAGTGAAAAACTTAACCCTGACATCTCAACATGACAGCTCAGAGACTATCTCTGTTGCTATGCGGACACATGGATTTGGGCCTGTGTCTGTGGGAGTTTGCGCGTTCTCCCCATGGTTGCGTGGGTTTCCTCCGGGTGCTCCGGTTTCCTCCCACATCCCAAAAATGTGCTTTTAGGCTGATTGATTGGGTAACAAATTGTCCCTATATTGGACCTCCCTGATCCTCACACATTAGGCATAGACTAAAATCATGAATAGGTCACTGACCATGGGACGGCGGCGTGGGCTCGTTGGGCCGAAGGGCCTGTTTCCCGTGCTGTGTTGTTCTTTGTTCTTTGTTCTTTGTATCTCCTCTGTACCTGCTCCCCAGCACCTTAAACCTGTGTCCTCTCGTAGCGACCATTTCAGCCCTGGGAAATAG
Organism: Prionace glauca; assembly: GCA_037974335.1. Classification (NCBI taxonomy): domain Eukaryota; kingdom Metazoa; phylum Chordata; class Chondrichthyes; order Carcharhiniformes; family Carcharhinidae; genus Prionace; species Prionace glauca. Next base: position 5,214,659 of record CM075723.1, on the reverse strand, counting down.
CCTCTGAGAATCCACCCTATCTATACCTCTCAACATTTTATAAACCTCTAACAGGTCACCTCTCAACCTTCGTCTCTCCAGGGAGAAGAGACCAAGCTCCCTCAACCTATCCTCATAAGGCATGCCTCCCAATCTAGGCACCATCCTTGTAAATCTCCTCTGCACCCTCTCAATAGCTTCCACATCCTTCCTGTAGTGAGACGGCCAGAACTGCGCACAGTACTCCAAGTGGGGTCTGACGAGGGTCTTATAAAGTTGCAGTATTACCTCCCGACTCCTAAACTCAATCTCTTGATTAATGAAGGCCAGTACACCATACGCCTTCTTGAACACATCCTCCACCTGCGAAGAGGATTTAAGAGTCCTGTGGACCTGGACCCCAAGATCCTTCTGCTCCTCTACACTGCTAAGACTCCTACCCTTGAATTGTACACCTTCATCCCATTGGACCTGCCAAAATGGACCACTACACATTTATCCGTGTTGAAGTCCATCTGCCACTTCTCCGCCTACTCTTGCATCCTATCTGTGTCTCACTGCAACTTCTTACATCCCTCCAGACTATCCACAACACCACCAACCTTCGTGTCATCGGCAAACTTACCAACCCATCCCTCCACTTCCTCATCCAGGTCATTTATGAAAATGACAAACAGCATTTTGAAGATCAGGAGAAATTATTTTGATAGAGGGTTGTGAATCTTTGGAATTTTGTATCACAGAGAGATGTGGAAGCTGGATCACTGAGTATGCTTAAAGCAGAGATTGATAGATCTCTGACGGATAATAATGGAAATGGATATGGGGACTGCTTCAGTATCTGAGGAACAGTGAATGATGGACATTGTGCAGTCATCAGCAAACATCCCCACCTTTGATCTTATGATAGAGGGAAGGTCATCGATGAAACATGATGAAGATGGATGGACCCAGGGCACTACCCTGAGGAGCTGCTGCATTGATAGTTTGGAGCTGAGATGAATGACCTCCAACCATCTGCCTTTGTGCCAGGTATCACTCCAGATGCATGAGTTTTATTCCCCCTTTTTCCCATTGAATCCATAGTATCATAGAACCCCTACAGTGCAGAAGGAGGCTATTTGGCCCATTTAGCCTGCACCGATGACAATACTACCCAGGCCCCCCTCCTGTAAACCCACGTATTCACCCTGTTAATGCCCTCTGACAGTAGGGGGTAATCTAACACGGCCAATCAACCTATCTCATTCGTCTTTGGAGTATGAGAGGAAACTGGAGCACCCAGAGGAAATCCAGATAGACACAGGGAGAACATGCAAACTCCGCACAGTCACCAATCACGGGTGGTGAGGGACTGGAATGCCCTGCCTGCTGCAGTTGTAAATGCGCCTAGTTTGGGGGTGTTTAAGAGATCTGTAGATAGGTTTATGGACAAAAAGGGATTGGTTTAGGCGAGTGGGTCATTGTTTTTGTAACTGGTCGGCGCAACATCGTGGGCCAGAGGACCTCTTTCTGTGCTGTAAAACTCTACGGCCGGAACCTTACCGTCCCACCTGCCATGGGAACCAGAGCGGGCAAGGGGAAGACCATGGAAAGATGCATTGAACTCGGGCGAGATGTTATGGTTTCGGGATAAGTGAAGCTGTAAAATACCATGACTCTATTGGGTAGAGTCATGACAAGAATGAATTTGCCCCATTGGGCCGAATATTCTCCCCTTTCCCGAAGTTTTGCTGCGCTGTTATTAACAATAACATGGATGGTTTTTCTGTCCCACAGTTGGTGTGTCACAGCAGGTAGTTCAACCCTTGGGTTTCTGAGACACGGTTCCTGCCTCACCGCAGCTGCAGTAATGGATTCGGGATGCCAGTCTCCGAGCCTGGCAGGATTGAAGACGGCTGTGGGAGATTTCCTGGATTCACTGGGTGAAATGTCGAGCAGTGATTGCCAGCAGCTGACCTGCAGAGCTCCACAATTCCTTCAGAGGATCAGAGAAACGGTGAGTGCAAAAAAACCCAGTGTGATCGAGACAAACTGTCCAGGGGGATCCTTAACTCCGTTCCCTCTGTGGGTTGAACCAATCTCAACCTGGGATGTTGACGGGGCGGGGGGGTGAACAGAAAGAGGCCATTCAGCCCATCAACCCAATTCCGCCATTCAATGAGATCACAGCTGATCTGTATCTTAACTCCATTTACCCATTTTTACCCTCAGCCAATAGAAATCCACCCATCGCACTTTGACATTTTCAGTTGCCCCCCCCACCACCCCTGCTCCAGTTCAACACTTGGAGGTAGAGTTTGAGATTCCACTCCCATTTACGCAACGAAGGATCTACTGACAAGTTCAACTAATGTCCTGGGGACCTGGGTTCGAATCCCACCACGGCAGATGGTAGAACTCAAATTCAAAAAAGAAGTGACCATGAAACCATTGCCAATTGTCGAAAAGACCCATCTGGTTCACTAATGTCCTTTAGGGAAGGAAATCTGCCGTCCTTACCTGGTCTGGCCTACATGTGACTCCAGAGCCACAGCAATGTGGCTGACTCTCAACTGCCCTCCAAGGACAGTTAGGGATGGGCAATATATGCTGGACAGCCAGTAACATACATGTCCCATGAATGAATAGAAAAAAAGAATAATTCCAGCATCTTGGTGGTAAAGAGTGACATTTCATGAGATTTATAATAATTTTGTTAGATTTGTCGACTTGATTTTGGTTATTTTCAAACTTGAATTCCTAAATCTCTCTGCTCTTCCACAGTTCCTTTCCTCTTCCTTTAGAAAATGCTGCAATCGATCTTTCTCAAATCCAGAATGGATGACTTCACTCTGCAATGGCCTTTGTTGTCCCATAATTTGCCTCAGTACCTCAGCGAGGGTGTGGGAGGTCGTGAGCGAGGGTGAAGGAGGCAGGATTTCCCCCTCAGTTGGATTCTACAGCCCTCGGGGGAGTTATAGAGTCATAGAGTCATAGACGTTTACAACATGGAAACAGGCCCTTCGGCCCAACTTGTCCATGTCGCCCCTTTCCTTAACTCCTAAGCTAGTCCCAATTGCCCATGTTTGGCCCATATCCCTCTATACCCATCTTACCCATGTAACTGTCTAAACGCTTTTAAAAAGACAAAATTGTACCCACCTCTACTCCTATCTCTGGCAGCTCATTCCAGACGCTCACCACCCTCTGTGTGAAAAAATTGCCCCTCTGGACACTCTTGTATCTCTCCCCTCTCACCTTAAACGTGTGCCCTCTAGTTTTAGACTCACCCACCTTTGGGAAAAGATATTGACTATCTAGCTGATCTAGAGGTTTTCGTGGACAGACAGCCCAGTAAAAATGTCGAGGGTGTCGTTATCATGGGCACCATTAATTGCCGCTTCTGGGCCTCATCAACAAATCCAACAAAATTACTGAAAATCGCGTGAAATGTCAGCCTTTGCCTTCAAAACGCTGGGATATGGAAGCATTGTGTTTTTCAAACAGACGTAGATAGGTTCTGGATAAATAAAGGGATCAAGGGTTATGGGGGAATGGTAGGAGAATGAGAAAAATAATCAGCCATGATTGAATGGCGGAGCAGACTCAATGGGCCGAGTGGCCTAATTCTGGTTTATGGTTTTATGGTCTCACTGCAGTTCTGGAGACATAAGAACATAAGAACATAAGAAATAGGAGCAGGAGTAGGCCATCTAGCCCTTCGAGCCTGCCCCGCCATTCAATAAGATCATGGCTGATCTGTCGTGGCTCAGTTCCACCTTCCCGCCCTCTCCCCATAACCCTTAATCCCTTCTCTTATCAAAAACCCATCAACCCGCTTCTTAAAAATATTTAGCGAGGCAGCCTCCACCACTTCAACGGGTAGAGAATTCCAGAGATTCACCACCCTTTGAGTGAAGAAGTTCCTCCTCAACTCTGTTCTAAACCGCCCCCCCCTTTATCTTGAGACAGAGGCCCACATTTCTCCTCCTTTCTTTCCTATCTATTTCAGCCATGCACACCCCTTGCCGCACTCTGCCAGCCTGGTACTGCCCCTCAGACCCTCCAGCAGCCATGCCCACTATCCCTTGCCTCGGTGGAACCTCATCTTGGGGAATTGGCCACAGTCCCAGCAGTGGCCACTGACCCCTGAGTGTCACTGCTGAGACCTGAAAAGCTGCAGGCCATTTGATTGGCCAACAGTTCTTGGAGGGAGCAGAACGGCCTGGCAGCAGTTAAAGGATGACAGGACAACACCACAACACGGGGCTGGGATCGCCCGCAGGCTTTTCACTGGGGTGGAGGGGACTCCAATGTCCCAGAAAATCCAGCCTCTCTGCTGGGGCCTGGTATGGTGCAGGGAATATATTGTATTGTACCATCACAGGTTCCAATACCGTCCCTCCCATCTACACCTGGCATAATATGTGACTGGCAATCAGCCATTGGATAATTAAATTTGCTGGATAAGGATAGGAGGCAATAAATGGAGTTAAGGTGCAGATCACATCTCACTGAACACCGGAACAGGCTCGAGGGGCTGAATGGACTCGTCCTGCTCCAGTGTTCCTGGTGGCAAAGCAGGATGGTCTGCTCAGGGGTCATTTGGCAATCATGCGCCCATCATGATGCCTGCCTAATCTAAAACCGTATGCACTTACAGAGTCCGTATCCTTCCGTTCCTATCCTATTTATGTATTCGTCTAGTTGCCCCTTTAAATGCCACTATTGTACCTGCTCCCACCACCTTCCTGGGCAGCGCGTTCCAGACACTCACCATCCTCTCTGTAACAAGAACTTGCCTTGCTCATCTCCTCTAAACTTTTCCCCTCGCACCTTAAACCTATGTCCACTCGTACTAGACTTTTCTACCCTAGGAAAGAGCATCTGACTATCCACTCTGTCCATTCTCCTTATAAACCTCTTGTAAACCTCTATTGGGTCATCCCTCAACCTTCATCTTTCCAGTGAGAACAAACCGAGTTTATCCAATCTCTCCTCATAGCTAATACCCTCCAGACCAGGCAACATCCTGGTAAACCTCTACCGTACCCTCTCCAAATCATCCACATTCTTCTGGTAGTGTGGTGACCAGAACTGTACACAATATTCTTAGTGAGGCCTAACTAAGTGTAGCCACTTGCTATGAAACTGAGCCAGCAAGGCTGAGAATATTTCGGTCTTACTGTTGACACCGATGTATCTGGTCTAGTGGAGGGGGGGGGGGCAACAAACCATAACCATAGCACTCTACGGTGCAGAAAGAGGCCCTTCGGCCCATCGAGTCTGCACCGAACACAATCCCACTCAGCCCTACCCCCATATCCCTACATATTACACCCAAATTGGAACATTGGTAAGTCTGTTAGGAAGGTCAATGAGGAGCAGAATACTTTCCCTCATGGTAAAATAGTCAACTGCCACTTAGCAGGAATCTGTGCTCTTCGAACACCATCTACGCCCAGTGGTGTCCAGGAGAGTCAGCGTTCAGTGGGGAGGGCAGAAGTGGCTGGAGTTGAAAATGAGCCACATTCATCGAGTAAAGTCTTCAGGGGAAGAATATTGGGTGGTCCCCGACCCTCACTGTAACAATCTGTGTGTGAGACAACCCTCGCCAGGCAGCTGGACTGAAATAACCTTACCTTTATTCTTTCTTGCAGCATTTCCAGCCCCCGGAAAGCAGCTCAGCGCTTCTTCAGCAGCTGATCAGCAAGCTGGAGGAATGTCAGAAAGAAGTCTGTAAAAATCTCCAAGTGAGTTCCACAGAGAATCCAGAGCAGGAGCGAGAACAGGAAAAATAATGATCGTATGTGGTTCTGTACCTGTCCCGGGAGTGTTTGATGAGGACAGTGTAGAGGGAGCTTTACTCTGTATCTAACCCCGTGCTGTACCTGTCCCGGGAGTGTTTGATGGGGGGACAGTGTAGAGGGAGCTTTACTCTGTATCTAACCCCGTGCTGTACCTGTCCTGGGAGTGTTTGATGGGGACAGTGTAGAGGGAGCTTTACTCTGTATCTAACCCCGTGCTGTACCTGTCCTGGGAGTGTTTGATGGGGGGACAGTGTAGAGGGAGCTTTACTCTGTATCTAACCCTGTGCTGTACCTGTCCTGGGAGTGTTTGATGGGGACAGTGTAGAGGGAGCTTTACTCTGTGTCTAACCCCGTGCTGTACCTGTCCTGGGAGTGTTTGATGGGGACAGTGTAGAGGGAGCTTTACTCTGTGTCTAACCCCGTGCTGTACCTGTCCTGGGAGTGTTTGATGGGGGGACAGTGTAGAGGGAGCTTTACTCTGTATCTAACCCCGTGCTGTACCTGTCCTGGGAGTGTTTGATGGGGGACAGTGTAGAGAGAGCTTTACTCTGTATCTAACCCCGTGCTGTACCTGTCCTGGGAGTGTTTGATGGGGGACAGTGTAGAGGGAGCTTTACTCTGTATCTAAACCCATGCTTTACATCTCTGTGAGTGTTTAGAATCATAGAGATTTAGAGTATGGAAACAGATCCTTTGTCCCAACTTGTCATGTCACCCTTTTTTTAACCACTAGTTCCAATTGCCCTCATTTGGTCCATATCCCTCTTTACTCATCTTACTCATGTAACTGTCTAAGTGCTTTTTAAAAGACAAAATTGTACCCATCTCTACTACTACCTCTGGCAGATTGTTCCAGACACTCAGTATCCTCTGTGTGAAAAAAATGTCCTCTGGACACTTTTGTATCTCTCTCCTTAAACTCCCCTTAATCTCTCCCCTTATACCCTTTAGTTTTAGACTCCCCTAGCTTTGGGAAAAGATATTGACAATCTAGCTGATCTATGTCCCTCGTTATTTTATAGATCTCTATAAGGTTACCTCTCAGCCTCCTACGCTGCAGAGAAAAAAGTTCCAGTCTATCCAACCTTGCCTTATACCTCAATCCATCAAGTCCCAGTGGAATCTCAGTAAATCTTTTCTGCACTCATTCTAGTTTAATAATATCCTTTCTAAAATAGTGTGAGCAGAACTGTACACAGTATTGCAAGTGTGGCCTTACCCATGTCTTGTACAACTTCAACAAGGCGTCCAAACTTCTGTACTCAATGTTCTGACAAATGAAACCAAGCATGCCGAATGCCTTCTTCACCACTCTGTCCACCTGTGACTCCACTTTCAAGGAGCTATGAAGATGTACCCCTAGATCTCTTTGTTCTGTATCTTTCCCCAGTGCCCTACCATTAACTGTGTAAGTCCTGCCCTGGTTCAATCTACCAAAATGCATCACCTCGCATTTATCTAAATTAAACTCCATCCGCCATTCGTCAGCCCACTGGCCCAATTGATCAAGATTTCATTCGAGATAACCTTCTTCACTGTCCTCAAATGCCAACAAGCTTGATGTCATCTTGGTGTCAATAAAACAAGATAATTTCTGGAGAAAGTTGAATTGTGTGGAGGATAATTATGTTATACAAATTATGCGAAAACATCTATCCCAGTGACTGGGATATTGTTTCCATTCTGACTAAGTTGTGCGCTCTGTCACTACACATTAAAATTACTAATGATATTCCATAACTCTCAGCAACAGTTTACCCCATTGAGAAAGAAAGACACTGAGAAGGATGAATCAACTGGGGCTAAAGCGGGGAATTAACAGTGATAACAAAAAGAAACATTACCATTCTGCCAAGATTAAAGGCGGGTCAGAAAATCAGAAAAAATTGAGGAACCAGCAAAGAATATCTAAAACACAGGAGAAGTAACAGGAAGGTGACTAAAAATCTAAAAACAGACAGGAAATTTTTCTACAAATATTTAACTAGGAAATAGTGAATGAAGTGAGTGTTTGTCTTCTAGAGACAGAGTCTGGGGAATTTTCAATTCCCCAAAACTTCCCAATGATGATTAAAAATCAGGAAGTGAAAATAATCATTGAGGCAGAATTGGGTTTATCACTGGTTTTGATGCACTAACAATGGCTGCTGTTTATTGACAGTGACTGAGCAGCTCCTACGTGCTGTGTCTCACTCTGGGAGATGTCCCGCTCTCCTGACCCGTGACCTCTTCAGCAGCCACATCATCCCCAACATGCATGTGACCACTCAGTCACCAGGGTAATGGCTCCCACCTCCCCCAGTCGGGCGTCCAAGGGTCTTAAAAGAATTGGCTGCAGAGACAGTCAATACATTACTTGTAATCTTCCAGACTTCCTTCAATTCTGGAAGGGTCACAGGAGGTTTGAAAGGATGGAGGCGGAAAGCAGTAATCGAAGGCTAACATCCCTCACAGGACAGTACTAAGGAGTTTACGGCAGAATATATAGAAAGTCATAATGGAATGAGGCAGAGTTAATATGAAAGGGAAATTGTGTTTAACTAATTTACAAAGAGCAAAGAACAAAGAAAGATACAACACAGGAACAGGCCATAGAATCCCTTCAGTACAGAACGAGGCCATTCAGCTCATCTTGTCTGTACTGACCACAGTCAAAGAGAACAAAGAACAAAGAACAACACAGCACGGGAAACAGGCCCTTCGGCCCAACGAGCTCGCGCCACCGTCCCATGGTCAGTGACCTATTCATGATTTTAGTCTATGCCTAATGTGTGAGGATCAGGGAGGTCCAATATAGGGACAATTTGTTACCCAATCAATCAGCCTAAAAGCACATTTTTTGGGATGTGGGAGGAAACCGGAGCACCCGGAGGAAACCCACGCAACCACGGGGAGAACGCGCAAACTCCCACGGACACAGGCCCAAATCCATGTGTCCGCACAGCAACAGAGATAGTCTCTGAGCTGCCATGATGCCCTCGAGATGGTCCAGTTTAAGCACACCAACAACATGAAGCAGTAGGCAACTCCCGAAGCAACATCCAAGAGCAGCCCACCACAACCTGCCGCCCGCATGCCCCTTGCTGGACTTAACGCCCAGAGTCACGCCCAGGCCCTCAGCCCTCCATGTCTGTACCCATCATGATGCCCTCACTTACAAAAAAAACTTCTGCCCTCACCCTGTCTGTATCCCTCTATTCCCTCCCCATTCGTGTCCCCATCCAGACGCCTTTTCAATGTTGCTGATGTTCCTGTTTCCACCACCTCCTCTGGCAGCACGTTCCAGGCAGCCGCCACTCTCTGTGTGAAAATCTTCCCCCGCACATCTCCCTTGAACATTCCCCCTCTCACCTTAAACCTGTGCCCCCTTGTAGTTGACCCTTCCACCCTTGGAAAGAGCCTCTGATGATCCACCCTGTCTATGTCTGTCATCATTTCGTATTTCTCTATCAAGTCCCCCTCAGCCTCCGTTTCTCCTGTAAAAACGATCCTAGTTTCTTCAACCTCCCCTGATAGTCAACACCCTTGAGGCCAGGCAACATCCTGGTGCACCTTCTTTGCATCTTCTCCAAAGCTTCCATGTCCTCCTGACCAGAACTGCGCACAATACTCCAAATGCTGCCTAGTCAAGCTTTCATATAGCTGCAATGTGATTTTCCAACTCCTGTACTCAATACCTCAGCTAATGAAAGCAAGCATGCCTTCTCAATCATCTTGGACATTTGTGCTGCCATTTTTAGGGAACTGTGGGCCTGCATGCCCAGATCCCTCTGTATGTTAATATTCCAAAGGGTTCTGCCATTTACAGTATAATTCAATGCTAAATTTGAAACTCCAAAATGTATCACCTTGCATTTGTCTGGATTAAACTCCATCTGCCATTTCTGTACCCAAGTCTCCAATCTATCTACATCCTGTTGTATCCTCTGAAAATCCTCAGCACTATCAGCAACTCCACAAATCTTCATGTCATCTGCAAATTTACTAATCAGGCCACCACATTTTCCTCCAGGTCATTTATATAGACTACAAAGAACAGAGGTCCCAGCGGAACGCCACTAGCAATAGATCTATATTCTGAAAAATACCCATCCATTGTTACTCTCTGCTACTATAAGCAAGCCAGTTCTGTATCCATCTAGCCAGCCCACCCCGAATGCCATGTGATTTTAGTTTTTGTACCATGTGAGACCTTGTCTCACATCAACTACATCCACATCCCTCATCAATTTTCTTTGTCACCTCTTCAAAAAACTCAATCAAGTTGGTCAGACATGACACTCCCCGTAGAAAACCATGCTGCCGGTCACTAACTAATCCATTTTCCTCCAAATGTCCATATATCCTGTCCCTCAGTATCTTCTCCAAAATCTTCCCCTTCACTGACGTCAGACTCACTGATCTATAATTTGCCAGATTATCCCTACGTCCTTTCTTAAACAAGAGAACAACACTGGCTATTCTCCAGACCTCTGGGACCTTGCCTGTGGTCAAAGGGGATGTGAAGAGGACTGTTAAGGCCCCAGCTATTTCTCTCCTTGCCTCCCGGTAACCCGGTATGGATCCCATCTGGCCCCGGGGACTTGTCCACCTGATACTCCTCGAACTTGTTGAGGAAGTAATAAGCAAGGTGGATAAAGGGTTGTGGTGTATGTGGAGTGCCAAGAGGAATTTGAGAAGCTGCCACATTAAAGGTTACAGCAATAAATAAGAGCTCGTTGCGTAACATATTGACACGAATCAAGGATTGGTTAGCCAACAGGAAACAGAGAGTCGGAATAACTGGGTCATTGTTGTGTTTGGAAGCTATAGGGAGTGCCACAGGAATTAGTGCTGGAGCCTCAAAAATTAATAATCTACATCAATATACATTAACTAAATTTATCAATGACACAAAGGTACATAGAGGAAAGACGTAGAAGCTATTGAAAGGGTGCAGAGGAGATTTACAAGGATGTTGCCTGGACTGGGAGGCATGCCTTATGAAGATAGGTTGAGGGAGCTGGGACTCTTTTCCCTAGAGAGGCGAAGGTTGAGAGGCGACCTGATAGAAGTTTATAAAATGTTGAGAGGAATAGATAGGGTGGACTCTCAGAGGCTATTTCCCCGGGTTGAAATGGTCGCTACGAGAGGACACAGATTTAAGGTGCGGGGAGGGAAGTACAGAGGTGATGTTAGGGGTAAGTTTTTCACTCAGAGGGTGGTGAGTGAATGGAATCGGCTGCCGTCAGTGGTGGTGGAGGCGAACTCGCTGGGGTCTTTTAAAAGACTTCTGGATGAGTATATGGGGTTTAATGGGATTGGGGGTTATAGATAGGTCTATAGATTGGTGGGGTTGATGTGATCGGTGCAACTCGAGGGCCGAAGGGCCTGTTTGTGCTGTAATGTTCTATGTTCTATAGAGTAATTTGTCAAGGGGACTTGCGGAGGGGGGGGGGGTGATTTTCCGACCTTGCCGTGCCTGGCACAGATCACGCTGATTCTGGAATGGGGGCATACAGGCCCAAAATTTGGTTCCACGCCTGGTGCTAATGGTTTGCAATCAGTCCAATCCTTTTCCCATGGCACAAACAGGATCACACCCAGTAAGGGCATGAGGCTGATGCAGCTTTTAAATATGCAAAACCCATTGGACACTGGATTCCCCCAGATCCCGGGATCTTCCAGCCTTCAGACGTGGTGTGAGAATGGCGAGAGTCAGAACTGGTCTCCATTAGCGGGGACTGGGCACGGTGACTTATGCCGGGGGTCATTGATGTCCCAGGCTGGGTGGGGGCTGGCAACTGCCAGTCTGCTGGGGCAGTGCCAAGGAGGTAGAACAAAGAACAACACAGCACGGGAAACAGGCCCTTCGGCCCAACGAGCCCGCGCCGCCGTCCCATGGTCAGTGACCTATTCATGATTCTAGTCTATGCCTAATGTGTGAGGATCAGGGAGGTCCAATATAGGGACAATTTGTTACCCAATCAATCAGCCTAAAAGCACATTTTTGGGATGTGGGAGGAAACCGGAGCACCCGGAGGAAACCCACGCAACCACGGGGAGAACACGCAAACTCCCACGGACACAGGCCCAAATCCATGTGTCCGCACAGCAACAGAGATAGTCTCTGAGCTGCCATGATGCCCGCAGGTAGGACCTGAAAGGGGGCTATAATGGGTTGATGGTGGAGGGGGGGAGGATGTTTGGGGAGACAGGAAAGTGGAGTTGAATTGAAATCGCAACCAAGTCTGGCGTGATCTTAAAAAATGGCGGGGTGTGTTTGAGGGGAGAATGTCTCGTCCTGCTCCTGAGTGCTATGTTCCTTTGTTCCGAGCTCCGCAGCTTTGAAATGGCAATGGGGCGGCATCACAACTGGAACAATGATTCGCAATTCTTTTGTTTTCCTTCATTCAGAACAGGAAGGTCAAAGAACCCAGCATGACAGTGCAAATGGCAAAGACGCTCGGTAAGTTTTAAAGCGCCCTTCTCATTCTCAAGAAAAAAAAATCATCGGCTCGGTCTTTTGGGGTCAGAGGCCGCAAACTGTGCGATGGCAATTGTGGTGTTATGTGGCCGGTTCAGGAGAAATATAGCGCCTGCTCCATCCCCGACACTGCAGGGAATGGTGAGTGCCATTTTGGGACGGGGGGGGGGAAGGTACAGACGGTACGTGGGGACACCGGAAGTATGCCGATAGCTCATGGTGTTGGGCAGTGTCTAACGCTGGCTAAACGTTCAGACCTACCATCTCCAACGCCCCTCTTAAAGATCCAGAGCTGAATGTGCCATGGGGGCAGTTCCTGTAACGACCCCAGCCAGGATCATGAGGTGGGCCTCTTGGAGTATGAGCTCCCTGATTGAGGCCTGATCAGGGAGCCTCAGCTGGGGGTACAACGAGGAGTGTCAGGTTTACTAACACTCCAGGTCCTGACTCTGTACCTGAAGCGCTCTTAGGAATGGAGATAAGTTTGTAAATAAAGGCAATCTGGTGAAAGGACAATTCACCGGAGGAATTATTCCATCCTCCCTCGAGGGGCTATTCCATCCTCCCTCGAGGGGTTATTTCATCCTCCCTCGAGGGGTTATTCCATCCTCCCTCGAGGAGTTATTCCATCCTCCCTCAAGGAGTTATTTCATCCTCCCTCGAGGGGTTATTCCATCCTCCCTCAAGGAGTTATTTCATCCTCCCTCAAGGAGTTATTTCATCCTCCCTCGAGGAGTTATTCCATCCTCCCTCAAGGAGTTATTTCATCCTCCCTCGAGGGGTTATTCCATCCTCCCTCGAGGGGTTATTCCATCCTCCCTCGAGGGGTTATTCCATCCTCCCTCGAGGGGTTATTCCATCCTCCCTCGAGGGGTTATTCCATCCTCCCTCGAGGGGTTATTCCATCCTCCCTCGAGGGGTTATTCCATCCTCCCTCGAGGGGTTATTCCATCCCCCCTCGAGGGGTTATTCCATCCTCCCTCAAGGAGTTATTTCATCCTCCCTCGAGGGGTTATTCCATCCTCCCTCGAGGGGTTATTTCATCCTCCCTCGAGGGGTTATTCCATCCTCCATCGAGGGGTTATTCCATCCTCCCTCGAGGAGTTATTTCATCCTCCCTCGAGGGGTTATTCCATCCTCCCTCGAGGGGTTATTCCATCCTCCCTCGAGGGGTTATTCCATCCTCCCTCGAGGGGTTATTCCATCCTCCCTCGAGGGGTTATTCCATCCTCCCTCGAGGGGTTATTCCATCCTCCCTCGAGGGGTTATTCCATCCTCCCTCGAGGGGTTATTCCATCCTCCCTCAAGGAGTTATTTCATCCTCCCTCGAGGGGTTATTCCATCCTCCCTCGAGGGGTTATTTCATCCTCCCTTGAGGAGTTATTCCATCCTCCCTCAAGGGGTTATTTCATCCTCCCTCGAGGGCCTATTTCAACCTCCCTCGAGGGGCTATTTCATCCTCCCTCGAGGAGTTATTTCATCCTCCCTCAAGGAGTTATTTCATCCTCCCTTGAGGAGTTATTTCATCCTCCCTCAAGGAGTTATTTCATCCTCCCTTGAGGAGTTATTTCATCCTCCCTCGAGGGGCTATTTCATCCTCCCTCGAGGGGTTATTCCATCCTCCCTCGAGGGGTTATTTCATCCTCCCTTGAGGGGCTATTCCATCCTCCCTCGAGGGGCTATTCCATCCTCCCTTGAGGAGTTATTTCATCCTCCCTCGAGGGGTTATTTCATCCTCCCTCGAGGGGCTATTCCATCCTCCCTCGAGGGGCTATTCCATCCTCCCTCGAGGGGCTATTCCATCCTCCCTTGAGGAGTTATTTCATTCTCCCTCGAGGGGTTATTCCATCCTCCCTCGAGGGGTTATTCCATCCTCCCTCGAGGGGTTATTCCATCCTCCCTCCTGTTTAAAGGTTGGTTTATATTTACAGGTTAATCTCTCAGCAGTATCGGCAGTATCAGCAGTATCAGCAGTATCAGCAGTATCGGCAGTATCGGCAGTATCGGCAGTATCAGCAGTATCAGCAGTATCAGCAGTATCAGCAGTATCGGCAGTATCGGCAGTATCGGCAGTATCAGCAGTATCAGCAGTATCAGCAGGTATCAGCAGTATCAGCAGTATCAGCAGTATCAGCAGGTATCGGCAGTATCGGCAGTATCGGCAGTATCGGCAGTATCGGCAGTATCCGCAGTATCGGCAGTATCGGCAGTATCGGCAGTATCCGCAGTATCGGCAGTATCGGCAGTATCGGCAGTATCCGCAGTATCAGCAGTATCAGCAGTATCAGCAGTATCAGCAGTATCCGCAGTATCAGCAGTATCCGCAGTATCGGCAGTATCGGCAGTATCGGCAGTATCGGCAGTATCGGCAGTATCGGCAGTATCGGCAGTATCGGCAGTATCGGCAGTATCGGCAGTATCAGCAGTATCCGCAGTATCGGCAGTATCGGCAGTATCCGCAGTATCAGCAGTATCAGCAGTATCAGCAGTATCCGCAGTATCAGCAGTATCCACAGTATCGGCAGTATCGGCAGTATCGGCAGTATCGGCAGTATCGGCAGTATCGGCAGTATCAGCAGTATCGGCAGTATCCGCAGGCTCGGCAGTATCGGCAGTATCGGCAGTATCGGCAGGCTCACACTAACTAACTGCAAGGATTAGGTGGTTGGAGGAATTCAGGAGTTGCTGATCTCTGATAACAAGATCCAAACAAACTACCACAACCAACACAGAGCTTCATCTTATTGAGAGAGTTTAGTAACTTACTCAGTCTGACATCTCTCCTCCCACACAACCCAGTGTCCCGGTTATCCTCTTTGAATATACTCTCAGTTCATATCCATTGCCTGCTTCTTCTGACCTCTACAATTTAACCAACAAACCTTGGCAATGAAATTTGACAAGAATGGGCAGCACGGTGGCAACAGTGATTAGCACTGCTGCCTTACAGTGCCAGGGACTCAGGTTCGATTCCTGGCTCAGGTCACTGTCTGTGTGGAGTTTGCACATTCTTCCCATATCTGCGTGGGTTTCCTCCGGGTGCTCTGGTTTCCTCCCACAATCCAAAGATGTGTGAGTTAGATTAGGATTGATCATGTGAAGTTGCCCCTTAGTGTCCCAGGATGTGTGGGTTTGGGGGTTTAGTGAGGTAAATATGTGGGGTTACGGGGATAGGGGCTGGGTTCTGTCAAAGAGTCAGTGCAGACTTGATGGGTCAAATGACCTCCTTTTGCACTGGAGGGATTCTATGATTCTATGCAACTGTACACAACTCTGGTGCGGCCACACTTGGAGTACTGTGTGCAGTTCTGGTCCCCACATTACAGGAAGGATGTGGAGGCTTTGGAGAGGGTGCAGAGGAGGTTTACCAGGATGTTGCCTGGTATGGAGGGGAGGTCCTATGAGGAGAGGCTGAGGGATTTGGGGTTGTTTTCGCTGGAAAGAAGGCGGCTAAGAGGGGACCTTATTGAAACATATAAGATGATTAGAGGTTTAGATAGGGTGGACAGTGATAGCCTTTTTCCTAGGATGGAGAAAGCTAGCACGAGGGGGCACGGTTTTAAATTAAGGGGGGGTAGTTATAGGACTGATGTCAGGGGTAGGTTCTTTACCCAGAGGGTGGTGAGGGACTGGAATGCCCTGCCAGCTGCAGTTGTAAATGCGCCTAGTTTGGGGGCGTTTAAGAGATCTGTGGATAGGTTTATGGACGAAAAGGGATTGGTTTAGGCTAGTGGGTCATTGTTTTTGTAACTGGTCGGCGCAACATCGTGGGCTGAAGGGCCTGTTCTGCGCTGTAATGTTCTATGTTCTATGTTCCTCACACAGTCATGGTGTGCATGTTGATAACTACTGTGCGGGCACTGAGGACAACACCAAGCCAGGGTGTCAGACCCTCTCAAGGGGCAGCATCGAGGAGGAGTGGGTCAGAGGCAGCGGAGAAAGGGCAGTACAGAGATCTGGGTGGATTTGTGGAATGGACAGATGGTTGTCAAACCTAGTTTGCAGTAAAAAATAAAAGCAAATTACTGCGGATGCTGGAATCTGAAACCAAAGGAGAAAACGCTGGAAAACCTCAGCAGGTCTGGCAGCATCTGTACGGAGAGAAAAAAGCTGATGTTTCGAGTCCAGATGAGCTTTGACAAAGGGTCACCAGGACCTGAAACATCAGCTCTGATGCTGCCAGACCTGCTGAGATTTTCCAGCACTTTCTCTTTTGGTTTATTGTAAATATTTGTGATGTATCTTTCAAGAGAAAACAAGGAAGTTAAATGGTTTTGTTAAATGGTGTAAATTTTTATAGACTGCGTAGACTTACCAGCGTGACACCAGGGAGGGAGAGTCTGCTTATGAGGCTTGAGAAACTAGAACTCTTCCCATCAAGATCAATAAAGGAAATTAGCAACACAATCTGGCGAATGTGGACAAGGGGCGAGTATGTCCTCTGGGTGCAGTTCAAGATTCATTGAGACACATTAATAAGGAGGAGGCACAGAGGGAAATCAGGGAATGGTACTCATGTGGAGTTCAGATCTTTGAAATAGGAACAGGGCTTTTAGTTTTGATGAAGAATTAGATGCACTCAACACATCAACTCTCATTTCTCTCTCCACAGATGCTACCAGACCTGCTGAGTTTTTTTCCAGCATTTTCCAGCATGTTTGGGTGGGCCTGGACAAGATGCTCTTTCAGAGGGCTGATGTTGGCTCAGTGGGCTGAATGGCCTCCCTCTGCACTGCCGGGTTGGGCTTTATTGAGTTTAGTTCTTCAAACCTCCTGGTGCCACCATGTTTCCATGGCTAAGTGGACGTTCTGCAGATCAGATGGTTTCGTTTCTAACGCTGAGCTGATTTTCCAGAGACGATATGGGAGGAGAAGAGGAGGTTGATGAAGATGAAGGCTGAATGTAAGGACGTGACGGTGATGAGAGCGGTCCTGAGCACAATGCAGCGCCAGGTGAAGGAGAAAAATGAAGAGATAGCACAGTGAGTAATGGCACACACACGTATCATAAGAACATAAGAAATAGGAGCAGGAGTAGGCCATCTGGCCCTTCGAGCCTGCCCCGCCATTCAATAAGATCATGGCTGATCTGTCGCTGCTCAGTTCCACCTTCCCGCCCTCTCCCCATAACCCTTAATCCCCTCTCTTATCAAAAACCCATCAACCCGCTTCTTAAAAATATTTAGCGAGGCAGCCTCCATCACTTCAACGGGCAGAGAATTCCAGAGATTCACCACCCTTTGAGTGAAGAAGTTCCTCCTCAACTCCGTTCTAAACCACCCCCCCTTTATCTTGAGGCTGTGCCCCCTAGTCCTACTGTCCTTTCTGAGCGGAAAGAGTCTCTCCACCTCTATCCTATCCATCCCATTCATCATCTTATACGTCTCAATGAGATCTCCCCTCATTCTTCTAAACTCCAACGAGTACAAGCCTGGTTTATTCAGCCTCTCCTCATAGCTCAATCCCCTCAACTCCGGTATCAGTCTAGTAAACCTCCTCTGCACTCCCTCCAGGGCCAAAATATCCTTGCGCAGGTGCGGTGCCCAAAACTGCACACAGTACTCCAGCTGCGGCCTCACCAATGCCCTATACAGCTGCAGCAAGACCTCCCTACTTTTATATTCAATCCCCCTCTCATCCCCGAGAAGTGATTCGGTATAATAAACCACTCGATTCTTCCAGTGCAGTCCCGGGATTGAGGATAGCTGGTTGTCACTGCATGTAGATGGGTTCTGGGATGGCTGATGAGTCCAGTGCCTGAGTGGCAAACTCTGCTGCATGTGGGGAGCTGGTGCTTGAAGGGGTTCAGTAAGGGAACTGTTTGGAAGCTGGGGCGTTCCCTCCAATTCTCCAATGCTGAGATCACTCAAGGGCTGGAATTTTACCAGCCCTCCATGGGAATTGGGGTGGGCGAGGGGGCGGATCATTGAATTTTATAGTTTTGGAATGAGCAAGGCCGCAAAATCCCACCCAATGCCTTCAGTGTCTTCATGAAGGAATCGTCTCCATTTTGGTCGGTCACAAGCAGGGTCTCCCAGGAGTCATAGAACATAGAACATTACAGCGCAGAACAGGCCCTTCGGCCCACGATGTTGTGCCGACCAGTTACAAAAACAATGACCCTCTAACTTAAACCAATCCCTTTTCATCCATAAACCTATCCACAGATCTCTTAAACGCCCCCAAACTAGGCTCATTTACAACTGCAGCAGGCAGGGCATTCCAATCCCTCACCACCCTCTGGGTAAAGAACCTACCCCTGACATCCGTCTTGTAGCTACCCCCCCTTAATTTAAAGCCATGCCCCCTCGTGCTAGATTTCTCTATCAGAGGAAAAAGGCTATCACTGTCCACCCTATCTAAACCTCTAATCATCTTATATGTTTCAATAAGATCCCCTCTTAGCCGCCTTCTTTCCAGCGAAAACAACCCCAAATCCCTCAGTCTCTCCTCATAGGACCTCCCCTCCATACCAGGCAACATCCTGGTAAACCTCCTCTGCACCTTCTCCAAAGCCTCCACATCCTTCCTGTAATGTGGGGACCAGAACTGCACACAGTACTCCAAGTGCGGCCGTACCAGAGTTGTGTACAGTTGCAACATGACGCTGCGACTCCTAAATTCAATCCCCCTACCAATAAACGCCAAGACACCGTACGCCTTCCTAACAACCTTATCTACTTGACTCCCAACTTTCAGGGATCTATGTACACATACACCTAGATCCCTCTGCTCCTCCACACTATTCAAAGTCCTCCCGTTAGCCCTATACTCGACACATCTGTTGTTCCTACCAAAGTGAATTACCTCACACTTCTCTGCATTAAACTCCATCTGCCACCCCTCGGCCCAGCTCTGCAACCTGTCTAAGTCTCCCTGCAAACTATGACACCCTTCCTCACTATCTATGAGTCAGCGGTGATGTTTCGCCTTTACGGGGATGCTTTGCAGACAGTCTGAAGATACTTCCACTCTTCTCCTGCTATGACCCAGCAGTTTCTGTCCAGTGGAGTTTGTCGGGTGCGATTAGTGCTCTGTTACTGAGCATGGGCGGCACGGTAGCACAGTGGTTAGCACTGCTGCTTCACAGCTCCAGGGTCCTGGGTTCGATTCCCGGCTCGGGTCCCTGCCTGTGTGGAGTTTGCACATTCTCCTCGTGTCTGCGTGGGTTTTCTCCGGGTGCTCCGGTTTCCTCCCACGGTCCAAAGATGTGCGGGTTAGGTTCATTGGCTATGCTAAAATTGCCCCTTAGTGTCCTGGGATGTGTAGGTTAGAGGGATTAGCAGGTAAAATGTGTAGGGATAGGGTCTGGGTGGGATTGTGTTCGGTGCAGACTCGATGGGCCGAAGGGCCTGTTTCTGCACTGTAGGGTTCTATGTCAGTTTGAGAGAGCCACTGGATCACCTCTCTTGCCCCCAGATTTACCGACGTTACTTCCCCAGTGCCG
>CM075723.1:5117475-5187475 GCA_037974335.1 Prionace glauca | reverse complement strand
CTCTTTGTTGTTCACACACACACACACTCACTCACTCACTCACACTCATGCAAACACACTCTCATACACACACTTGCACTCACACTCACATACACACACACACACACTCACTCACTCACTCACTCACACACACTCATGCAAACACACTCTCATACACACACTCGCACTCACACTTACATACACACACACACACACACACTCACACACACTCACTCACTCACTCACTCACACACACTCATGCAAACACACTCTCATACACACACTCGCACTCACACTCACACACACACACACTCACACACACTCACACACACTCACTCACTCACACACACTCATGCAAACACACTCCTACACACACTCGCACTCACACTTACACACACACACACACACACACTCACTCACTCACTCACACTCATGCAAACACACTCATACACACACTCGCACTCACACTCACATACACACACACACACACTCACACACACTCACTCACTCACTCACTCACACACACTCATGCAAACACACTCTCATACACACACTCGCACTCACACTCACACACACACACACTCACACACACTCACTCACTCACTCACACACACTCATGCAAACACACTCTCATACACACACTCGCACTCACACTTACATACACACACACACACACACACTCACACACACTCACTCACTCACTCACTCACACACACTCATGCAAACACACTCTCATACACACACTCGCACTCACACTCACACACACACACACTCACACACACTCACACACACTCACTCACTCACACACACTCATGCAAACACACTCCTACACACACTCGCACTCACACTTACACACACACACACACACACACACACTCACACACACTCATGCAAACACACTCTCATACACACGCACACACTCACACACACACACACAAACACTCACGTGCACACACATACACACACACACTCACACACTCACATCACATGCGCACACACACACACACACACACGCACACACACGCACACGCACACTCACACACACACACACACACGCACACTCACACACACAGACACACACTTACACACTCACACACTTACACACACACACACACACACACACACACACACGCCCAGAGGGGACATGTAAATTATATTTGTATCCTCTTCACAGCTTCCTGTCTGACCTGGCCTACCTTTTAACCTGGTCCACTTTAGCCAACTTTATCTTCATACTTTTGTCATTGTCTTTACTTAATTTTAATAGGAATTAGGAGCAGAAATTAGAAAGTTCAGCCCTTTGAGTCTGCTCCACCATTCTATCAGATCATGGCTGATCTCTCTGGTCTCAAATCCACCTCCCCACCTGTGCCCCATATCCCCATTTCTCTTTTTAAATTGGAAATATATCTATCTCTTCATGATTCAGACTCCACCGCTCTATGGGGGCAGCGAGTTCCACAAATTCACCCCCCTCTGTGAGAAGTACTCCCTCCTCAAGTCAGTTTTAAATCTATCGCCTCTCAACCCATACCTGTGACCTCTTGTTTGAGATTGCCCCACACGGGGGAAACATTTGGTCTACATTTACTTTATCAATCCCTTTTATTATTTGATACACCTCGATCAGATCCCCTCTCATCCTTCTAAACTCCAGCGAGTACAAACCCAAACTGTTTCATAGAACATAGAACATAGAACCCTACAGTGCAGAAACAGGCCCTTCGGCCCATCGAGTCTGCACCGAACACAATCCCGCCCAGACCCTATCCCCATATCCCTGCTAATCCCTCTAACCTACACATCCCAGGATACTAAGGGGCAATTTTTTAGCATAGCCAATGAACCTAACCCGCACATCTTTGGACTGTGGGAGGAAACCGGAGCACCCGGAGGAAACCCACGCAGACACGAGGAGAATGTGCAAACTCCACACAGGCAGTGACCCGAGCCGGGAATCGAACCCAGGACCCTGGAGCTGTGAAGCAGCAGTGCTAACCACTGTGCTACCGTGCCGCCCATCTCTCCTCATACGCCAACCCTTTTCATCCCCGGAATCAATCTAGTGAATCTTCTCTGAGCTGCCTCCAATGTCACCACATCCTTCCTCAAATAAGGAGACCAAAACTGGATACAATCCTCCAGATGTGGTCTCACCAACACCCTATACAATTGCAACAACACTTCTCAACTCTTATACTCCAGTCCCTATGCAACAAATGTCAACATCCCATTTGTCTCTTTTATTACATGCTGCACCTGCACACTGACTTTCTCTGATTCTAGTTTAGGACCCGCATTTTTCACCCTCAAACTGAATGCAAAATTCTAACATGTTGTGATCACTCTTTCCTACAAGATAGTGGTGGGGGATGGGAATGTCAAGGGGATTGACAGGCGATTCTGTGGGCAAAAGCGGGACTCCAGGATGGTAGTCTGCCTCCCTGGAGCAGGGGTACAGGATGTCTCAGAAAGGGTAGAGGGAATCTTGAAGGGTGGAGGGACTGAGTCGAATGTGATAGTGCATGTAGGAGAGAAGGATGTAGGAACAAAGTGCAGGGGGGACATACGCAGGCAGTTCAGGGAGTTGGGGGCCAGGCTGAAATGTAGGGCCTCCAGAGTGGCGTTCTCTGGGCTGCTGCCGGTGCCTGGGGCTAGCAGGGCTAGAAATAATGAACTAATCCAATTAAATGCTTGGTTGAAAGATTGGTGTAGGGCAGAGGGATTTATATTCATAGACCACTGGGAAGTCTTTATGAAAGAACGGCTAATATACAAGAGGGATGGGGTACAGTTAACTGGGAAGGGCATACATATCTTAGCTGGAAGGT
The DNA here is from genome assembly GCA_037974335.1 of Prionace glauca. Taxonomy (NCBI): domain Eukaryota; kingdom Metazoa; phylum Chordata; class Chondrichthyes; order Carcharhiniformes; family Carcharhinidae; genus Prionace; species Prionace glauca. The sequence continues at coordinate 5,184,665 of CM075723.1, read as the reverse complement.
TAGCTGGTGTGTATCGGCAGGGTTTAAACTAATATGGAGGGGGGGTGGGGAGGTAGACGGAACTGGGATTGGGGATAGGGTAGGCCCGGAGGGTAGGAAGAAGGATCGGGTTGTTTCTGAGGGTCTTCAGTGCATGTGTTTCAATGCTAGGAGTGTGACTGGCAAAACAGATGAACTGAAGGCATTAATGTTTGAAAGGAAGTTGGAAGTGGTGGCGGTGACAGAGACTTGGTTAAAGGAAGGGCAGGATTGGCAGTTGAATGTTCCTGGGTATAAGTGTTTCAGGCGAGATAGGGGTGGGTCGCTGAGAGGTGGGGGAGTGGCGTTGTTAGTTAAGGATTGCATCGTAGCAGTGCAGAGGGAGGGAGGTACGGAGGATGTAGGAATCGAGTCGCTATGGGTGGAGTTGAGGAATAGGAAGGGTGATGTTACTCTGCTGGGTGTTTACTACAGACCGCCCAACAGCCCGAGGGCTGTGGAAGAAGGGATAAGCAGGGACATTCTAGATAAGTGCAGGAAGAATAGGGTGGTGGTAGTGGGAGATTTTAATCTCCCCAGGGTAGATTGGAATGTACTGAGATCAGAGGGTGCTGACGGGGAGGAATTTGTACAGTGTGTAATGGAAGGATCCCTGGAGCAGTACGTGGATAGACCGACCAGGGAGGGGGCTATACTTGACTTGGTTCTGGGGAATGAGCCTGGGCAGGTGGTTGACGTTGAGGTAGGAGAGCATGTGGCTAACAGTGACCACAACTCTGTCTGGTTCAAGATATTAATGGATAAAGATGAAGCCTGTCCTAAGGGGAGGGTGTTAAATTGGGGGAGGGCTAGATACAGCCGGATTAGGCAGGATCTTAAAGATACAGACTGGGGTACGCTATTTAACGGTAGGTCGACCCTGGGTATGTGGGAGTCTCTCAAGGGAAAACTACAATCTTTACAGGAAAGACATGTGCCGGTCAAGAGGAAGGATGGGAAAGGTAGGATTAGAGAGCCGTGGGTAACTAGGGATATTGAGGACCTGGTCAGGAGAAAGAGGGAAGCGTACACTAGATCGAGGCATTTGAGGACAGAGATAGCGTTAGAAGAATACAGAGAATGTAGGAGGGAACTTAAAAGGGGCATCAGAAAGGCAAAAAGGGGCCACGAAATGGCTTTGGCGGGTAGGATTAAGGAAAATCCTAAAGCATTTTACTCTTATATTAGAAACAAAAGGATGGTTAGAGGGAACATTGGTCCTCTCAGGGACAGAGGAGGGGAACTATGCTTGGAGCCTGGGGGAATGGGGGAGATCTTGAATGAATACTTTGCGTCGGTATTCACTCAGGAGACGGGTCAGTCCTCTGCTGCTGTGCTTGAGAAGTTTGAGGATCCGATGAGGGAAATAGTCATCACGAGGGAAGAGGTGTTGGGACTTTTAGACACTATAAAGACAGACAAATCTCCGGGGCCTGATGGCATCTATCCTAGGCTGCTAAGGGAGGTGAGGGATGAAATTGCTGGGCCTCTGACGCAAATCTTTGTCTCTTCTTTGGACACAGGTGAGGTCCCAGAGGATTGGCGGATTGCAAATGTTGTACCATTGTTTAAGAAGGGTCAGAGGGATAACCCAGGGAACTATAGGCCAGTGAGCTTGACTTCAGTTATAGGCAAGATAATGGAGAGGATCCTCAAGGATAGGATGTATGAGCATCTGGAGCGCTGCAATCTGATCAGGGATACGCAGCATGGCTTCGTTACAGGGAGGTCGTGCCTTACGAATCTGTTGGAATTTTTTGAAGAGGTGACAAAAACGGTTGACGAAGGACAAGCCGTTGATGTTGTCTATATGGATTTCAGTAAGGCGTTTGACAAGGTCCCTCACGGTAGGCTGATAGAAAAGGTGAAGGCTCATGGGATACAAGGCCAGGTATGTAGATGGGTGAAGAACTGGCTTGGGAGGAGAAGACAGCGGGTAGTAGTGGAGGGCTCCTTTTCCAATTGGAGGTCTGTCACCAGTGGGGTGCCGCAGGGCTCGGTACTAGGACCTCTACTATTTGTAGTATACATTAATGACTTGGAAGAGGGGGTAGGTGGTGTGATCAGCAAATTTGCTGATGACACTAAGTTGGTTGGATTGGCGGGTACTGAGGAGCAGTGCCTGGCAATGCAACAGGACATAGATAGGCTGGTAGATTGGGCAGATAGATGGCAAATGGAATTTAATCCGGAGAAATGCGAGGTGATGCACTTTGGCCGGAATAATGTGGAAGGGAGTTATATGATAAAAGGTAGAACTATCCGGAGTATAGATACGCAGAGAGACCTGGGGGTGCAGGTACACAAGTTCCTGAAGGTGTCGGTGCAGGTGCAGAATGTGATGAGGAAAGCGTATGGCATGTTAGCCTTCATAGGAAGGGGTATAGAATATAAGAGTAGGAGTCTGATGTTGCAGTTGTATAGAACGTTGGTTAGGCCTCACCTGGAGTACTGCGTCCAGTTCTGGTCGCCGTACTACCGGAAGGATGTAGAGATCCTGGAGAGAGTGCAGAGGAGATTTACCAGGATGTTGCCTGGTATGGAAGGGCTGTCTTACGAGGAAAGATTGAACGCACTTGGGCTGTTTTCCCTTGAGAGACGTCGGCTGAGGGGGGATTTGATAGAGGTTTATAAGATTATGAAGGGGACAGATAGAGTAGATGGTGATAAGCTTTTTCCGCTATTAGAAATGGATAGAACGAGGGGTCACGGGCTTAGGGTGAGGGGGGCTAGATATAAGACTAATGTTAGAGGGCAGTTTTTCACACAAAGGGTAGTGGGGATGTGGAATGCACTGCCGAGTGAGGTGGTGGAAGCAGGCACGCTAGGGTTGTTCAAGAGTCACTTGGACAGCCACATGAGCAGTTTACATATAGGGGGATATAGCAGGCCTTATTAAGCATTGTAGGCTTGGGGTCAGTTTAGTCTCAGGGGTATAGAGTCTTTAATAATGAAATTTTTATCCACAGGCACTTACCATCTCGAGGGCATCATGGCAGCACAGAGGTTATCTCTGTTGCTGTGCGGACACATGGAGTTGGGCCTGTGTCCGTGGGAGTTTGTGCGTTCTCCCCGTGGTTGCGTGGGTTTCCTCCGGGTGCTCCGGTTTCCTCCCACATCCCAAAAATGTGCTTTTAGGCTGATTGATTGGGTAACAAATTGTCCCTATATTGGACCTCCCTGATCCTCACACATTAGGCATAGACTAGAGTCATGAATAGGTCACTGACCATGGGACGGCGGCGCGGGCTCGTTGGGCCGAAGGGCCTGTTTCCCGTGCTGTTTTGTTCTTTGTTCTTTGTTCTTTGTTCTTTACCATGAGATCATTAATTAATTCTGACTCATTACACATTGTCAGGTCAAGAACAGCTTTGCAATATATCATTCTAAGAATATTACATATTATTCTAAGAAACTGACCAGATAAACTCAATGAAATCAAAGTTGCTATTTCTTAACTCCAACCAAACTGATTGAACATTCTAACCTTCTGAGCCAAGATCATAGAACATAGAACATTACAGCACAGAACAGGCCCTTCGGCCCACGATGTTGCGCCGACCAGTTACAAAAACAATGACCCACTAGCCTATACCAATCCCTTTTCGTCCATAAACCTATCTACAGATCTCTTAAACGCCCCCAAACTAGGAGCATTTACAACTGCTGCAGGCAGGGCATTCCAGTCCCTCACCACCCTCTGGGTAAAGAACCTACCCCTGACATCCGTCCTGTAGCTACCCCCCCTTAATTTAAAGCCATGCCCCCTCGTGCTAGCTGTCTCCATCCGAGGAAAAAGGCTATCACTGTCCACCCTATCTAAACCTCTAATCATCTTATATGTTTCAATGAGATCCCCTCTTAGCCTCCTTCTTTCCAACGAAAACAACCCCCAAATCCCTCAGTCTCTCCTCATAGGAGCTCCCCACCATACCAGGCAACATCCTAGAAAGTGAGAATCATACCCCTCACTATGGTGCTGATCTCATCCTTTAGTATCAGAATCATTCCACCACCTTTTTCTTTTTTATCTATCCTTTCAAAATGTCGCATATCCTTAAATATTCAGTCCCCAGTCTTAGTCAACTTGCAACCATATCCCGGTAATGGCTACCACATCATATCCATTTAAGTATATTTACGCTACCAATTCATTAAGTTGTAACAAATGCTGTGCACATTCAGATAAAGAGTCTTTAATTGTGTTTTATGTCATTTGTTGTAACACTGACCTAACAAAGAACAACACAGCACGGGAAACAGGCCCTTCGGCCCAACGAGCCCGCGCCGCCGTCCCATGGTCAGTGACCTATTCATGACTCTAGTCTATGCCTAATGTGTGAGGATCAGGGAGGTCCAATATAGGGACAATTTGTTACCCAATCAATCAGCCTAAAAGCACATTTTTGGGATGTGGGAGGAAACCGGAGCACCCGGAGGAAACCCACGCAACCACGGGGAGAATGCGCAAACTCCCACGGACACAGGCCCAAATCCATGTGTCCGCACAGCAACAGAGATAATCCCTGAGCTGCCATGTTGCCCTCGAGATGGTCCAGTTTAAGCACACCAACGATATGAAGCAGTAGGCAACTCCCGAAGCAACATCCAAGAGCAGCCCACCACAACCTGCCGCCCGCATGGTGCGCTCTTGTGTTTGACGGGCTCTGTCCCTTCCCATCACAATCCGTTATCACAGGATCCCTACGGTGCAGAAAGGGACCATTCAGCCCACTGAGTCTATACTGACTCTCTCTGACAGAATACCGTACCCAGGCCCTTTCTCCCAGCTGCCCCTACAACCCCATGGCTTATCCACCTGGGCTTCAGATCTTGGGACACCCAGGGGCAATTTATTGTAGCCAATCAGCCTACCCTGCACATCTTTGGAATTACCACTTGGATTATCACTTGTTTGCACTGTTGCCGTGTCCGTTCTGTTTAGCTTGGATTATCACTTGTTTGCACTGTTGCCGTGTCCGTTCTGTTTAGCTTTCTCATCTTTTCCTGACTCGAACCTTTCTCCACCATTCTTTGGTCACCCACAGAAGTAGTTTCTCCCTCCCTTACAGAGGTTGGCCTCTCCTGTTTGTTTTATCGAATTATCTTTATAAGTTGGTGAAAGGGCACCTCCGCGTTGAAGCCCCTTCTCAGTCACTTACCATTTGCTGCCACCGGCTGCTCCTCTCAAACCAGAAGGCCCCTGATTGGCCCTCCAGCTTCACGGGGGGGTGGGGGGGGGTGGCGGGGGTGGGGGGGGGGGGGGGGGTCGTCCGGATCACTAGACTATTAATCCAGAAACTCAACCAGTGTTGCGGGGATCCAGATTGAATCTCACCACGGCAGCTGGTGGAATTTGGATTCAATAAAAAAATAGTCATTATGAATAAAACTAGGCTTGTACTCGTTAGAGTTTAGAAGAATGAGGGGAGATCTCATTGAGACGTATAAGATGATGAATGGGATGGATAGGATAGAGGTGGAGAGACTCTTCCCGCTCAAAGAAGACAGTAGGACTAGGGGGCACAGCCTCAAGATAAAGGGGAGGCGGTTTAGAACGGAGTTGAGGAGGAACTTCTTCACTCAAAGGGTGGTGAATCTCTGGAATTCTCTGCCCGTTGAAGTGGTGGAGGCTGCCTCGCTAAATATTTTTAAGAAACGGGTTGATGGGTTTTTGATAAGAGAAGGGATTAAGGGTTATGGGGAGAGGGCGGGAAAGTGGAACTGAGGCCCACGACAGATCAGCCATGATCTTACTGAATGGCGGGGCAGGCTCGAAGGGCCAGATGGCCTACTCCTGCTCCTATTTCTTATGTTCTTATTAAGGATCTACCGGTGACGATGAAACCATCATGGATTTTAGGAAAACCCATCTGGTTTCACTAATCCCTTTAAGGAAGGAAATCTGCCGTCCTTACCCCGGTCTAGCCTACATGTGACTCCAGAGCCACGGCAATGGGGTTGACTGCCCTCAGACAACTAAGGATGGGCAATAAATGGCTGGCCCAGCCAGAGATGCCCATGTTGATGTGATCGGCGCAACTCGTGGGCCGAAGGGCCCTGTTTGTGCTGTAGTGTTCTATGTTCTATGTCCGATGAATGAATGAAAAAAAAAATAAGTTGCCAGAATTGGACGGGGAAGAAACCTCTGTGCCAATTAATGTGGTCAAAGCCCCCAGGTCAATGGTTGTTCCCCTGTGTGTGCTTGAGTATAGGTGTGGGTGTATGTGGGCAGTTTAGTGGGGATATTTTGGGACCCAACGCCCACAAAGCTGAACCCCAGAAAGATTCATCATCCGAGGAAGGAGGTGGGTGAGAACGGAACAGAGAAAGTCAGGGTCAAGTAACCTCTCATGAAGGGGCCTTGGTTGGATTAGACCAGGGCTATCGCCGGGTCACCCAAAATCTTTAATTTCGAGGCTAACGGAATCCCCTTTGGTCAACAGGGACAGGAGGAAGAGATCCAAAAGCTGCGCTTGAAAGAGAAGATTTACGCCAAGTCCCTCCTCGCCTGGAAACCCAGGGGCTGAAGGAAGAATTGAAATCGCTGAGGCAACAATTGCTGGTGACGGAGGGAGAGTTACACAAATCCGGCAGCGAAATCCTGGGGCAGCAGCAGCAGATAGCCACGTTCCTCACGGGGCCTCCGCACGGACTTACAGTAAGAACTTCCAGCTGGAGAAGCTCCATTCACACAGCATCAGGACCAGGACGAGAGGCTGGCATCGCTGGCATGGGATGCCCATAAAGGGTTGAGCTGGGATGAGGAGAGCATTGTGAAACCTGTCGAATTCTCTATCCCAGACAGCCCTGGATGCTGGTTGTCCAGTTTGATTAGATATTCGAACGCAATGGGCAGAATTTTACATTCCTCCCCAAAGGTGGGAAGCGGAGGTGTGAGACTGGATAATGGGTATTCCCTCCAAGGACATAATTTCTCACTTGGCTGGGCAGGGCCTCAGCAGAATCCTACCCATTCACTTATCGAAACCCTTAGGTGGCCACTTCGTGCCAGTCTAACCCCATAAGACTGGCAGCAGCGGGCTGCCTGGGAGGGTGGGGAAAGTAACGTTTACACTTCTCTCCCTCATGTGTGGGAAGACGGTGGTGGGGTGGTTACTTCAATCAGAAGGTCCCCGGGACTCAGTCCCAGGCAGAGTGCTGCAGTACCATTGAGAGACGTCGGCTGAGGGGGGATCTAATAGAGGTTTATAAGATTATGAAGGGGACAGATAGAGTAGATGGTGATAAGCTTTTTCCGCTATTAGAAATGATAGAACGAGGGGTCACGGGCCTTAGGGTGAGGGGGGGCTAGGTATAAGACTAATATTAGAGGGCAGTTTTTCACACAAAGGGTAGTGGGGATGTGGAATGCACTGCCGAGTAAGGTGGGTGGAAGCAGGCACGCTAGGGTTGTTCAAGAGTCACTTGGACAGCCACATGAGCGGTCCTACATGCAGGGGGATATAGCAGGCCTTACTAAGCATTGTAGGCTTGGGGTTCAGTTTTAGCCTCAGGGATATAGAGTCTTTTTAATAATGAATTTTTTATCCACAGGCATTTAAGTCCAGCAAGGGGCATGCGGGGCGGCAGGTTGTGGTGGGCTGCTCTTGGATTATTGCTTCGGGAGTTGCCTACTGCTTCATGTCGTTGGTGTGCGTAAACTGGACCATCTCGAGGGCATCATGGCAGCTCAGAGGCTATCTCTGTTGCTGTGCGGACACATGGATTTGGGCCTGTGTCCGTGGGAGTTTGTGCGTTCTCCCCGTGGTTGCGTGGGGTTTTCCTCCGGGTACTACTCCGGTTTTCCTCCCACATCCCAAAAATGTGCTTTTAGGCTGATTGATTGGGTAACAAATTGTCCCTATATTGGACCTCCCTGATCCTCACACATTAGGCACAGACTAAAATCATGAATAGGTCCACTGACCATGGGACGGCGGCGCGGGCTCATTGGGCCGAAGGGCCCTGTTTTCCCCGTGCTGTGTTGTTCTTTGTTCTTTGTTCTTTGTTATTACCACCAAGCCAGGGAATCAGTCCTTGTTCATCGGAGAGTGAAGGAGGAGCAACTAACCAGGCATAACTAACACTGAGATATCAACCTGGTGAAGCTACAACACAGAGCTAGTTGCATGGCCAACAGCATGAGTAGTGTTTATTGGTAGGGGGATTTGAATTTAGGAGTCGCAGCGTCATGATGCAACTGTACACCAACTCTGGTGCGGCCGCACTTGGAGTTTTGTGTGCAGTTCTGGTCCCCACATTACAGGAAGGATGTGGAGGCTTTGGAGAGGGTGCAGAGGAGGTTTACCAGGATGTTGCCTGGTTTGGAGGGGGAGATCCTATGAGGAGAGACTGAGAGATTTGGGGTTGTTTTCGCTGGGAAGAAGGCGGCTGAGAGGGGATCTCATTGAAACATATAAGATGATTAGAGGTTTAGACAGGGTAGATAGTGATAGCCTTTTTCCTAGGATGGAGAAAGCTAGCACGAGGGGGCACGACTTTAAATTAAGGGGGGGTAGTTATAGGACTGATGTCAGGGGTAGGTTCTTTACCCAGAGGGTGGGTGAGGGGACTGGAATGCCCCTGCCAGCTGCAGTTGTAAATGCGCCTAGTTTGGGGGCGTTTAAGAGATCCGTGGATAGGTTTATGGACGAAAAGGGATTGGTTTAGGCTAGTGGGTCATTGTTTTGTAACTGGTCGGCGCAACATCGTGGGCCGAAGGGCCTGTTCTGCGCTGTAATGTTCTATGTTCTATGTTCTAGCAAGTAATAGGCAGAGCTTAGCAATCCCACAACCAATGGATCAGATCCAGGTTCTGCAGTCCTGTCCCCACCCAACGAGAATGGTGATGGACAATTAAACAGCACATCGGAGGAGGAGGCTCCGTAACCATCCCCCATCCCCAACGATGGAAGAACCCGGCAACATCAGTGCAAAATGCAGGTTGCTCGAAGACTCGAGTGAACTGAGGGCCAGATTTGTGAATGCCCTTCCTTTTCATTGGGTTTGAGGTCAGTGTAGCCTCTGGCTGGGGCGATGCATGGGGGCAGGATCTGAACCATGATGTCGTGACTTCAAGGTCAGAGTGCCCCTCCGAGCCTGGACTGTCCAAATACAGGTTGAGGTGAAGTCTGCACCACCTATCGTTACAGGAGTCAAACTTGCGATTTGAAAATCGCAACTCCTAACTTCAGTTTACTGAAGACTCTACACAGTGAGCACGTGAGGGGATGTGTAACAGCTGGTTAGGAATGTCTCTCCCATTGAATGCCCCCTTTTCGGCTCCTGGCTTTTCTCACCCCCGACTGTGAGAGCCCTGACCCTGAGTTGTTCCCGTCAGTGAAGTCATTGGGATGCGTCTTGTGTTCGACAGTAAAACTGTCTTGAGTTTTCTCGAGAACTCCCCCAGTTTTTAACTTCGATTTTTTTGACCAAAGAAACCAGAAATGAAGATTGCTGTGATCAGTAAGGGCGACGCTGAGGCTGTCCGATTATGAAGCCTCACCACACCAGGTTAGAGTCCCACCTGAACCCTCCACATGCCCGACGAACGAACACCGTTTCCGAAAGCTGGTAAGATTACTATCAAACCTGGATGGACTCTAACCTGGCGTGGTGAGACTTCTTACACACAGTGAGCACGTGAACGCCGGCATCTCCACATCATGGCTGTCAGGTTACCACAGTGATCTCAGGAAGTTCACCAACATCCATAAATTTGCTGCCTTTTACACAAATTCACTCCAGGTCCTGTTCAGCCATCACTCCTGTCCTCACTGATCCAGCTTGACTCTCAGTCCGGCAATACCCCGGGGGGGGGGGGGGCAATTCTCCCCCAAAAATTCTCAGTGCTGAATTGGCAGGAAAAATAGTGTAATTCACGCTGTTTTTTTTTTCAGTAGTTCAGTCTCGAATGCCCTACACTCTGTGCAGTGTAGCAGTCACAATCATGAATATCATTAACAGCTCAGCAGTGGGGTGGGGTGGGGGGGGTGCTATTCACCCCAGATTCTGACTGTTCCGGGCCCCCGTCAGACTCCCGTTTGCTGACCAGCCACCGGGACCCCCCATGGCGCTGCCCCTTCACCACCCCGCCACCCCGGTCCCCTTGTTTGTCCCCACAACCATTCCTAGGCCAACCCTGACCCCACCCCTGTTCCAGAGCGCCCCGATCTCCAGCACCCCTCCCAGCAGCGACGATCCCACCCCCCCCCCCCCCACCGCCCGACAACCCCCACCTCAGCAGATTGCAGATTCCACCCCCCCCCCCCCCAACACCAGGAGGCAGGCCCCTCCCTGGCAGATCACACCCTCCCCCAGCCCGTCCCCATCACTGGCTTCCCTCCAGCCCCGACCAATCCCCATGCGGAGTGGCAGTGGGGTTTCCCCCGCCCCGACCAATTGCCCCATAGGCCCCTCCCACAATAGGCTCCACCCACTTGGCACTGCCCATTGCCCATTGGGCAGTGCCAAGATGCACCCTGGGATGGGCACTTTGACCTTTGGGTAGACACCCCATTCCCCCCCCCCGATTGTTCCTCCTTCACTCCAGTGGGATCTCCTGCTAGTCCCTCACAAATGGGGAGGTGCTCTAAACCTCACCGGAGTGAAATACTCCTGAGGGGGTGGGAGGTTCTATCAGGCCTGGAGAACTCAGCCCCGGGTTCAATAATCACATTCAAATTACACGAAGAACAAATTAAAATCACTTACCTGACCTTCCCGCTGGTTTCCAATCGCGCCTGCTCTCCAAAAGTGGAAGACGCACAGGCACGAACCCACAAAATGGCCGACACTCGATCTCCCAACCAGACGCGCCAAAAAATTAGCGCTCCGCTAATTGAGTCTAAAATTCTCACACTTTTGTTAAAATCGCTCCATAGCCTTGCCCCATCTCTGTAATCTCGCCCAGACTACAACCCTCCATGATGTCTTTTGACCAACCCAGACGCGATGGGCCGAAGGGCCTTGCTCTGTGCAGTACACACCCCTGTGGCTATCTGCGCTCCTCCAGTTTTGGCCTTTGTGAGAATCTCCCAGTTGCCATCGCAGACCATTGGTGCCTTCAGCAGCCTGCAGGTGCAGCAGGTGGTCAGGAAGGCGAATGGGATGCTGGCCTTCATAGCGAGGGGGATTGAATATAAAAGTAGGGAGGTCTTGCTGCAGCTGTATAGGGCATTGGTGAGGCCGCAGCTGGAGTACTGTGTGCAGTTTTGGGCGCTGCACCTGCGCAAGGATATTTTGGCCCTGGAGGGAGTGCAGAGGAGGTTTACTAGGCTGATGCCGGAGATGAGGGGGTTGAGCTATGAGGAGAGGCTGAATAAACTGGGCTTGTACTCGTTAGAGTTTAGAAGAATGAGGGAGATCTCATTGAGACGTATAAGATGATGAATGGGATGGATAGGATAGAGGTGGAGAGACTCTTCCCGCTCAAAAAGACAGTAGGACTAGGGGCACAGCCTCAAGATAAAGGGGGGGCGGTTTAGAACGGAGTTGAGGAGGAACTTCTTCACTCAAAGGGTGGTGAATCTCTGGAATTCTCTGCCCGTTGAAGTGGTGGAGGCTGCCTCGCTAAATATTTTCAAGACGCGGGTTGATGGGTTTTGATAAGAGAGGGGATTAAGGGTTATGGGGAGAGGGCGGAAGGTGGAACTGAGCCACGACAGATCAGCCATGATCTTATTGAATGGCGGGGCAGGCTCGAAGGGCTATATGGCCTACTCCTGCTCCTATTTCTTATGTTCTTATGACTCAAAGTTCTGGACTTCCCTCCCGAAATGTTACCCCTCCCTTGCAGATATCCGTTAAAACCTATTCCAGCTCCGGTTCTCAGTCAACCGTCCGAATGTTTCTTTGACTCAGTGTAAAACTTTCTCCGATGAAGTTTGTGTGAAGAGTTTTGGCATATTTCACAATGTTGAAAGAAATCGGGGCAGGTATAGCCCAGCCGGCTGATATTCTAGCTCAGTTTTCCTGCACTATGCCCATAGCCCTTGATGTCCTTAATGTGTCAAAATCTATCGATCTCAGCCTCAAGCAAACTCAGTGCCTGAGCCTCCACAGGCCTGGAGGATAGACAGCTCCAAAGATTCACAAATCTCTTCATCGAGGGATATGGGCAAATGTGGGTAATTGGGGTTAGCTTAGGGTTTAAAAAAAACAGCCTGTACAAGATGGGCCGAAGGGCCTGTTTCCATGCTGTAAACCTCTATGACTCTAAGGGGCCAATTTTACGGTGCGAAAATGTGGTAAAGTCAGGCGTGAGGCCGTTAATGCGATCCGCGCCCGTGTCCATGCAGATTGCCACTTACTGCGTTATGGCATGTTAGCCTTCGTAGGAAGGGGTATAGAATATAAGAGTAGGAGTCTGATGTTGCAGTTGTATAGAACGTTGGTTAGGCCTCACCTGGAGTACTGCGTCCAGTTCTGGTCGCCGTACTACCGGAAGGATGTAGAGATCCTGGAGAGAGTGCAGAGGAGATTTACCAGGATGTTGCCTGGTATGGAAGGGCTGTCTTACGAGGAAAGATTGAACGCACTTGGGCTGTTTTCCCTTGAGAGACGTCGGCTGAGGGGGGATCTAATAGAGGTTTATAAGATTATGAAGGGGATAGATAGCGTAGATGGTGGTAAGCTTTTTCCGCTATTAGAAATGGATAGAACGAGGGGTCACGGGCTTAGGGTGAGGGGGGCTAGATATAAGACTAATATTAGAGGGCAGTTTTTCACACAAAGGGTAGTGGGGATGTGGAATGCACTGCCGAGTGAGGTGGTGGAAGCAGGCACGCTAGGGTTGTTCAAGAGTCACTTGGACAGCCACATGAGCGGTCTACATATAGGGGGATATAGCAGGCCTTACTAAGCATTGTAGGCTTGGGGTCAGTTTTAGCCTCAGGGATATAGAGTCTTTTAATAATGAAATTTTTATCCACAGGCATTTAAGTCCAGCAAGGGGCATGCGGGCGGCAGGTTGTGGTGGGCTGCTCTTGGATATTGCTTCGGGAGTTGCCTACTGCTTCATGTCGTTGGTGTGCGTAAACTGGACCATCTCGAGGGCATCATGACAGCTCAGAGACTATCTCTGTTGCTGTGCGGACACATGGAGTTGGGCCTGTGTCCGTGGGAGTTTGCGCGTTCTCCCCATGGTTGCGTGGGTTTCCTCCGGGTGCTCCGGTTTCCTCCCACATCCCAAAAATGTGCTTTTAGGCTGATTGATTGGGTAACAAATTGTCCCTATATCGGACCTCCCTGATCCTCGCACATTAGGCGTAGACTAAAATCATGAATAGGTCACTGAGACAAATGGACGGCGGCACGGGCTCGTTGGGCCGAAGGGCCTGTTTCCCGTGCTGTGTTGTTCTTTGTTCTACTGAAACCCGGGAGTGGCGGCGATCCGATTCACGCCCAAACCGGCACAATGGTGATTTAAATCTATTTGGCACGCACTTTAATTGAATCAATGAACTGCCGTCCAACTTTATCAGCATTTCCCCCTTTACCACCACGTTTACCCATCCAGAACCGCGCCGTAACGGACCTGCTGAATAAAAGCCTGAATCGGGCACTCCAGCAGCTGGTGAGCGCGTTCCCAGCTCCCTGACTCAGATCAGTGGTGGGGGGGGGGAAGGAGGGAGAAGGGTCAGATCATTCTCTGGTTGGTGGAGGTGGGTAGGGGAATGAGGCCAGATCGTTGTCTGGGGTGGGGAGGGGTTAGGGGGGAGGGGGGAGATGGATAAGATGCGTCTCAGGCAGGGGATAGGGGCAGGTAGATCTCTGGTGGGGGGGGGGGGTTGCGGGCGGGGCAAGGGAGTGCGCTACCACTCTGTGAGTGATCGGTGGGAGGGGAGGGGGGGCAGGTCTGGGGATCGGCCTGGGTAGCTGGGGGATGGATAAGAGGCAACGATGTGTGTAGGTAATGGGGGGGTGGATAAGGGGGACAGTGATGTATGTGGGTAGTGGGGGTGTTGGATAAGGGGGAGAGTGATGTGTGTGTGTAATGGGGGGTGTTGGATAAGGGGGACAGTGATGTGTGTGTGTAATGGGGGGTTGGATAAGGGGGACAGTGATGTGTGTGTGTAATGGGGGGGTTGGATAAGGGGGACAGTGATGTGTGTGTGTAATGGGGGGGTTGGATAAGGGGGACAGTGATGTGTGTGTGTAATGGGGGGGTTGGATAAGGGGCACAGTGATGTATGTGTGTAATGGGGGGGTTGGATAAGGGGGACAGTGATGTGTGTGTGTAATGGGGGGGTTGGATAAGGGGGACAGTGCTGTGTGTGTGTAATGGGGGGGTTGGATAAGGGGGACAGTGATGTGTGTGTGTAATGGGGGGGTTGGATAAGGGAGAGAGTGATGTGTGTGTAATGGGGGGGTTGGATAAGGGGGAGAATGATGTGTGTGTGTAATGGGGGGGTTGGATAAGGGAGAGAGTGATGTGTGTGTGTAATGGGGGGGTTGGATAAGGGGGACAGTGATGTGTGTGTGTAATGGGGGGGTTGGATAAGGGGGACAGTGATGTGTGTGTGTAATGGGGAGATTGGATAAGGGGGACAGTGATGTGTGTGTGTAATGGGGGGGTTGGATAAGGGGGGGAGTGATGTGTGTGTGTAATGGGGGGGGTTGGATAAGGGGGGAGAGTGATGTGTGCGTGTAATGGGGGGGTTGGATAAGGGGGACAGTGATGTGTGTGTGTAATGGGGGGTCGATAAGGGGGAGAGTGATGTGTGTGTGTAATGGGGGGGGTTGGATAATGGGGAGAGTGATGTGTGTGTGCAATGGGGGGGTTGGATAAGGGGGAGAGTGATGTGTGTGTGTAATGGGGGGGTTGGATAAGGGGGAGAGTGATGTGTGTGTGTAATGGGGGGGTTGGATAAGGGGGAGAGTGATGTGTGTGTGTAATGGGGGGGTTGGATAAGGGGGAGAGTGATGTGTGTGTGTAATGGGGGGGTTGGATAAGGGGGAGAGTGATGTGTGTGTGTAATGGGGGGGGTTGGATAAGGGGGACAGTGATATGTGTGTGTAATGGAGGGGTGGATAAGGGGGACAGTGATGTGTGTATGAAATGGGGGGTTGGATAAGGGGGAGAGTGATGTGTGTGTGTAATGGGGGGGTTGGATAAGGGGGAGAGTGATGTGTGTGGTTAGTGAGGGGGTGGATAAGGGGGACAGAGATGTGTGTGTGTAATGGGGGGGTTGAATAAGGGGACAGTGATGTGTGTGTGTAATGGGGGGGGTGGATAAGGGGGACAGTGATGTGTGTGTGTAATGGGGGGGTTGGATAAGGGGGACAGTGATGTGTGTGTGTAATGGGGGGGTTGGATAAGGGAGAGAGTGATGTGTGTGTGTAATGGGGGGGTTGGATAAGGGGGACAGTGATGTGTGTGTGTAATGGGGGTGTTGGATAAGGGGGAGAGTGATGTGTGTGTGTAATGGGGGGGTTGGATAAGAGGGACAGTGATGTGTGTGTGTAATGGGGGGGTTGGATAAGGGGAAGAATGATGTGTGTGTGTAATGGGGGCGTTGGATAAGAGGGACAGTGATGTGTGTGTGTAATGGGGGGGTTGGATAAGGGGGACAGTGATGTGTGTGTGTAATGGGGGGTTGGATAAGGGGAAGAATGATGTGTGTGTGTAATGGGGGGGTTGGATAAGAGGGACAGTGATGTGTGTGTGTAATGGGGGGTTGGATAAGGGGGACAGTGCTGTGTGTGTGTAATGGGGGGGTTGGATAAGAGGGACAGTGATGTGTGTGTGTAATGGGGGGGTTGGATAAGGGGAAGAATGATGTGTGTGTGTAATGGGGGGGTTGGATAAGGGGGACAGTGCTGTGTGTGTGTAATGGGGGGGTTGGATAAGGGAGAGAGTGATGTGTGTGGGTAGTGGGGGGGTTGGATAAGGGGGACAGTGATGTGTGTGGGTAGTGAGGGGGTGGATAAGGACAGAGATGTGTGTGGGTAGTGGGGCGGTGGGGTGGATAAGGGGGAGAGTGTGGGGAGAGTGTCGCTCCCGGACTGCTTTCTCCACATTCTGCAGCTCGGCAGCAATATGAAATGGATACGCTTTGTCAAAGTGTTTTTCTAATAGTGCGTGCGCGGTTCAGAGCTCTGATCGTTTCGACAGCGTGAGACTGGAGATGTATTTTTCAGACTGAGTGTGTATGGGGAGTGTGTGTGAAAGCAGATTTCTAAGTCGAATCTGCATTGCGCCCAGATTCAGCACTTAGAATGAAAGTGGTAAAATATTGTCCTGTGGCTCTATGAATCTATCTGAATCCCAGATAGCCTGCCTCTGATTGTGAGACTGTGTCCACTGGATCTACATATCCCACCCAGGGGAAGATTCTTCCTCCCTCGCCTGTTGAGCCCTGGGAGAATTTTATATATTTGAATGAGATCACTCCAGAGAATAAATTCCAGAGAATAAAGACCCAGTCTATTTAATCTTTCCTCAAAGGACAATCCCTCTAATCCAGGGATTAATTTAGAGAACATTTGATGTGGTCCCACTGTAACAAGTATATTTCTCCTCAGGTAAGAAGACCAAAGCTGTATTCAATAGTCCAGGTGTAGTCTCACCAAGGCTCTATACAACAGTGGTTAGCACTGCTGCCTCACAACACCAGAGGCCTTGGTTCGATTCCCTGCGAGGGTCACTATCTGTGTGGAATTTGCACATTCTCCCCATGTCTGCATGAAATAGAAAGAAATAGAACCCTACAGTGCAGAAACAGGCCCTTCGGCCCATCGAGTCTGTACCGAACACAATCCCACCCAGAACCTATCCCCATATCCCTACACATTTACCTGCTAATCCCTCCAACCTACACATCCCAGGACACTAAGGGACAATTTTAGTTTAGCCAATGAACCTAACCCGCACATCTTTGGACTGTGGGAGGAAACGGGAGCACCCGGAGAAAACCCACGCAGACACGAGGAGAATGTGCAAACTCCACACAGGCAGTGACCCCGAGCCGGGAATCGAACCCAGGACCCTGGGGCTGTGAAGCAGCAGTGCTAACCACTGTGCTACCATGCCGCATGGGTTTCCTCCGGGTGCTCCAATTTCCTCCCACAGTCCAAAGATGTACGGGGGAGGTGGATTGGATAAATTGCAGCTTAGTGTCAGGGAGACTAGCCAGAGTAGGTTGTGAGGAGAGGGCCTGGGTGGGATTGTGGTCGGTGCAAATTCGATGGGCCGAATGGCCCCCTTCTGCACTGTAGAATTCTATGATCTTTACTCTGTGCTCAAATCCTCTTGTAGTAAAGGTCATTTGCCTCCTTAATTGCTTACTGTTCCTGAATGTTAGCTGTCAGTGACTCATGAACAAGAACACCCAAGTCCTTTTGAAGTTTAATGCTTCCCAGCCTCTCAGTATTTAAGAAATGACTCGCTTTTCTGCTTTTCCTGCCAAAGTGGATAACCTCATATTTGTCCGCACTGTGATCCACCTGCCAAATAAATGCAAGTTGTTGTTGTCTCTGATACCTTATCAGCTAAATATTCAACCCAGCTCCTCAACTGAGTTCTTAAGGAATATAATTCTACTCGACATAGAAGCAGAAGTAGGCCATTCAGTCCATCTAGTCTGCTCTGCCATTCAATGAGATCTGATGTGTTAATTCTCAACTCTACTTTTTCACCTTATCCCCACAACCCTTGATTCCCTTGCTGATTAAAAATCTGTCTGTCTCAGCTTTGAACATACTTAATGACCCTGCCTCTACAGCCCTCTGTGGAAAAGAATTCCACAAATTCGCTCTCCTCTGAGAGAAGAAATTCCTCCTCATCTCTGTCTTAAGTGGGTGACCACCTTACTCTGGGATGATGCCCTCTGAACCTAGACTCTCCCACAAGGGGAAACAACCTCTCAGTATCATAGAACATAGAACATTACAGCGCAAAACAGGCCCTTTGGCCCACGATGTTGCGCCGACCAGTTACAAAACAATGACCCACTAGCCTAAACCAATCCCTTTTCGTCCATAAACCTATCCACAGATCTCTTAAACGCCCCCAAACTAGGAGCATTTACAACTGCAGCTGGCAGGGCATTCCAATCCCTCACCACCCTCTGGGTAAAGAACCTACCCCTGACATCAGTCCTATAACTACCCCCCCTTAATTTAAAGTCGTGCCCCCTCGTGCTAGCTTTCTCCATCCTAGGAAAAAGGCTATCACTGTCCACCCTGTCTAAACCTCTAATCATCTTATATGTTTCAATAAGGTCCCCTCTTAGCCGCCTTCTTTCCAGCGAAAACAACCCCAAATCTCTCAGTCGCTCCTCATAGAATCTCCCCTCCATACCAGGCAACATCCTGGTAAACCTCCTCTGCACCCTCTCCAAAGCCTCCACATCCTTCCTGTAATGTGGGGACCAGAACTGCACACAAAACTCCAAGTGCAGCCGCACCAGAGTTGTGTACAGTTGCATCGTGACGCTGCGACTCTTAAATTCAATCCCCCTACCAATAAACGCCAAGACACCGTATGCCTTCTTGACAACCTTATCTACTTAGAACCATAGAACCCTACAGTGCAGAAACAGGCCCTTCGGCCCATCGAGTCTGCACCGAACACAATCCCACCCAGACCCTATCCCCATATCCCTACACATTTACCTGCTAATCCCTCTAACCTACACATCCCAGGACACTAAGGGGCAATTTTAGCATAGCCAATGAACCTAACCCGCACATCTTTGGACTGTGGGAGGAAACCGGAGCACCCGGAGAAAACCCACGCAGACACGAGGAGAATGTGCAAACTCCACACAGGCAGTGACCCGAGCCGGGAATCGAACCCAGGACCCTGGAGCTGTGAAGCAGCAGTGCTAACCACTGTGCTACCGTGCCGCCCAAGTTGATTCCCAACTTTCAGGGATCTATGTACACATACACCTAGATCCCTCTGCTCCTCCACACTATTCAAAGTCCTCCCGTTAGCCCTATACTCAACACATCTGTTACTCCCACCGAAATGAATTACCTCACACTTCTCCGCATTAAACTCCATCCGCCACCTCGCGGCCCAGCTCTGCAACCTGTCTAGGTCACCCTGCAAACTATGACACCCTTCCTCACAATCTACCACACCTCCGACTTTGGTGTCATCAGCAAACTTACTAATCCACCCAACTATACCCTCATCCAGATCATTAATAAAAATTACAAACAGCAGTGGCCCCAAAACAGATCCCTGAGGCACACCACTCGTAACCGAAGATCCCTGAGGCACACCACTCGTATCTACCCTGTCAAACCCCCTGAGAATCCGATATGTCTCAATAAGGTCACCTCTCATTAACTCCAATGAGTACAGGCCCAACCTACTCAACCTCTCCTCATAAGAAAATCCCTCCATCCCTGGGATCAGCCTAGTGAACCTTCTCTAGACTGCCTCCTATAATCCACTGTGCCACTATAATCTTTCCTTAGATAATGGGACCAAACTGTACAGAGTTTGGTCTAAGTAGCGCCTTGCATATTTATAACCAGACTTTGGCTTTGATCATTCACTATCTGTTCTCCACCTCAGGAAGGCAGCTGTGAAACAGGACTCAGGATATTACCTGTCATCCGCGGACTTCCATCACATCCGCAATCAACTGGATGTCATTTGTCGAGCTTTGTGTGAAGGCTCACTGAGATCACTACCTGCCGAGTCACCAGAGGCCCAGCTCACAGCTCCCCAGGTAACAATTCACTCCATCACCTGGTGTGAGGCAGCAACATGACAACAGAAAAGTCCTGATGGGGAAATGTTTGGACAAGTTGCACTCGAGGGGGGCACAGATCAGCTAGAGAGTCAATATCTTTTCCCAAAGGTTAGGGGAGTCTAAAACTGGAGGGTATAGATTTAAGGTGAGAGGGGAGAGATACAAGAGTGTCCAGAGGGGCAATTGTTTCACACAGAGGATGGTGAGTGTCTGGAACAAGCTGCCAGAGGCAGTAGTAGAGGCGGGTACAATTTTGTCTTTTAAAAAGTGTTTAGACAGTTACATGGGTAAGATGGGTATGGAGGGATATGGACCAAACGTGGGCAATTGGCATTAGCTTAGGGGTTTAAGAAAAAACGGTGGCACGGACAAGTTGGGCCGAAGGGCCTGTTTCCCTGCTGTAAACCTCTCTCTGACTCAGCCAGTGAGCACAGTCGTGACGTTAAGCTGAACACATTTGCTGGAACTGGGAAATGACAAACTGGAATTTTACCGTCCCGTCTGCCTCATGGGAATCGGAGCGGGTGAGGGGCGGGTCATGGAAAGGGCATTGACTTGGGGCGGGATTTTGCTGTTTCGCAACGAGCGATGTCATAAAATCCAACCCACTGAATACCTCTCCAAAAAAAAACCAGTGATAGAATAAAGCTCCCTCCCGGAATGCAGTTTGATTTTGAGTGCAGTGTCTCGGATTCTGTACCTCCACTGTTAAACCCTGAGCAGGTTATAATACTTTCCCTGTGTTCTGGCTTTGTGTTCCCACAGGATGCTCCTGTTTTGCTCCAGGTACCAACGCCACCCCCTGAGAATGGATATAGTCTGTGAGTGAGTTGCATTGTAAGAGCGCCACTGGACTTTTTCAGTTAGGGGTCTTCAGTTTGCTCCAGTGTCAGGCAGACTTTGGGAGGTGTCCCAGTTTAGAACGTAGAAAAACTGCAGCACAAATAGGCCCTTCGGCCCACAAGTTGTGCCAAAAATATCCCTACCTACTAGGCTTACCTATAACCCTCTATCTTACTAAGTCCCATGTACTTATCCAACACTCTCTTAAAAGACCCCAGCGAGTTCGCCTCCACCACCACCGACGGCAGCCGATTCCACTCACCCTCTGAGCGAAAAACTTACCCCTGACATCTCCTCTGTACCTAGTTTATTAGTGTTCACTGGTCAACTCACCGGACACATCGCAGGCTAGTGAGGTCAAATGTCACAGCCTATTCACCAATCAGGTCGGGGCCTCATCACATGACACAACATGACATGGACACATGACATTCCCGTGGCTTAGTCAAGAGAGCTCTTATTATGTGACCCCGTTCTTCCTGCACTGCACTGTGACCCTCCATCACATTGTGAAGATACCGTTCTTCAGTCACAGCCCTCACGGGTCAGTCATGAATAGGTCACTGACCATGGGACGGCGGCGCGGGCTCGTTGGGCCGAAGGGCCTGTTTCCCGTGCTGTGTTGTTCTTTTGTTCTTTGTTATTGCCACTCCACACTGGCCACTAGCTCTGAAAGCCTTTTCCCCTTCGCCTGTTTGCCCAAGCTGCTGATATCGATTACATTCCACACGGAATCAGCCGGTCATTTGACAAACCGGATTTGCTGCTGCTGGTTTCCATAGAGACAGCTCAATGACCATAGTCACCATCCACCAATCCCTGGTTGCAGTTCAGTATTTCTGGGTGCCAAGTGTTTAGGAGTGAGCATGGTTCCATGAAGAACTTCTAATGAGTGTAAGCTTCCAGCCAGACTACTAAACTTGCAGAGTTAGCACTTTGTATGGGTCCATGCCCCATCCCAGAAACCTGAGCACATAATCTAAGCTGGACTCCCAGTGCTGAGGCAGCGCTGCACTGCCATCTATTGGGATGAGACATTAAGCCAAGGTTCCATCTGCCTTCTTGGGTCGATGTAACGCAGAAACTAGAATCAGGAGTACAAAGAACAAAGAACAACACAGCACGGGAAACAGGCCCTTCGGCCCAACGAGCCCGCGCCGCCGTCCCATGGTCAGTGACCTATTCATGATTTTAGTCTATGCCTAATGTGTGAGGATCAGGGAGGTCCAATATAGGGACAATTTGTTACCCAATCAATCAGCCTAAAAGCACATTTTTGGGATGTGGGAGGAAACCGGAGTACCCGGAGGAAACCCACGCAACCACGGGGAGAACGCACAAACTCCCACGGACACAGGCCCAAATCCATGTGTCCGCACAGCAACAGAGATAGCCTCTGAGCTGTCATGATGCCTGCTCCACCTTTCAATAAGATCGTGACTGATCATCAAATTCAGTAACAAAAACAGAAAATGCTGGAAAATCTCAGCAGGTCTGACAGCGTCGGTGGGGAGAGAATAGAGCCAACGTTTTGAGTTTGAGTGAACCTTCAAAGTCAAGGCTCTATTCTCTCTCCACAGATGCTGTCAGACCTGCTGAGATTTTCCAGTATTTTCTATTTTTGTTTCAGATTCCAGCATCCGCAGATCCTTCCCTCCTCCCCCCATATATAGAATATATATAGTAACGCATCACGTGGTCACAATAGGAAGAAGAGCAGGCAATTTCTCCTGTGTTCTGAGGCCAATATTGATTCATCAACTAACACCACTGAAAACTAGATTTTGTCTTTGTCCTTTCATGGGAAGTGGGCTTCGCTGTTCCAGTGGAGTGGACAAAGTTGGCACAGAGGTGGCAGAATGCTGAAAGGAGAGGGAAGGGAAAGACATGTTTGTGGATCACACTGGAGATGGTGGGACTGACAGAGGCTGGTGTGGTGGCAGCGAGAGGGCAAAGGGGTAACCCTGTAATGGTTCAGGGTGGGAACGGAAGGGGCAGGAGCAGGAGTGTGTGAAATAGAAGACACCAGGATAGGAGGGAATCCTTGGTTCAGTTGAAGGAATTTCAGAAGCTCCGATATGGAAAGCTGCATCCACTTGAAGATCTGATGGTGATGAAGATATTGGGAAAATCGTAGAATCGTGGAATGAATCACAGAATCCCTACAGAGCAGAAGGAGGCCATTTGGCCCATCAACCCTGCACAATCCCACCCAGGCCCTATCCCCGCAACCCCAACCTTTATAAAGTATATTTATTAGTCACAGGTAAGGCTTACGTTAACACCGCAATGAAGCTACTGTAAAATTCCCCAAGTCGCCACATTCCGGTGCCTGTTTGGGTCAATGCACCCTAACCAGCACGTCTTTCAAAATGCGGGAGGAAACCGGAGTATCCGGAGGAAACCCACGCAGACACGGGGAGGATGTGCAAGCTCCACACAGACAGTGACCCAAGCCAGGAATCAAACCCAGGCCCCCGGTGCTGTGAGGCAGCAGTGCTAACCCACTGTGCCACCCCTTCTTCATCTCCTGACACCAAGAAGCAATATATTGAATGTATTTTAGCAGCGGCGAATGGGATCAAAGATTAAGGGGGAAAAGCAGGATGAGGCTATCGAGCCATGATCGTAATGAATGGCAGAGCAGGCTCGAAGGGCCAAATGGTCTCCTCCTGCTCCTACCATCTATGTTTATTTATTTCTGTATCATGGCCAATCCACCTAACCCGCATGTCTTTGGAGTGTGAGAGGAAATCACAGCACCTGGAGCAAACCCATGCAGACACGGGTAGAATGCGCAAACTCCACAAAGACATTGACCCACAGTCGCAATTGAACTTGGGTCCCTGGCACAGTGAGGCAGCAGTGCTAACCCACTGTGCCACCGTGCTGCTCCCCCAGTGGATATAAGGGGCCACCGGACTGCCAGATCAGCCGTGGGATTCCGGCACTTTCTGATTCTATTTCAGATTTGCTGCACCTGCAGTGTTTTGCCTGAAGTCGGGAAAGGCAAGTTCTTCACCTCGTCTTTCTGCTTTCTAGAAATCGCCAAGAGAAACCCGAAAAGCACAAAGGAGCATCAGCTGTCTCTGCAAACCAATCGGCTACTGGGAGAAAGGTCAAGAAAGGAAGGAGAAGTTCAAAGGTCAGACCGATCCCGAGGTCTATCGACCAATCAGAATTAGGCGGACATCGTAGCCAATCTGTGAGCCCTGCGCCATCCTCATTCCCAACTCAACCCACCAATGGTGATCGCAAACCGAAGGGTGACCAATCAGAATCTCGAACAAAGGGTCAGCTGACTGTTCCCAAGGCAGCCTGGGGCGTGTTCCAAAGTACAAAGCTACACCCAGGTATTGGCTGAGATTCTTTTGGATAATAATCATGAACAAACAGTGACTGGGCTTAGTTCAATTCTGAACAGTCCAAAAACAGTGGGGGAAATCTTACCCCAAAACGGCACAGGGTTGATATCGGTGAGAAAACCGGCGTGTTTCTCTCCATTCTTAAGAACATAAGAAATAAGAGCAGGAGTAGGCCATCTGGCCCTTCGAGCCTGCCCCGCCATTCAATAAGATCATGGCTGATCTGTCGTGGCTCAGTTCCACATTCCGGCCCTCTCCCCATAACCCTTAATCCCCTCTCTTATCAAAAACCCATCAACCCGCGACTTAAAAATATTTAGCGAGGCAGCCTCCACCACTTCAACGGGCAGAGAATTCCAGAGATTCACCACCCTTTGAGTGAAGAAGTTCCTCCTCAACTCCGTTCTAAACCGCCCCCCCTTTTATCTTGAGGCTGTGCCCCCTAGTCCTACTGTCTTTTTTGAGCAGGAAGAGTCTCTCCACCTCTATCCTATCCATCCCATTCATCATCTTACACGTCTCAATGAGATCTCCCCTCATTCTTCTAAACTCCAACGAGTACAAGCCTAGTTCATTCAGCCTCTCCTCATAGCTCAACCCCCTCAACTCCGGTATCAGCCTAGTAAACCTCCTCTGCACTCCCTCCAAGGCCAAAATATCTTTGCGCAGGTGCGGCGCCCAAAACTGCACACAGTACTCCAGCTGCGGCCTCACCAATGCCCTATACAGCTGCAGCAAGACCTCCCTACTTTTATATTCAATCCCCTTCGCATTGAAGGCCAGCATCCCATTCGCCTTCCTGACCACCTGCTGCACCTGCAAGCTGGGTTTTTGCGACTCATGCACAAGGACCCCAAGGTCCCTCTGCACCGTCGCCTGCTGCAGTTTTTCGCCACGTAAGTAATAGTCCTTCCTACCATTCTTCCTTCCAAAGTGGACCACCTCACACTTGCCAACATTAAATTCCATTTGCCATTTCCTTGCCCATTCGCTCAGCCTATCTAGATCCTTCTGCAGACTCTCCACACCCTCCGCACAATTTGCCGTTCCCCCAATCTTGGTGTAATCCGCAAATTTCGACACCCTGCACTCGGTTCCCTCCTCCAGATCATCTATATAAATGGTAAAAAGCTGAGGCCCCAGCACCGACCCCTGGGGCACTCCACTAGTCACCATCCGCCAATCCGAATAGCACCCGTTGACCCCCACTCTCTGCCTCCTATTTAACAACCAATCCTCTATCCACGCTAACACCCTACCCCCAACTCCAAGTCCCCTGACCTTCTGCAATAACCTCCTATGAGGTACCTTGTCAAACGCCTTCTGAAAATCCAGAAAGACCACATCCACCGGCTCTCCTCTATCCACCGCCCTAGACACATCCTCATAGAACTCCAGTAAATTTGTCAGACACGACTTCCCTTTAATGAAACCGTGCTGCGTCTGCTCTATCAAGCAATTCCCTTCAAGATGCCTCGCAATTTCCTCTTTAATGACGGATTCTAACATTTTACCTACCACAGACGTTAAACTAACCGGCCTATAATTCCCTGCCTTTTGCCTGGCACCCTTCTTAAACAACATTTGCCGTTTTCCAATCTTCCGGCACTTCCCCGGAATCCAGCGACGTCTGGAAAATAACCACCAATGCATCCATTATAACCTCCGCCATTTCTTTCAGAACCCTCGGATGCATTCCATCCGGTCCTGGGGACTTGTCCACAATCAGCCCCTCTAGTCTGTCGAGCACCGCCTCTCTAGTAACAGTAATGTCATTAAGACCCTCCATTCCTACCACCTTTCCATCACTAACACCCGGCAAATTATTCACATCCTCCTCCGTGAAGACGGAAACAAAAAAGTTATTCAAGACCTGAGCCATATCCCCATCCCCTACCACTAGGTCCCCTTTCTCATCCTCTGAAGGACCAACGTTCACCCTAGCCAGCCTCTTCCTTTTTATATCTTTATAAAAACTCTTGCTATCCTTTTTTATATTAAGTGCTAGCCCAGCTTCATTGTTTCTCCAACCCTCCTTTATCAACTTCTTTGTCAATATTTGTTGACATTTAAACCTCTCCCAATCCTCTTCTCGCCCACTCCTCTTCGCTACTCTAAATGCCTCCACTTTTAATTTAACACTTTCCTTCACCTCCTTCGTTATCCACGGCTTATTACCTCTCCTCCTACAGTCCTTTTTGACCATCGGAATAAATTTCTGCTGAGCACCAAGAAAGATCTCCTTAAAGATCCTCCACTGCTCCTCAGCCGACCCTCCCTCCAACGCGCTCCCCCAGTCCACATTCGCCAATTCTTCTCTCATCCTACCATACTCCCCTCTATTCAAACAAAGGACGTGTGTCCGGGAACCCACTTTCTCCTCCTCCATCTGCACCAGAAACTCTACCATACAATGATCACTCTCTCCAAGAGGATCCTTCACCTCAAGGTCCCTAATTCTACCCACCTCATTACATAGCACCAGATCCAAGATCCAAGATAGCCCATCAACCCGCGTCTTAAAAATATTTAGCGAGGTAGCCTCCACCACTTCAATGGAATTCTATGCCCGTTGAAGTGGTGGGTTGATGGGTTTTTGATAAGCGAGGGGATTAAGGGTTATGGGGAGAGGGCGGGAAAGTGGAACTGAGCCACGACAGATCAGCCATGATCTTATTGAATGGCGGGGCAGGCTCGAAGGGCTAGATGGCCTACTCCTGCTCCTATTTCTTATGTTCTTATGGGACAGCCTATCCCTTCGTCAGGTGGCTGGGAATTCTGATCATGATGTAGAGATGCCGGTGTTGGACTGGGGTAAACACAGTAAGAAGTCTCACAACACCAGCTAAAGTCCAACAGCTTTATTCGATGGTACTATCAGATTAACCTGTTGGACTTTAACCTGATGTTGTGAGACTTCTTACTGAGTTCTGATCATAAACAGGACATAAAGACACAAACTCAGTTTACAGAAAAATGATTGGAATGTGAGTCTTTACAGCGAACTAATTCTTAAAGGTACAGACAGTGTGAGTGGAGAGAGCTTTAAGCACAGGTTAAAGAGAAGTGTATTGTCTCCAGACAGGACAGTTAGTGAGATTTTGCAAGTCCAGGCAAGTTGTGGGGGTTACAGATAGTGTGACAGATACAGGTACAGAGCGGTGTTCATTCATCCGCTGTTGTAACATCTGCATGGTCTCCCCAGAGAACCAGGCAAGACTGTTCCCTTCCTGTTGGCGAACACTTCAGTGGTCACGGGCATTCGGCCTCTGACCTTCGGGTAAGCATTCTCCAAGGCGGCCTTCACAACACACGACAGCGCAGAGTCGCTGAACAGAGACTGATAGCCAAGTTCCGCACACGTGAGGACGGTCTCAACAGGGATCTTGGGTTCATGTCACACTATCTGTAACCCCCGTGACTTGCCTGGGTTTGCAAAACCTCACTTACTGTACTGTCTAGAGACAATACACATCTCTTTAAACTGTGATCAGTGCTCCTTCCACTCACACTGTCTGTACCTTTAAGAATTGATTCACTGTAAAGACTCACATTCCAATCATTATTCTGTAAATTGAGTTTGTGTCTTTGTGCTCTGTTTATGAGTTTATCAGTAAGTTTATGAATTTATCAGTAAGAAGTCTCACAATACCAGGTTGAACTCCAACAGGTTAATCTGATAGTACCATCAAATAAAGCTGTTGGATTTTAACCTGGTGTTGTGAGTGTTCTTACTGTGTTTACCCCAGTCCAACGCCAGCATCTCCACATCCTGATCAGAATTCCCAGCCACCTAACGAAGGGACAGCCTGTCCCGAAAGTTTGCGGCTTTTAATAAGAACATAAGAAATAGGAGCAGGAGTAGGCCATCTAGCCCTTCGAGCCTGCCCCGCCATTCAATAAGATCATGGCTGATCTGTCGTGACTCAGCTCCACCTTCCGGCCCTCTCCCCATAACCCTTAATCCCCTCTCTTATCAAAAACCCATCAACCAGAAGGTGGAAGAGAGAATGTCCAAGGTGGGTGGAATCCTTCACTATGCTGGCTGCTTTATTGAGGCAACTGGAAGTGGAGACAGAGTTAATGGATTTTGTTACGAATAAACCTGTTTGGACTTTAATCTGGTGTTGTGAGATTTCTTTCTGTTTTATCCCAGTCCAACGCCAGCATCTCCATGTCATGACAGGTTGGCTCTGACTGATTGGTATGGGCATGATGCCAACCTGGCAATGCTAACCTGTGCTGGGTCAATGCCAGGAGACTGTCTGACCTGTCCCTCTCCCCCAAACGTGATACATCGCCTTGGCATGGGTCGAAAATATAGGAGGACAGTGCCAAAATCCAGCGAGGGGACGGGTTAACATAGAACATAGAACATTACAGCACAAACAGGCCCTTCGGCCCTCGAGTTGCGCCGATCACATCAACCCCACCAATCTATAGACCTATCTATAACCCCCAATCCCATTAAACCCCATATACTCATCCAGAAGTCTTTTAAAAGACCCCAGCGAGTTCGCCTCCACCACCGATGACGGCAGTCAATTCCATTCACTCACCACCCTCTGAGTGAAAAACTTACCCCTAACATCACCTCTGTACTTCCCTCTCCGCACCTTAAATCTGTATCCTCTCGTAGCGACCATTTCAACCCGGGGAAATAGCCTCTGAGAGTCCACCCTATCTATTCCTCTCAACATTTTATAAACTTCTATCAGGTCGCCTCTCAACCTTCGCCTTTCTAGGGAAAAGAGTCCCAGCTCCCTCAACCTAACTTCATAAGGCATGCCTCCCAGTCCAGGCAACATCCTTGTAAATCTCCTCTGCACCCTTTCAATAGCTTCTACGTCTTTCCTATAGTGAGAACTGCGCACAGTACTCCAAATGAGGCCTGACAAGGGTCCTGTAAAATTGCAGCATTACCCCCCGACTCCTAAACTCAATCTCTCGATTAATGAAGGCCAGTACACCATACGCCTTCTTGACCACCTGCGAGGCCGATTTAAGAGTCCTGTGGACCCGGACCCCGAGATCTTCTCCTCTTCAACGCTACTAAGACCCCTGCCCTTAATAGTGTACTCGTTCATCCCGTTGGTTCTACCGAAATGGACGACTACACATTTATCCGCGTTGAAGTCCATCTGCTACTTCTCTGCCCATTCCTGCATCCTATCTATGTCCTGCTGCAACTTTTGACATCCTTCCAGACCATCCACAACACCACCGACCTTCGTTAGTTGTATTAAATATAATTAAATGAATGTAACGCAGGTTCACACTCGTTACGGGGAAGATTGGCACTCGGGAGGGGTGGGGAAGGATTACTCATCCAGTGAAAATACACCACTGCCTCCCCTATTTTAACACAGCTGCCTCCAGATTGCAATAGTGTGAGTGATAATATTCTCCTGACCAAATCTACAAAAGGCTAACACAATCCCTCCGATGGTTTCATTCCAGGTCTGCAGGATTCACACCAGGGGGAAGGGTCTGGTCTCCTCGATACACAATTGGCTCAATGTCACAATCAGAGCTTCAGAGACAGTGGGGTAAGATTAGATCTGTGATCTCTTGTCTGCTAAGGTAAACGAGACAGTGAGGCCAACAACTTGTTAAAAAAAAAGCGTGGATTCGCCTGAGCAGAGAGCACGTTTATTCAGACAGAAAGCACATTTCACACATTTATTAAATGTAATTTTGTCTTCAACTCCCTCTACACTGTCCCCCCATCAACACTCCCAGGACAGATACAGCACGCGGTTAGATACAGAGTAAAGCTCCCTCTACACTGTCTCCATCAAACACTCCCAGGACAGGTACAGCACAGGGTTAGATACAGAGTAAAGCTTAAGAACATAAGAACATAAGAAATAAGTACATAAGTACATAAGAAATAGGAGCAGGAGTAGGCCATCTGGCCCTTCGAGCCTGCCCCGCCATTCAATAAGATCATGGCTGATCTGTCGTGACTCAGCTCCATCTTCCCGCCCTCTCCCCATAACCCTTAATCCCTTCTCTTATCAAAAACCCATCAACCCGTTTCTTAAAATATTTAGCGAGGCAGCCTCCACCACTTCAACGGGCAGAGAATTCCAGAGATTCACACAGTGAGCACGTGAAGAAGTTCCTCCTCAACTCTGTTCTAAACTGCCCCCCCTTTATCTTGAGGCTGTGCCCCCTAGTCCTACTGTCTTTTTTGAGCGGGAAGAGTCTCTCCACCTCTATCCTATCCATCCCATTCATCATCTTATACGTCTCAATGAGATCTCCCCTCATTCTTCTAAACTCTAACGAGTACAAGCCTAGTTTATTCAGCCTCTCCTCATAGCTCAATCCCCTCAACTCCGGTATCAGCCGAGTAAACCTCCTCTGTACTCCCTCCAGGGCCAAAACATCCTTGCGCAGGTGCGGCGCCCAAAACTGCACACAGTACTCCAGCTGCGGCCTCACCAATGCCCTATACAGCTGCAGCAAGACCTCCCTACTTTTATATTCAATCCCCTTCGCTATGAAGGCCAGCATCCCATTCGCCTTCCTGACCTGCAAGCTGGGTTTTTGCGACTCATGCACAAGGACCCCGAGGTCCCTCTGCACCGTCGCCTGCTGCAGTTTTTCGCCCCGTAAGTAATAGTCCTTCCTACCATTCCTCCTTCCAAAGTGGACCACCTCATACTTGCCAACATTAAATTCCATTTGCCATTTCCTGGCCCATTCGCCCAGCCTATCTAGATCCTTCTGCAGACTCTACACTAAGCTTCCTCTACACTGTCCCCCATCAAAGACTCCCAGGACAGGTACAGCACGGGGTTAGATACAGAGTAAAGCTCCCTCTACACTGTCCCCCATCAAACACTCCCAGGACAAGTACAGTACGGGGTTAGATACAGAGTAAAGCTCCCTCTACACTGTCCCCCATCAAACACTCCCAGGACAAGTACAGTACGGGGTTAGATACAGAGTAAAGCTCCCTCTACGCTGACCCCCCATCAAACACTCCCAGGACAAGTACAGCACGGGGTTAGATACAGAGTAAAGCTCCCTCTACACTGTCCCCCCATCAAACACTCCCAGGACAGGTACAGCACGGGGTTAGATACAGAGTAAAGCTCCCTCTACACTGTCCCCCCATCAAACACTCCCAGGACAGGTACAGCACGAGGGTGAATAAATATGCAAAAACACAGATTTCAAACCCAGCGGGCGAGAGCAGAAATCAGAAATCTGCAGCTGACTGGAGCTTTAGACGATGAGTGGTTGTAATCGGAGTGAAAATTCCACCGTGGAAGATTTGAAATTTTTGATATGAAACAAAAATTCAGACCTTAAATACCTCGAGAGACTCACTGAGTCTCCCTTTAGTGTTCTTCAAACAACTCTGAATATTCTAAATTCAACGTTTACGAATCTATTTCAGGTGAACAAGGTGTTGAGCAAAAAGTTTTGAGTCTCGCCGGAAGCCCGGAGTAATTGTTGGATTTTGTTGATGAAGTTTCCAGACACACACAGAGAGAGAGAGAGAGAGAGGAAAACAAGACTTCACCTCAAAGCACTGCAACATTGTCCAACAGGAAACCGGATAAAGATTTGAAAAGGAAGAGTTTAAAACCGTTCTGGGAAAGGGAAAGCGGAGGTGGAATTGAAGGGCTGGTCACTCTTTGCAAACCCAAGAGCATGGTTTTATTTAAATGTAATAAGTCCTCAGAGACAGCAGTGCCTTCACCAAAATCCCTTTATTGACCAGTCTGACAGAGGGCTACCAGTTCGCGGTCTACACTCGGAGTCCCAGAGGAACTGACACGCCTGGTGATATACAGAGCAAGAGGCCCATCAATTTGGCCCATTATCAGTGAGTTGCGATTCTGACAGACCCACCTCAGTTGCCTGATTAAGGCCACTCCGCCTGATCCCAGGCTGTTCCAAGTCCTTTTACAGCCGTTGGAATAGTTGTTAAAGCGTAGTCACCGTCTTAATGTCAGAAGCAACAATTTACACAGCAAGATGAAGATGCCTTATGAAGATAGGTTGAGGGAGCTGGGACTCTTTTCCCTGGAGAGGCGAAGGTTGAGAGGCGACCTGATAGAAGTTTATAAAATGTTGAGAGGAATAGATAGGGTGGACTCTCAGAGGCTATTTCCCCGGGTTGAAATGGTCGCTACGAGAGGACACAGATTTAAGGTGCGGGGAGGGAAGTACAGAGGTGATGTAAGGGGTAAGTTTTTCACTCAGAGGGTGGTGAGTGAATGGAATCGGCTGCCGTCATCGGTGGTGGAGGCGAACTCGCTGGGGTCTTTTAAAAGACTTCTGGATGAGTATATGGGATTTAATGGGATTGGGGGTTATAGATGGTCTATAGATTGGTGGGGTTGATGTGATCGGCGCAACTCGAGGGCCGAAGGGCCTGTTTGTGCTGTAATGTTCTATGTCTATGTTCTTGGATGTTTCTTGGATGAAGAATAATAACTGGGATAGAACACTATGAAGGACGGCCCTTCTCTTCCACTTAGATCTAGAATCTTTCACAGCCACACAAGAGGCCGGACAATCCCTCTGCTTAACATCTCGTCTGATAAACTCTGACAGTGCAGCGTTCCCTCAGTGCTGACACTGGCCGTGAGGGGCAGGATTGGAACAATCGATGGTCTGTGATACAAAACAGAACCCAGCCACCTTAATTCAAACTCCAGATCTTCCATCGCATTATGGTGACCGTATTTTCAAAAGAGGAACTCTGGGCTCCCTGAGGTGACGCATCCTGACAACATGAACAGTATTTACTGTGCAGCTCCTGAAGTGTGGAACTTTCTCCGGATACACTTGAATTGGCTTTAAATCTATTGGTGTTTCTTCCTTTCAAAGTCGATTCCCCGCTGTGGGTAGGAGCCAGTTGGATAAGAACCTCCAGCCTTCCTGCTGTCTATTACCTTCCCACTTCGCCCTTTCTTCCCGTTATTCGGAACGCTATCTTGTGTGAGGTCTGGGGTCCATGAGCAACCCAAACTCAACCCACTCCAGCAGGATGAATGGGAAGACTGAAAATCGGGACATTTGAGTCATTTTGTGGAAATTGTTAGAATTTTTTTGAGAAACTGTGACATCTGTTCACCCTCGAGAAGGTTTACAGCACAGATACAGGCCTTTTGGCCCATCGGCTCCATGCTGGTATCTCATGCTCCATACAAGCCTGCTCCCTCCCCTCTTCACCTCACCCACTAAACATCTTCCATGAACACTGCTGCCTCACAGCGCGAGGGACCCGGGTTCAATTCCCGGCTCGGGTCGCTGCCTGTGTAGAGTTTGCACATTCTCCCCGTGTCTGCGTGGGTTTCCTCCGGGTGCTCCGGTTTGCTCCGTTACTCCAAAGATGTACATGTTGAGTGGGTTGGCCTTGCTAAATTGCCCCTAATTGTCCAAGATGCGCAGGCTAATGGCATCCAATGGGGAGCCTGGGGAAGATACTCTGTCATAAAGTTCGTGCAGACTTGATGGGCGAAATGGCCTCCTTCTGAACTGTTGGGTTTCTGTGATTCTTTCTCTTTCATGTACTTATCCTCTCCCCCCATATCTGCATGATCCACTCCACTCCGCTCCCTGTGATAGTGAGTTCCTCACCCTCACCACTCTCT
This sequence comes from Prionace glauca, assembly GCA_037974335.1. NCBI lineage: Eukaryota > Metazoa > Chordata > Chondrichthyes > Carcharhiniformes > Carcharhinidae > Prionace > Prionace glauca. The sequence goes on along the minus strand of CM075723.1, from coordinate 5,151,098 downwards.
AGGGGAAGAGAATTCCCGATGGGATTTATTGACAACTGTCGCGTACTTATCACCTCCAGTTTTGGGAATATTCCTGAACCGAAAGCTGGGAGTTAACGCGAAAGAACGTGGCACAATCTTCTCAATTACCCTCCAGTCCAATTAGCAGATCTCATACCCGGTGGTGGCCATTGTTGGGGGTGGGGGGGGCGACGCGGGGAGGAGGGGGGGGGGGGGAGGGGGGGAGGCTCTTGTGGAGCAGTGGGTAGGGTCCCTGCCTCTGACACAAGTCAGGATTGGGTGGCCAAGGGCATTGCGTTTAGAGCGAGCCTAACGACCATCAACTTGAACAAGTTCCCAACACACAGAGGCAGGGAGACTGGAAGACAGATTCCGGGTTTGCCGGCTGACACTGGAGCCTCTCCAGTCATTGATCACACTGCCAGGCGACAACATGCATGGAAAAGTGTGAGTTGCCATGGTAACTCAGACAGCTTTGGAGGCCGGTTGGCGCCGTTGACCGGTGTGGATCAGATTGGTGCCAACAGCAAGGGGTCCGGTCCTGGCCAGGGAGCTGCCTTTGGGCTGGTGAAGAAGATGGCCCATTGGATTGGCGACGGTGCAGAGGGACCTCGGGGTCCTTGTGCATGAGTCGCAAAAACCCAGCTTGCAGGTGCAGCAGGTGGTCAGGAAGGCGAATGGGATGCTGGCCTTCATAGCGAGGGGGATTGAATATAAAAGCAGGGAGGTCTTGCTGCAGCTGTATAGGGCATTGGTGAGGCCGCAGCTGGAGTACTGTGTGCAGTTTTGGGCGCCGCACCTGCGCAAAGATATTTTGGCCCTGGAGGGAGTGCAGAGGAGGTTTACTAGGCTGATACCGGAGTTGAGGGGGTTGAGCTATGAGGAGAGGCTGAATGAACTAGGCTTGTACTCGTTCGAGTTTAGAAGAATGAGGGGAGATCTCATTGAGACGTATAAGATGATGAATGGAATGGATAGAATAGAGGTGGAGAGACTCTTCCCGCTCAAAAAAGACAGTAGGACCCGGGGGCACAGCCTCAAGATAAAGGGGAGGTGGTTTAGAACAGAGTTGAGGAGGAACTTCTTCACTCAAAGGGTGGTGAATCTCTGGAATTCTCTGCCCGTTGAAGTGGTGGAGGCTGCCTCGCTAAATATTTTTAAGACGCGGGTTGATGGGTTTTTGATAAGAGAGGGGATTAAGGGTTATGGGGAGAGGGCGGGAAAGTGGAACTGAGCCACGACAGATCAGCCATGATCTTATTGAATGGCGGGGCAGGCTCGAAGGGCCAGATGGCCTACTCCTGCTCCTATTTCTTATGTTCTTATGAGTCAAATTTAGAGCTTCTAGAGAGACGATCAGAGTGCAACAGTTCACAGAGTGTCACGGAAACCTGAAACTCTCATAGAACATAGAACATTCCAGCGCAGTACAGGCCCTTCGGCCCTCGATGTTGCGCCGACCAGTGGAACCAATCTAATGACCCTCTAACCTAAACTATTCCAATATTATCCATATACCTATCCAGCGGGTTTCTCGCTGCAGAGATCTGTGGATGCTGGGGGAGCAACAGGATAAAGGCAAAATCCTGCGGATGCTGGAATCTGAAACAGAAAATGCTGGAAAATCTCAGCAGGTCCGACAGCATCTGGGGAGAGAGAATAGAGCCAACGTTTCGAGTCTGGATGACCCTTCGTCAGAGCTGAGGGAAGAAAGAGGATTGTTTTGAGATTTGATAGATTTGTGTCAGGGAAATGTATCAAAGGGTATGAAGAGTAGATGGATGGAGCTGAGATACAGATCAGGATCTAACTTATTTAAGGAAAGACATATTCTCACTGGAGGCAGTACAGAGGTTTACCAGGCTGAGACTGGGTATGGAAGAACTGTCATATGAGGAAAGATTAAACAGGTTTGATTTGTACTCCTTGGAGTTCAGAACAATGAGAGGTGACATTCACCTGGGTTTACAGGGTAATTTGAGAAAGTGGATTGAAAATTGGCGCAGTTGTAGGAGACAGAGGGTAATGACAGAAGTCTGCATCAGTGACTGGAGGCCAGTGTCCAGTGGTGTACCACGGGCATCTGTGCTGGACCCCCTCCTATAATCTGACATTTATATAAATGAAATTAATGACTATGTGAGGGGTAGGATTAGTAAATCTGTGAAGACACAAAGATTGGTCGGATCGTTAACAGTGAGGCAGTGTGTCTGGAGCTGCAAGAAGATACAATCGGAATGGTCAAATAGGCAGATAAATGGCAGATGGAATATAACCCTGAAAAGTGTGAGGTGATACACTTTGGAAGCAGTAATTTAACAAGAATTTGATGCCCAATCCATCACGCAAACCAGCCTCCCATCCATTGACTCTGTCTACACTTCCCGCTGCCTCGGGAAAGCAGGCAGTATAATTAAGGACCCCCACGCACCCCGGACATTCTCTCTTCCACCTTCTTCCTTCGGGAAAAAGATACAAAAGTCTGAGGACACGTACCAACCAACTCAAGAACAGCTTCTTCCCTGCTGCTGTCAGGCTTTTGAATGGACCTACCTCGCATTAAGTTGATCTTTCTCTACACCCTAGCAATGACTGTAACACTACATTCTGCACTTTCTCCTTTCCTTCTCTATGCTTTGTCTGTATAGCGCGCAGGAAACAATACTTTTCACTGTATGTTAATACATGTGACAATAATAAATCAAATGAAGAAAGGACTCGATGGATGATAGGACACTAGGAAGTTCTGTAGGACAAAGGGACTTTGGTGTGTTTTTACACAGATCTCTGAAAGTTGAAGAGTATGTAAGTAGGGTGGTGAAAAAGACATAAGGGACACTTACCTTTATCAATCAAGGCATAGATCACAAAAGCAGGGAAGTCATGATGGAATTGTATAGAATAGAACAAACAAAGAACAAAGAACAACACAGCACGGGAAACAGGCCCTTCGGCCCAACAAGCCCGCGCCGCCGTCCCATGGTCAGTGACCTATTCATGATTTTAGTCTATGCCTAATGTGTGAGGATCAGGGAGGTCCAATATAGGGACAATTTGTTACCCAATCAATCAGCCTAAAAGCACATTTTTGGGATGTGGGAGGAAACCGGAGTACCCGGAGGAAACCCACACAACCACGGGGAGAACGCGCAAACTCCCACGGACCACGGAATGTTGGTAAAGCCACAGCTGGAGGACTGTGTGCAGTTCTGGTCACCATGTTATAGGAAGGGTGTGATTGTACTGGAGGGGGGTGCAGAGGAGGTTCACCAGGACGCTGCCCTGAGATGGAATATTTAAGCCATGAAGAGAGATTGGATAGGCTTGCGTTCTTTTCATTGGAGCATGAGGGGCAATGTGATTGCATTGTACAAAATTATGAGAGACACGGACAGAGTGGATAAGGAGCAACTATTCCCCTTCGTTGAAGGGTCAGTCACGAGGGGACACAGGTTGAAGGTGAGGGGCAGGAGGTTTAGAGGGGAGGTGAGGAAAAACATTTTTTACCCAGAGGGTGATGACGGTCTGGAGTGTGATTCCTGGGAGGGTGGTGGAGGTGGACCACCTCACATCCTTTAAAAAGGTATCTGGATGAACACGTGACACTTCAGAGCTCGGGGCCAAGTGCTGGCGGATGGGATTAGGTGGGAGGTCAGGTGTATGTCGCTGCATACTCGATGGGTTGAGTGACCTCTCCCGCACTGTACGATTCTATGACATGATTGAAACATGTCAGGTTCTTCAGGGGTTAGAGAGGGTAAATGTTGGGAGGATGTTTCATGGGAAGAGTGTGGAACCTGAGGGTACAGACACAGAATAAGGGGAAGTTCATTTAGGGCGGATCAGAGGTTGAAGTTCTTCTTTCAAAGAGTTGGGAAAACTTGGGAAATCTTTACCCCAGGGGGCCGAGGCACCGAACATTTCCAAAATTGAGATCAGTAGGTTTTTAATCAGTCGGGGATTTAACGGCTACAGAGAGAAGCGTGTGTTAAATCAGCCATGGACTGATTAATTGGTGCTGTGTGTTTGAAGGGCTGAATGGCCTCCTGTTTCTGATGATCTTATGAGTGTTGGAACTTGTTTGATATTCTCAATGGCGTTGGTCAGATTCAACATTAAGAACAAAGTCAGTCCGCAGGTACTAATGCCAGCTCATTTATTTCGTAAAACAAATCACGAATAACCGATTGGTTTGAATAGATTAATGACGTTTACATGACTTTAGTTTGCAGACTGTACATTTCCGATGGTCGGAGGTTCTCCCAGGAGGAGGTGTAAAGAGGCCCCCATGCTGACAGCGGGACCCCCCCCTCCCTCCCCTCCCCCCCCCCTCCCCTCCCCTCCCCTCCCCTCCTCTTCGCTGTGGTACAGGATACCACCGTGACCATTACAGAGGGTTACAGAGCACGTGGTTATACAGGCTGCACATCTGTCACAAACATCTGGCTGTTGCCCTCTCTAGGAAGCAGCGCCAGCCCTCAAAATCACAATCCCACCTACCCTTCACCACGCTGCTCGTTAGCTCCAAAATCTACCTGCTGGCACCATGAACTGGAGGGCACTGATACCCTCCGGCATCTTAAATACAGCCTCGCCATGACTGCCTCATTACAAGAAGATATAAATTAATCAAATGGTGAGATTAACGTTGGGAAAACAGAATAAGTTCTGAACAAAACACCAGCGATTGAAATGTACAGAGGGTGACCTTGCGAGGCTGCAGGAACAGGAGGGGCTGCTGAGCCTCCGGAATCAGTCATTTTATTTTACTTTGCTGAGTTAATTTTTTTTACACACAGGCTCAGTCCCAGGCACCCGCCACCAAGACCGGGGCAAAGCCCCACCACATCCAGAGTTAGCTCAGAGGGTTGAAAGGACGGCGTTAAGAAGCTGATTGGCAAGAGCTGGAGAGACACAGTGAAACCAATTCCACCCTCTGGAACATCTCCCAAGTTCAACCACTCCAGTCCTGGCAGCTGCTTCAATGGCCGAGACCTCAGCTCAGGGATTCCCTTTCTCAATCTCTCCACCTTTAATCTCCTTCGATAAAATTCTCTTGAAAGCTCACTTTGACAAGGCTGTCCTCACCTGTCTAAGTATCTGTGCAGCTCAATGGCAGAGTGTGTTTGATGACACTCCTGCCAAACACACTGGGACATTTTATGAGATTGAATGTGCTATATAAATGCAATTGCTGTTTCCTGCATCTCCAGCATTTTTTGACTGGACTCCTTTCAAAGAGACTTTATTCCTGTTGCATTTGAAACCTTGGTTGGGCATTTGCTCTCAGTGTCCCCAGTGTTAGGAATGGGTTAATTTAAGCTAATTTACATGTTAATTGTTTAATTGTGATTACAGGTGGCACTGGGGTAGGAGAGGTGTCTGTGGAGTCGATTCAGAAAATCCAAGCTAGGTATAGATGGGGAGGTTGTAAATTGGATTGGACACTGGCTCAATGGAAGAAGCCAGAGAGTGGTTGTGGAGGATTGCTTCTCTGAGTGGAGGCTTGTGACTAGTGGAGTGCCACAGGGATCGGTGTTGGGTCCGTTGTTGTTTGTCATCCACATCAATGATCTGGATGATAAAGTGGTAAATTGGATCAGCAAATTTGCTGATGATACAAAGATTGGAGGTGTAGTGGACAGCGAGGAAGGTTTTCAAAGCTTGTAGAGGGATTTGGACCAACTAGAAAAATGGCAAATGGAGTTTAATACAGATAAGAGTGAGGTATTGCACTTTGGAAGGACAAAGCAAAGTAGAACGTACAGGGTAAATGGTAGGGCTCTGAAGAGTGCAGTTGAACAGAGGGATCTGGGAATACAGGTACAGAATTCCCTAAAAGTGACGTCACAGCTGGATAGGGTCGTAAAGAGTGCTTTTGGTACATTGGCCCTCATAAATCGGTGTATCGAGTATAAAAGTTGGAGTGTTATGGTGAGGTTATATAAGGCATTGGAGAGGCCGAATTTTAGAGTGTTGTGTACAGTTTTGGTCACCTAGTTACAGGAAGGATGTAAATAAGGTTGAAAGAGTGCAGAGAAGATTCACAAGGATGTTGCCGGGACTTGAGAAGCTGAGTTACAGAGAGAGATTGAATAGGTTAGGACTTTATTCCCTGGAGCGTAGAAGAATGAGGGGAGATTTGATAGAGGTGTATAAGGTGGGATGGGTATAGATAGAGAGAATGCAAGCAGGCTTTTTCCACTGAGGCTAGGGGAGAAAAAAACCCAGAGGGCATGGGTTAAGGGTGAAAGGAGAAAAGTTTAAAGGGAATATTGAGGGGGGGGCCTTCTTCACGCAGAGAGTGGTGGGAGTGTGGAATGAGCTGCCAGATAAAGTGGTAAATGCGGGGTCACCTTTAACATTTAAGAAAAACTTGGACGGGTTCATAGATGAGAGGGGGTGTGGAGGGATATGGTCCAAGTGCAGGTCAGTGGGACTAGGCAAAAAATGGTTCGGCACAGACAAGAAGGGCCAAAAGGCCTGTTTCTGAGCTGTAATCTATGGTTTCTGTGCAGGATTTGCATTTCCTTTACTGGACAGCAACTGAGAGGCTCAGACTTAGAGGTTTACAGCATGGAAACAGGCCCTTCGGCCCAACTTGTCCATACCACCCACCTCTCTATCACCACAACTGCCCATCTCTATAGATAAATACAAAATACTGAGGATGCTGAGGACCTGCTCTGAAGAAGGGCCATCCAGATTGGAAACGTTGGCTTTTACTCTCTCTCCACAGATGCTGTCAGACCTGCTGAGATTTTCCAGCATTTTTGGTTACTGTTGCCCATCTCCATTCCAGTCTCAGCTCATTCTCCAACAGAATAATTTTGTCAGCGCCAGACTCTAGTATTCAGATATTCTCCTGATCAAACTCCCCCCCGTAAACTCATCCAAAGCTCTGCTGCCGGGGTGCTAACTTTCACCGAATCCCCGTCACCCACACGGGCTCCTGGACAGAGAAGCCTTATTCTTAAACCCCTCCCCCGCTCTTTCCCTCTAATCGTTTCAGGCCCCACCTCCCGCTGAGAACTCCTCCAATTCTGGCCTCTTCGCTATCCCTAATTTTCCAAACACAGCCAATGGCAGGTCTGGTCCTAAGCTCTGGAATTTCCTCTCGAAACCTCTCCCTCTCTCCTCCTTTAAGACGTTCCTTGGAACCACCTCCTGAACTTCTCTCTTGTTCTACCCACCACCATGGTTCTGTCCCACCCACCACGGGAGTTGCTGTGGGTGAGGGGCGGACATTTATGGAAAGGTCTGTTGACCTTGAGTGGGATTTTTCGGTTTTGAGACGAGTGCGGTGGTTTCATTTGATCACCATTCCATTGAAGCACCTTTATATATATATATATATATAATATATTTTATTGGATTAAGGGAGCTGTGAAATATACATTGTTATTCAACAATATGGTGCCTGGGTTCAAACCCAGACCAGGATGATGTTGGTGAAAGTCTCCTCATTCTCTGCTCAGGGCAGTTAAACCACCCCAGAAAAACATTCTTTTTAAATATATTATTTCGTGAGAATTGGTAAAGGCAGCGTTTATTGCCCATCCCTAATTTCCTCTTGGACTGAGTGGTTTCTAGGCTATTTCAGAGGGCAGTTAAGAGTCAACCACATTGCTGTGGCTCTGGAGTCACATGTAGGCCAGACCGGGTAAGGACGGCAGATTTCCTTCCCTCAAGGACATGAGTGAGTGACCCAGATGGATTGTTCCAACAATCAATGAAAGTTTCATAGTCGGCATTACTGAGGACTTAAATTCTACCGGTTGCCATTGTAGTACAGGTCGTCAGAGCATTATCTGGGGCCTCTGGATTACCATTCCAGTGACAATACCACAAGCGCCACTGCCTCCTTGTTATTCAACACGGAATAAAGGAACTGGGAGGGTTGGAAAATTGAACAAATTTGAGTATAATTTACTCTGTGTCTGATTCACTCCACACAAATCCAAGAACAATGACTGGGGAACTGTAGCTCACATAGACAGCAATGAGCTAAATGTTAACGCTGACATTATTCTGTTTTCGCTGAGATTTCTGCCCTCCGAATATTGTCCTGAGACCCCCTAACGATGCAGAGACTCGGTTTTGACATCTCTTACCAATGCCCGCACTTCCGATTGGGCACCCACGGGACACCAGCCCGGACTGCAGCAGACCTGGGCCGTACCTGACCGGAGGGGGTTCTGCGTGAGGTGGGGAAAGGGGGCAGCGTGGAACGCTGAGCTGAGAGTGTTCACCCTTGATGTGAGCCTGGAGTAGGAAGAGCCACCTTGAGACAGGCTGCAGGGAGAGTGAATCAGCACCAGAGGGTGCTGTGGAGTGGGGTGGCTGCAGTGCCACCTGCTGGCTGATGCCGCACACAGTCAGAAGTCTCACATCACCAGGTTAAGAGTCCTAACCAATTTATCTGATAGTAATCTCACAAGTTTATTACTATCAAATAAACTGGTTGGACTTTAACCTGGTGTTGTGAGACTTCTGACTGTGTGTTTACCCCAGTCCAACGCCGGCATCTCCACATCATGGTGCCACATACTGCAGCTCTGCGATGGAACTGGGTTTGTTTGCCTGTCGCTCAAAAGGTTTCTCCCCTTCCATCCCCTGGAGGGGATGGATAATGCCCAGACGGTTTTCCGTGCCAGCAGGAATTCCCGTCGAGGCTGTCCCTGCCCCACGCCAGTGAAATACCGGAGTTGAGGGGGTTGAGCTATGAGGAGAGGCTGAATAAACTAGGCTTGTACTCGTTAGAGTTTAGAAGAATGAGGGGAGATCTCATTGAGACGTATAAGATGATGAATGGGATGGATAGGATAGAGGTGGAGAGACTCTTCCTGCTCAGAAAGGATAGTAGGACTAGGGGGCACAGCCTCAAGATAAAGGGGGGCGGTTTAGAACAGAGTTGAGGAGGAACTTCTTCACTCAAAGGGTGGTGAATCTCTGGAATTCTCTGCCCGTTGAAGTGGTGGAGGCTGCCTCGCTAAATATTTTTAAGAAGCGGGTTGATGGGTTTTTAATAAGAGAAGGGATTAAGGGTTATGGGGAGAGGGCGGGAAAGTGGAACTGAGTCACGACAGATCAGCCATGATCTTATTGAATGGCGGGGCAGGCTCGAAGGGCCAGATGGCCTACTCCTGCTCCTATTTCTTATGTTCTTATGTTCTTATTAAATGATGAGGTTCCCACCAGGAAAGGTCTGGAAGCCATTGCATTCGCTTAAAAATTGAACAGCAGGTTAGGTGTAAGGATTCACATTCTAATCAGTAATCTCTAAACTGTCTGTGCTTTATATGCTCTGTCTGAGGCCAGAACTCTCCATTCACCTGACGAAGAGGCTAACTCCGAAAGCTTGTGAGGATATTATCAAATAAATAGGTTGGACTAAAACCTGGTGTTGTCAGACTTTTTACTGTGTTTACCCCAGTCCAACGCCGGCATACCCACATCATGACTAAGGCAGTAGTGCCACACAACACAATAGAGGTTAGGGTTAGGGTTAGGGTTAGGGGTTAGGGGTTAGGGTTAGGGTTAGTGTTAGGGTTAGGGGTTAGGGTTAGGGTTAGTGTTAGGGTTGGGGTTAGGGGTTAGGGGTTAGGGTTAGGGTTAGGGTTTAAAGATTACTGAAACTGTCTGTGCTTTATATGCTCTGTCTGAGGCCAGAACTCTCCATTCACCTGACGAAGAGGCAGCCCCCTCGAAAGCTTGTGAGAATATTATCAAATAAATCGGTTGGACTAAAACCTGGTGTTGTCAGACTTTTTACTGTGTTTACGCCAGTCCAACGCCGGCATTCCCACATCTTTGCTTAAATACACAGAGTGGGCTTCCCCTTTCCATTACTGCACGCCCCCCCCCTCTCCCCCCCTCCCCCCCCCCCTCCCCCCTCCCCCCCCATATTAGGAATTCCCCCCACTGCTGTCGTGACGTCACCTCGGCAGGTATCCAACAAATGGGGACAAATGTGGTACACCCCAAAGGGGGCAGGGGGTAAAGGACAGCCCCCGGGGGAAGAGGGTTATGCCCAGGCCAGTGCTCCCAGGCAGAGTGGGTATTACCTGCAGGTGGAGGGGGTCCCATGTCCATTGTGGTGGGGGTGGGGGTGGAGGTGGGTATTTCCCGGGGGTGGAGGGGAATCCTGTGTCCACCGTGGTGGGGGGGTAGTTCCCAGGGGAGGGGGATCCTGTGTCCACCGTGGTGGGGGGGTAGTTCCCAGGGGAGGGGGATCCTGTGTCCGCTGTGGTGGGGGGTGGTTCCCAGGGGAGGGGGATCCTGTGTCCACCGTGGTGGGGGGTGGTTCCCAGGGGAGAGGGGTCCTATGTCCATTGTGGTTGGGGGGGGAGGGGGGGGGGGGTCCTATGTCCATTGTGGCATTGTGGTGGGGGGAGTGGTTCCCGGGGGCAGGGGATCCTATGTCCATTGTAGTGGTGGGTGGTTCCCGGGTGCAGGGAGGTCCTGTGTCCATTGTGGTACGGGGGCGTGGGGGGCGGGGGGGGGGGGGTTGGTGGTTCTGGGGGGCAGGGTGGATCCTGTATCCATTGTAGTGGTGGGTGGTTCCCAGGGGACGGGGGTCCTGTATCCATTGTGGTCGGGGGTGGGGGCGGCGGTTCCCAACACGTAATAAAGGAAGGAAAAGACTGATTGGCTGATGGGGGAAAGATGGAGAGAATGGGGGGAGGTTTGTGTGGAGCAGAAATGCTAGCATTAGCCAAGAGGGGCCAAATGGCCTGTTCCCAAGCTGCAAATACCCAGTAATGAAAATGCCCTAATGTGGATAAAAGTGAGCAGTGTTTGGTAGGTCAGTGTTTGTACGGTGTGAGACAGAGGAGGGGAACCTGCTTCATTGAGAGGAGGAGTTTCTGATAATCCTCAACAGGATGGAACGGATAACAGAGACCCTGGGAGGTCCAGGCCAAGGAATTCCGAGGCAGGGTTGAGGGGATTCTGAATGAAGAATATTCCATTCTTCAGCTGAACTAAGAGACTGCAACATTCACAGGGTATACCTGAGGAACACCAGGTCCAGTTCCCAGCAGTGACCCACACACTCACCTCAATGAACCCACAATTCACACACAAAGAAACAAAAGAAACATCTTTGAAAAGGCCTGACAGACATGGAATTTCAAGGTTTTGAATTCCTTTGTATTTAGTGTCCTGTTTGTCTGATGACAAGGATCAAAATGATCATCAGAAATTCCACCTGAAATGACTTTATCCTCGCTGTGTCGAAGATTGAGCTGACGGATCCCATGAGTCACTTCCACGACCACAAAGGTTAAATATCCTGAGGTATTTCTAAGTTAGTTCAGCGATAAAATCACCAGATGGAACTCTGCAACTCGGTAATGTCAGGTCTCCAATTAGTATCTTCACCAGAACTGGACAAGAGTAGGAAGACAACTAACTCGTCGGGCTCCTTCTCCTTGTGGACTTGGGTCTCTCTCCCCGTCACTTTCACTCATGTCCACACCTCCATTGGGACCATCCGCTCCTTCGTGCTTAAGGCTGGGAGGAGGTTCTCCTCACACAAGAAGCAGAACGGGAACTGCACCAGGAATCCTCGGATTTTCTTCAGTTCTTCCACGGCTTTGGCCGGATCTTCCACGTTCAGACCCAACTTGACCGTGAAATCGGCCAGGTCGACATTGTTCTTCACGTGATCCGATGGTAGGCACCTGAAGACCTGGGCGAAGGGGATGAAATGTATTTTTATGCGTCTTAAACACACTCTCCAGCATCTTACAGTTTTCCATTCTCCTCTCTCTGCAACAACTTCATAGAACATAGAACATAGAACATTACAGCACAAACAGGCCCTTCGGCCCTCGAGTTGCGCCGATCACATCAACCCCACCAATCTATAGACCTATCTATAACCCGCAATCCCATTAAACCCCATATACTCATCCAGAAGTCTTTTAAAAGACCCCAGCGAGTTCGCCTCCACCACCGATGACGGCAGCCGATTCCATTCACTCACCACCCTCTGAGTGAAAAACTTACCCCTAACATCACCTCTGTACTTCCCTCCCCGCACCTTAAATCTGTGTCCTCTCGTAGCGACCATTTCAACCCGGGGAAATAGCCTCTGAGAGTCCACCCTATCTATTCCTCTCAACATTTTATAAACTTCTATCAGGTCGCCTCTCAACCTTCGCCTCTCCAGGGAAAAGAGTCCCAGCTCCCTCAACCTATCTTCATAAGGCATGCCTCCCAGTCCAGGCAACATCCTTGTAAATCTCCTCTGCACCCTTTCAATAGCTTCTACGTCTTTCCTATAGTGAGGCGACCAGAACTGCGCACAGTACTCCATTTATCTGGCAGTTATAATCGAGCAAACATATTCCCAGGCTTTTCACGAGCAAAATGTGACACAGAGTCACGGAAGGAGATATTAAAACAGGCGACTAAAGGAGGCGTAATGAAGGGAGATGGAATTGCTTGGGGGGGGGATTTGTAACGTTTAGGATTCAGGCAGCCAGAGGGTGGAATGATTAAAATCGAGGATGCACTCCGAACCAAAACTCAGAAATCTCAAAGAGTAAACAGGGGGGTGGGGGGAAGGGGTTGAGGGGGAGTGCAGAGATAAAGAGGGGCTTACACTATGGCTGAATTTGAGTGGCCCAGTGGCACAGTGATTAGCACGAATATCTCACAGTGTCAGGGACCCGGGTTCAATTCCGGCCTTGGGTCACTGTCTGTGTGGAGTTTGCACATTCTCCACATGTCTGTGCGGGTTTCCTTCGGGTGCTCCAGTCTCCTCCCCCAGTCCAGGTCAGCTTGATGTTAAATTGCAGGGTAAATATGTGGGGTTATGGGAACAGGACCTGGGTGGGGTTGTGGTTGGTGCAGATTCGATGGGTCGAGTGGCCTCCTTCTGGGGATTCTATGGATTGGGAAATAAGGATGAGAATGGTTAAACAGAGACATTGTGGCATGTGAGTGTTTGGTGACTGATCAGATGGGCTGATGGGCGAATGGGTCACGAGGTGAGTTACAGCTGGTAGCAGTGTTAGAAATGATATAATGGAAGGTTGGAGACTTGGCTGGCGAGCGTTGGAGGTCCGGGGAAACAAAGGCTGATCTGCTGCAAATCAAAGCGTAGTCTAGACAACGCGGTCAGGATCAGCAGTGTTACACGTAGACACTTGTTCATCAGGAAAGCTATACAGGCTGGAGCTTGAGGAAAAGAACGGGTGGAGCTCTCTAAAACAACAGGGATGGTGACTAGTGGGGTGCCCCAGGGGTCGGTGCTGGGGCCTCAGCTTTTTACCATTTATATAGATGATCTGGAGGAGGGAACCGAGTGCAGGGTGTCGGAATTTGCAGATGACACCAAGATTGGGGGAACGGCAAATTGTGCGGAGGGTGTGGAGAGTCTGCAGAAGGATCTAGATAGGCTGGGCGAATGGGCCAGGAAATGGCAAATGGAATTTAATGTTGGCAAGTGTGAAGGTGGTCCACTTTGGAAGGATGAATGGTAGGAAGGACTATTACTTACGGGGCGAAAAATTGCAGCAGGCGACGATGCAGAGGGACCTCGGGGTCCTTGTGCATGAGTCGCAAAAACCCAGCTTGCAGGTGCAGCAGGTGGTCAGGAAGGCGAATGGGATGCTGGCCTTCATAGCGAGGGGGATTGAATATAAAAGTAGGGCGGTCTTGCTGCAGCTGTATAGGGCATTGGTGAGGCCGCAGCTGGAGGACTGTGTGCAGTTTTGGGCGCCGCACCTGCGCAAAGATATTTTGGCCTTGGAGGGAGTGCAGAGGAGGTTTACTAGGCTGATACCGGAGTTGAGGGGGTTGAGCTATGAGGAGAGGCTGAATGAACTAGGCTTGTACTCGTTGGAGTTTAGAAGAATGAGGGGAGATCTCATTGAGACGTATAAGATGATGAATGGGATGGATAGGATAGAGGTGGAGAGACTCTTCCCGCTCAAAAAAGACAGTAGGACTAGGGGGCACAGCCTCAAGATAAAGGGGGGGCGTTTTAGAACGGAGTTGAGGAGGAACTTCTTCACTCAAAGGGTGGTGAATCTCTGGAATTCTCTACTCGTTGAAGTGGTGGAGGCTGCCTCGCTAAATATTTTTAAGACGCGGGTTGATGGGTTTTTGATAAGAGAAGGGATTAAGGGTTATGGGGAGAGGGCCGGAATGTGGAACTGAGACACGACAGATCAGCCATGATCTTATTGAATGGCGGGGCAGGCTCGAAGGGCCAGATGGCCTACTCCTGCTCCTATTTCTTATGTTCTTATGTTCTTATGATAGACAGAGAGAGAGAGTGTTCCCCCTTCCAGAGGAAATCAAAGATGGGGTCATTTTTTGGTTTAAAGTTTCTACTCAATTGGCTGAATTCCTTAGACCAATCAGCCAGAGTCTTGCAAAGCATCATGAAAATAATGGCCAATGGAACCCGAGTTTCTGGGATCTTTAGAGTTAGAAGCAAACCCCTCCCAATAAATTGACCAAGGTCAGTGTGAATTCATTGCTATTGTAAAATCTCACACCGAGACCTCCAGTCAGGCTCAAAATAGTCAAATGGGAGCTTGTGGAATAAGAGCTGGAATTCTCCGATGTCCTATCTCCAGCTGCCATGGCCAAATTTCCATTCACAGCCCGGGACTGGAGGATCCCAGCAGAGCTGGAGAATCCCAACATGAGCGGAGAATTCCAGGGGAACTGGAGAATCCCAGTGGGACTGGAGAATCCAGCAGGACCAGAAAGTCCCAGCAGAATTGAAGAATCCCAGCATGACCAGAGAACTCCAGGGGGACTGGAGAATCTCAGCAGGGCCAGCGAATCCCAGCGGAACTGGAGAATTCCAGCAGGACAAGAGAATCCTAAAAGGACCAGAGAATCCCATTCCCAGGCAAGGTTGGAAAATTCAAGCCAAGAAGTCTTTTAGGTATGTGAATTTTTTTTTAACAAAGGAATTCGATACTGAAGCTGAATCTAAGAACAAAACAGTCTGATTTAGTTTGGAAATGTCTGTTTGAATGGTTTAATATTTGAGGATTTTGAGATAGTGAGTTGACTCTGTCATGAAGAAAGCACATTTGTTGTGATAAACCCATCTTCAGACGCATTCACTAAACTGCACACAGGTGACCACTCCTAAACACAGCCAGGTACCGAGAGGCTTCTGATTAACACATGGACATGAAGGGCCAAATGGCCTTTTTCTGCACTGCAACAACGCACTGATACTTTTAGTTGCTGTATCTAGAGTGAGCTGCCCCCACAGTGGTGGAAACAGTTCTCATAACATTTTCCAAAATACAGCTACATAAATAATCAAAAAGGGGAAATGCAGAGGGCGAGAGGGAAAGCACAGGGGGAGGGGAGATTCACTGAATAGCTCTTTCAAAGAGCCATCACAGATGCAACGGGTAGAGTGGCCTCGTTCTGTGCAGCTGCGCTCAGCGTCCCCTCACTCAGACGAAGGAAATCGGGTGGTTTACCTTTTCATATATGGTAGCATTCCGAGCACTGGTTGGGATCCAGACTTCTTTGAAGAACTTCTCGCTAATGGGGTCTTGCACCTGGATCGAGGGATCGCTCAAAGCCCCAAGAATAAGCCTGTGACAGACAACGTGGTTAAAGAGCACGGAAAAAAAATCACAAAGCCTCGGACAGCTCCCAGCTGGGTGGGGGTTGGGGGAACGGCCAGTGGGAGGGAGTGTGAAAATTGTTCAATTAGGTTATGGAGGGAGGGAGTGGAAAAAAATGACTCAACCCAGCAAAATCTCAAAAGAGGAACAGGCAAGCCCTTGATATGGAGGTAAAACCAACACATATACACCTGTAACTGTGCGGCCAAATCTCCCTCCAACACAATTTTCAAGTTTGCTGATGACACCACCATAGTGGGTCACATCTCAAACAATGATGAGGCAGAGTACAGGAATGAGGTAGAGAGTCTGGGGAACTGGTGCGGCAACAATAATCTCTCCCTCAATGTCAACAAAATGAAAGAGATAGGTATCAATTTCAGGAAGTGTAGCAGAGAACATGCCCCATCTACATCAATCCCAGTGGATTAACGGCCTCAACCGGGATCTTGGGTTCATGTCACACTATCTGTAAACCCCACAACTTGCCTGGGCTTGCCAAATCTCACTAACTGTCCTGTCTGGCGACAATACACATCTCTTTAACCTGTGCTTAACCCTCTCTCCACTCACATTGTCTGTACCTTTAAGACTTGATTACCTGTAAAGACTCGCATTCCAACCATTATTTTGTAAATTGAGTTTGTGTCTTTATGCCCTGTTTGTGAACAGACAGGTCAAGGCAGGTGTAGGAAAATGCTTTGTTAAGATGGCAGCACGGGCTCTTTGGGCCGAAGGGCCTGTTTCCCGTGCTGTGTTGTTCTTTGTTCTAGAACTCCTGCTCACCTGGTGAAGGGGCAGCGCTCCGAAAGCTTGTGGCTTGAGGGGAGTTGAGGGGATTGAGCTATGAGGAGAGGCTGAATAAACTAGGCTTGTACTCGTTAGAGTTTAGAAAAATGAGGGGAGATCTCATTGAGACGTATAAGATGATGAATGGGATGGATAGGATAGAGGTGGAGAGACTCTTCCCGCTCAAAAAAGACAGTAGGACTAGGGGGCACAGCCTCAAGATAGAGGGGGGGCGGTTTAGAACAGAGTTGAGGAGGAACTTCTTCACTCAAAGGGTGGTGAATCTCTGGAATTCTCTGCCCGTTGAAGTGGTGGAGGCTGCCTCGCTAAATATTTTTAAGAAACGGGTTGATGGGTTTTTGATAAGAGAAGGGATTAAGGGTTATGGGGAGAGGGCAGGAATGTGGAACTGAGCCACGACAGATCAGCCATGATCTTATTGAATGGCAGGGCAGGCTCGAAGGGCCAGATGGCCTACTCCTGCTCCTATTTCTTATGTTCTTATATGTTCTTATGTGTTACCAAATAAACCTGTTGGACTTTAACCTGCGTTGTGAGACTTCTTACCCTGTCTATATCAATGGGGACAAAGTGGAAATGGTCGCGAGCTTAAGTTTCTAGATGTCCAGATCACCAGTGACCTGTCCTGGTCCCTCCAGGATGACGCAATAGTTAAGGAAGCCCACAGACACCTCCGCTTTCTCAGAAGGCTAAAGGAAATCTGGCATGTCTGTGACAACTCTCACCATCTTTTACTGATGCAGCCCGGAAAAGATTATTTCTGGTTGTATCACATATGGTATAGCTTCTGCTCTGTTCAAGACTGCAAAAAAACTACGAAGGGTTGTGAACGAAACCCAATCCATCACTCAAACCAGCCTCCCATCCATTGACTCCGTCTACACTTCCCGCTGCCTCAGAAAAGCAGCCAGCGTAATTAAGGACCCCCACGCACCCCGGACATTCTCTCTTCCACCTTCTTCCATCGGGAAAAAGTCTGAGGACACGTACCGACTGACTCAAGAACAGCTTCTTCCCTGCTGCCATCAGACTTTTGATGCACCTACCTCATAGAAACCCTACAGTGCAAAAGGGGCCATTGAGCCCATCGAGTCTGCACTGACCACAATCCTATCCAGCCTCTACCCCCATATATTTACCCACTAATCCCTCTAACCTATGCATCTTAAGACACTAAGGGGCAATTTTAGCACGGCCAATCAACCTAACCCGCACATCTTTGGACTGTGGGAGGAAACCAGACTGCCCGCAGGAAACCCACGCAGACACGAGGAGAATGTGCAAACTCCACACAGACAGTGACCCAAGCCGGGAATCGAACCCAGGTCCCTGGAGCTGTGAAGCAGCAGTGCTAACCACTGTGCTACCGTGCCACCACAACTTACCTTGCACTAAGTTGATCTTTCTCTTCACCCTAGCTATGACTGTAACACTACATTCTGCACTCCTTTCCTTTTCTATGTAGAGTATGCTTTGTCTGTATAGCGCAAGAAAGAATACTCTTTACTGTGTATGATTAACCTGATGTAGTGAGGTTTCCTACTGTTTCACTGTATACTAATACATGTGGCAATAATAAATCAAATCAAATTAAATCGAATCTCTGGAGCAATCCAGAAATATTGCCCACCTGAACTGAGATCTGTGAACATTTACAGACGCTCCCTTAGTTCAGCAGTTCTGAGATTCACAGGAGTATAATTATGGACAGTGCCTTATCAATGACATTTAAATAGGCAACTGATCCCTTCAGATCCCTTTCAAATCTCTCTCCTCTCGCCTTGAACCTATGCCCTCTCATTCTGAACTCCCCTACCCTGGGAAAAACATAGAACATAGAACATAGAACATTACAGCACAAACAGGCCCTTCGGCCCTCGAGTTGCGCCGATCACATCAACCCCACCAATCTATAGACCTATCTATAACCCCCAATCCCATTAAACCCCATATACTCATCCAGAAGTCTTTTAAAAGACCCCAGCGAGTTCGCATCCACCACCGATGACGGCAGCCGATTCCACTCACTCACCACATCTTGGCTATTCACCTTATCTATGCCCTTAATAATTTCATGAACATCTATAAGGTCACCTCTCATCCCCCTACGCAGCAGTGTAGTGGTTATATTACTGGACCAGTAATCCAGGAGAATACACGCATGTTATGGCCATTTTACTGATCTGATAATCGAGAGATGATTGAATGCAATGGCCACTATGCAAGTACCGCCATCTGTTTCTCTGGATCTCTCTGATATTCGGTGCAGACTCACTTGAAGCAATGCAGTCGGAGTTCCAACGCAAATTTCCCAGCTTTGTACTCCACACCGTCCATCACTGACGTCACAAACTGGGTGTCCTCCACAATAACGGCCACCTCACTGTCTCGCTTTCCCAGCATACTCCGATCATTAATGTTTGACGAACCTGAGGTGAGAATAATACTTTGTAACAACAAGCACAAAAACAGAAGCATTAAAATATCAGCTTGTGTTTCAATATCTCTGCAAAGCCTCTGAGGGCGGGTCCCCAGGATGTGAGTGTGCTGTCACCCCAACACATCCTGCTCTGGTTCAATTTCAGAGGCAGAGAGAGACAACTAAGGAAAATGTGCAAAGCCTCAGGCTGCAAAGTGCAGTATCACCCATTTTTATTCCGTGCTGTACCTGTCCTGGGGCTGCTGATGGGGACAGTGTAGAGGGAGCTTTACTCTGTATCTAACCCCATGCTGTATCTGTCCTGGGAGTGTTTGATGGGGGACAGTGTAGAGGGAGCTTTACTCTGTATCTAACCCCGTGCTGTACCTGTCCTGGGAGTGTTTGATGGGAACAGTGTAGAGGGAGCTTTACTCTGTATCTAACCCCATGCTGTCCCTGTCCTGGGAGTGTTTGATGGGGACAGTGTAGAGGGAGCTTTACTCTGTATCTAACCCCGTGCTGTGCCTGTCCTGGGAGTGTTTGATGGGGACAGTGTGGAGGGAGCTTTACTCTGTATCTAACCCCGTGCTGTATCTGTCCTGGGAGTGTTTGATGGGGACAGTGTAGAGGGAGCTTTACTCTGTATCTAACCCTGTGCTGCATCTGTCCTGGGAGTGTTTGATGGGGGGACAGTGTAGAGGGAGCTTTACTCTGTATCTAACCCCGTGCTGTACCTGTCCTGGAAGTGTTTGATGGGGGGACAGTGTAGAGGGAGCTTTACTCTGTATCTAACCCCATGCTGTACCTGTCCTGGGAATGTTTGATGGGGGGACAGTGTAGAGGGAGCTTTACTCTGTATCTAACCCCGTGCTGTATCTGTCCTGGGAGTGTTTGATGGGGACAGTGTAGAGGGAGCTTTACTCTGTATCTAACCCCATGCTGTACCTGTCCTGGGAGTGTTTGATGGGGGGGACAGTGTAGAGGGAGCTTTACTCTGTATCCAGCCAATGCTGGGGTATTTTATCTGTTAGCCCATTCCTATCTCATGCAGAAGGAGATAAAATCAATCTGTGGGTGCGTAGTGTATTGCTATCATTAAGATTTTTCACTGGAACAAAATACCACAGATGCTGAGAATTTAAAATAAATGTAGAAAGTGTACAGCTGATCCAGAAGCTTCTGTGCAGAGGAACCCAGTTAATCAGGTGAATGCTCCATCCAGAGGCCAGGCCTGATCATCTGGGGAATGGGAGATTGAATCTCACTGAGGAGGTGAAGGAAAGTGTTAAATTAAAAGCGGAGGAGTTTAGAGTAGCTAAGAGTAGTGGGCGAGAAGAGGATTGGGAAAGGTTTAAATGTCAACAAAGATTGACAAAGAAGTTGATAAAGGAGGGTAGGAGAAGCTATGAAGCTGGGCTAGCACTTAATATAAAAAAGGATAGCAAGAGTTTTTATAAATATATAAAAAGGAAGAGGCTGGCTAGGGTAAACGTTGGTCCTTTAGAGGATGAGAAAGGGGAGCTAGTGGTAGGGGATGGGGATATGGCTAAGGTCTTGAATAACTTTTTTGTTTCCGTCTTCACGGAGGAGGACGTGAATAATTTGCCGGGTGTTA
The DNA here is from genome assembly GCA_037974335.1 of Prionace glauca. Classification (NCBI taxonomy): domain Eukaryota; kingdom Metazoa; phylum Chordata; class Chondrichthyes; order Carcharhiniformes; family Carcharhinidae; genus Prionace; species Prionace glauca. The sequence continues at coordinate 5,130,631 of CM075723.1, read as the reverse complement.
GCAATGGAAAGGTGGTAGGAATGGAGGGTCTTAATGACATTACTGTTACTAGAGAGGTGGTGCTCGACAGACTGGAGGGGCTGATTGTGGACAAGTCCCCAGGACCGGATGGAATGCATCCGAGGGTTCTGAAAGAAATGGCGGAGGTGATAGCGGATGCCTTGGTGGTTATCTTCCAGACGTCGCTGGATTCCGGGGAAGTGCCGGAAGATTGGAAAACGGCTAATGTTACGCCGTTGTTTAAGAAGGGTGCCAGGCAAAAGGCGGGGAATTATAGGCCGGTTAGTTTAACGTCTGTGGTAGGTAAAATGTTAGAATCCGTCATTAAGGAGGAAATAGCGAGGCATCTTGAGGGGAATTGCTTGATAGGGCGGACGCAACACGGTTTCATTAAAGGGAAGTCGTATCTGACAAATTTACTGGAATTCTATGAGGATGTGTCTAGGGTAGTGGATAGAGGAGAGCCGGTGGATGTGGTCTTTCTGGATTTTCAGAAGGCGTTTGACAAGGTACCTTACAAGAGGTTATTGCAGAAGGTCAGGGGACATGGAGTTGGGGGTAGGGTGTTAGCATGGATAGAGGATTGGTTGTCAAATAGGAGGCAGAGAGTGGGGGTCAATGGATGCTATTCGGATTGGCGGTTGGTGACTAGTGGGGTGCCCCAGGGGTCGGTGCTGGGGCCTCAGCTATTTACCATTTATATAGATGATCTGGGAGGAGGGAACCGAGTGCAGGGTGTTGAAATTTGCTGATGACACCAAGATTGGGGGAAAGGCAAATTGTGCGGAGAGTGTGGAGAGTCTGCAGAAGGATCTAGATAGGCTGGGCGAATGGGCCAGGAAATGGCAAATGGAATTTAATGTTGGCAAGTGTGAGGTGGTCCACTTTGGTAGGAGGAATGGTAGGAAGGACTATTACTTACGGGGCGAAAAACTGCAGCAGGCGACGGTGCAGAGGGACCTCGGGGTCCTTGTGCATGAGTCGCAAAAACCCAGCTTGCAAGTGCAGCAGGTGGTCAGGAAGGCGAATGGGATGCTGGCCTTCATAGCGAGGGGGATTGAATATAAAAGTAGGGAGGTCTTGCTGCAGCTGTATAGGGCATTGGTGAGGCCGCAGCTGGAGTACTGTGTGCAGTTTTGGGCGCCGCACCTGCGCAAAGATATTTTGGCCCTGGAGGAAGTGCAGAGGAGGTTTACTAGGCTGATATCGGAGTTGAGGGGATTGAGCTATGAGGAGAGGCTGAATAAACTAGGCTTGTACTCGTTAGAGTTTAGAAGAATGAGGGGAGATCTCATTGAGACGTATAAGATGATGAATGGGATGGATAGGATAGAGGTGGAGAGACTCTTTCTGCTCAAAAAAGACAGTAGGACTAGGGGGCACAGTCTCAAGATAAAGGGGAGGCGGTTTAGAACAGAGTTGAGGAGGAACTTCTTCACTCAAAGGGTGGTGAATCTCTGGAATTCTCTGCCCGTTGAAGTGGTGGAGGCTGCCTCGCTAAATATTTTTAAGAAACGGGTTGATGGGTTTTTGATAAGAGAAGGGATTAAGGGTTATGAGGAGAGGGCGGGAATGTGGAACTGAGCCACGACAGATCAGCCATGATCTTATTGAATGGCGGGGCAGGCTCAAAGGGCCAGATGGCCTACTCCTGCTCCTATTTCTTATGTTCTTATGTTCACAGATAACACAAGAATTGGTGATGTGGTAAATAGTGAGTAGCAAAGCCTCAGATTTATAGGGTGACACAGATAGGCTTGTTAGCTGGGCAGAACAGTGGCAAATGGAATTTAACTCTGAAAAGTGTGAGGTGATGCATGTAGGGTGACTAACAAGATAAAGGAATTACACAATGAAGGGTAGGATGCTCGGAAGTACAGAGAACCAGAGAGACCATGGTGTGCGTGTACTAAATTCCCTAAAGGCAGCAGGACAGGTCGATAAGGTGGATAAGAAGACATATGGGATACCTGTCTCTATTAGTGAAGACATTGAATATAAGAGCAGGGAGGTTATGACGGAGCTGTATAAAACACTCATTAGGCCACAGCTAGAGTAGTGCTTGCGGTTCCAGTCACCACACCATAGGAAGGGTGTGATGGCACTGGAGAGGGTGCAGAAGAGATCCACCAGGATGTTGCCCGGGCTGTGAGGAGAGGCCAGTTCGAGTTTTTGTCTGAGAGTTTTCCTTAGAGCAGAGAGGGCTGAGGGGGGACCTGATTGAGGTGTATGTAATTATGAGGGACGTTGATAGGGTGGATAGGAAGGAACTTTTCCTCTTAGTCAATAACCAGGGAGCGGAGATTTAAGGGAAGGGGCAGGAGATTTAGAGGGGATTTGAGGAAAGCTTTTTTCACCCAGAGGATGGTGAAAATCTGAAACCTGCTGCCTGGAAGGGTGGTGGAGTCGGGAAATCTCACAACATTTCAGAAGCTAAGAAGCATTTAGATGACACTTAAAATTGCTGCAGCATACAAGGCTATGGAGCAAGTGCTGGAAAACAGGATTAGAATAGATAGGTGCTGATAGCTGCCACAGGCACGATGGGCTGAAGGGCCTCTTTTTGGTGCTGTGAAACACTGTGTCTCAATGGACCAGCCATCCAGGTAACAGGAGTTCAAATCTCACCGTGGCAGCATTTAGAAACTAAATTTAAACGGAATAAAGGTAAAAAAGGAGACTTGTGGGTTTTACTTTGCACAATGAGCTGTTAACGATCTGGAGGGCTATGCCTGAAGTGGAAACAGGTTCAATAATAAAACTACCTGAAGTGCCGAGCTTTGGGGAAAGAGAAGGCGGATGGGATTACTTAGCTGGTTCTTTCAAAGAGCCAGCACAGGCACAATGGGCCAAATGACCTCCTCGCCTTGCCCCCCCCCCCGCCTCCCCCCCACCCCCCCCCCCCCCCCCCCCCCACCCACAATGCCTTCCTCCTCCCCACTCCTGTGTGGCTCTCACCGATAATGACTGTGTTGTCATCAGCAATCAGCATCTTGCTGTGGACGTAGATGAGTTCAGTGACCAGCTGTCCATTCAATTCCGCGTGTGTCCGGAGGCCACAAACCGAGAAATAATTCATCCAGAGATCCTCCACTGCCAGGCGAGAAAGAGGGGGAACGAGTTAATAAAACGGTTAAACTGCAGGAAGGCATGAGCACAGTGTTGTCCAGTGCGGAGCAGTGAAGATTATCACTCCATCCGCCAGCCAGCTGTCACATTCTCCCCCTCCTCCACCGCTGACGCACAGTGGAAACAGTGTGTGCCATCCACAAAGGTATACTGCAGCAACAGCACAATGGTTAGCAGTGCTGCCTCACAGCGCCAGGGACCCAGGTTCAATTCCAGCTTTGGACGGAGTCTGCACATTCTCCCTGTTTCCACGTGGGTTTCCTCCCTCCAGTCCGAAAGATGCGCTGGTTAGGTGCATTGACCCCGTGCTAGATTGCCCCTACTTGGGCCAGAATTTGCAGGCTAGCTGGATTGGCCATGATCAATGCGTGGGGTTATGGGGTTGGGGTTGGTGGGGGAGATACCATCCCCTCTCTCACAACCTGTTTGTCCCCCTTGGTGACAGTCGCGAAGGTTGTGGTCTCGGCTCAGCGTTAACCCAGCCCTGATTCTGGCCGTCCCACACTTACTCTCTCTCTTCAATTGTTCAATGATTGAGTATTCTCCTCTGGCAATGGTCCTGTGGAGGAGGAGAAGAGTTCAAATAATTTAAGTATTGCTGAGAAAAAGAGACATACTGTCGAAGCTTCTCATTTTGCGCTCAACAGGGCAGATGCAAGAATACCAAATTTCAAAGGGAAAAAAAATGTATACTGCATGAGAAAAGGGTGTTGGCTGGCTGGCAAGTTGGCTCTGATTGGTCAAGGTGTTGCCATGCAGGATTCGATTGCTTAACCTTCACAGAGCCACAGTCCAGGCTGGGCCTGGGAATAGGTAGAACACCAAATTCCCCCATCGCACACGCACACACATACAGGGCTGACTGGATAGCAGATTGGGGTTCAGTGTCCACACCTGATCTCCATCTCTGCAGGGATGTGAGAGGACATTTTGGTGCGCGGGGAATGGAGGGCAGAGGAAGTGGGGGTTGGGTTGGGGACCTTGGAATAAGTTTACAGAAAGACTCCAATTTAAACAGTGTGTTTTACCACTCCAGGACTTCCAAAGTGCTTTGCAGCCAATTAAATATTCAGTGTAATTACTGTTGTAATGTACCAAGCCCTGCATTTACACACAGCAAACTCCCACAGAGATGTGGTAACGACCTGATAATGTGTTTGGATGATATTGGTTGAGGGTGACTATTAGACAAGACAACACAAGAATTCTCCTTCTCTTCATTAAAGTTGTGTCATCATAGGATCTTTCATATCTGCATGAACAGATAGACAGGGTCACCGTTAAAAATCTCAGTTCAAGACAGCTGACACTGGGCGGCACGGTAGCACAGTGGTTAGCACTGCTGCTTCACAGCTCCAGGGTCCTGGGTTCGATTCCCGGCTCGGGTCACTGCCTGTGTGGAGTTTGCACATTCTCCTCGTGTCTGCGTGGGTTTCCTCCGGGTGCTCCGGTTTCCTCCCACAGTCCAAAGATGTGCGGGTTAGGTTCATTGGCTATGCTAAAATTGCCCCTTAGTGTCCTGGGATGTGTAGGTTAGAGGGATTAGCAGGTAAATGTGTAGGGATATGGGGATAGGTTCTGGGTGGGATTGTGTTCGGTGCAGACTCGATGGGCCGAAGGGCCTGTTTCTGCACTGTAGGGTTCTATGGTTCTTTCAATAGGGTTCTATGGTTCTATGGACACTTGGAAGATCACAGCCTCCGGATTTCGGAATGCGTTGACCGTGGCTACCATTAAAATCGGGGAGATGAGAGGCCAGGATTAGAGGAGTGAGGAGATCTTAGGGGCCTGTCGGGCTGGGGGAAATTAGAGGGACGGGGAAGTCATGAGGGTCATGGAGAGTTTTAAAGCCAAGGATTAGAAGTTTAATATCGAGGTGTGGCCGGACCAGGAGCCAATGAAGGTCAGGGGTGAAGGGTGAATGGGATCTCAGGATGAGTTCGGATACAGACAGTGGAGTTCCTGGAGGGCGGAAGCTGACCTGAGATTGAAGTGCATAACAGCCTGGATTGCAGTTCCGCCACCTGTCGAGATGTCTCCTTCAAATCCTGGCATCAGGGGAGTCACCACGTAAACTCGGAATCTCTGCTTTTCCCTGTGGAAAGAAATTAAATCCCATTCAAACCATTGGCTGGATCTGAGAGGTCTGGGGTATGTGTGTGTGTGTGCACCAATATCTGAAGGAGAGAGGACAAGTTGTAAAGGTTTAAACAGCCTATCGGATTGTAAGCAGAGGCAGTAGGCAGAATATTGTGGATGATGAATATAACCCGTACCCATTGGCTCTGACAAACTGCACACTGCACTGAGCTCTGGTTGGCAGGGGGAACCGCCATTGGAAGGTTGTCCACCACCATTGGAAGGTTGTCCACCACCATTGGAAGGTTGTCCACCACCATTGGAAGGTTGTCCCACATTGTTGGCTGACGACTCCCCAGCGCGAAGGTGGCCAGAAGTGGTACTGCAGTGTCTGGAATTAACTCCCAGGACCACACTTGGGGTAAGTCCTGAGGGTCCGGGGGATGGGAGGTTTTTAAGATAAGAGATCTCCCTTTTAAGACAAAGGTGAGAATTTTCTCTCCCAGAGGATTGGTAATCTGTGGAATTCTCAACGCCAAAAACCCAGGGGGTTGGCTCATTGAATTCACTCAAGGGTGAGTTGGACAGGTTTCTGATAGAGAAGAGAGCAACAGGACAAGGAGGGCAAACAGGACAAGGAGGGCAAACAGGACAGTGGAACTGAGATCACAATGAAATGGTCCATGGTCTTATAGAATGGCCCAGCAGGCTCCAAATCCTGTGTTCTAAAGGGTGGAGGAAGCAGACTGAAACATAAATTCAAAAAGGAAATGAATAAATATTTGATTTGATTTATTATTGTCACATGTATAGATTGAAAAGTATTGTTTCTTGCATGCTATACAGACAAAGCATACCATACATAGAGAAGGAAAGAAGAGAGTGCAGAATGTAGTATTACAGTCATAGCTAGGGTGTAGAGAAAGATCAACTTAATTAGAGGGGGCATAATTCACAGGGTACGAGTTAATTCATTGGGATCGTCTTTCAAAGAGCTTGCACAGATGCAATGGGCCGAATGGTCTCATGTGCTGAACCATTCAATGGACAGAATGTCACACTCCCCCCAAAAGCGGGTTCTGAGGCCGGGAGGAAGAGCGTAGATTTGAATGGATGGGATTCCCAGCCACCCGCGTCTCCCACCACCCGGGATCCTGCCCACCCCAGCCCAGATTCAACCTCATGCCTGCGTGGGCAGGGCCTGGGATGGAAAACCTGCCCATTCGCTGAATAAGGCCCTGAAGTGGCCACTTTGTGGCCCTTTCCCACCCAGGCCCCATCTCTCACCTTCCGGGGAGGGTGGGAAAGTGACACTTTGAACCTTTCTCTGTCTCGGAATGGAAGGGTGGGCCTTATTCTGAAGATTCCCTCAGAGTTAGGGAGCCCTCCTTCTGGGACATTGGAGCTCCAGGGACCCCTTCCTCCCCTGGCCTATCCATTGACACTGCAAATGCCCTTCCCTCCAGACTGCGCCCGCCCCCCCCCACCACTGAGCATCCCATACTCTCCCACCCCCACACCCCCCACCCCGCCCCCGCGGCTGAGGTAGCCACCGCAACGTTGTCCACGGCAGTGTTGAAGAACTGTCGGCAAATCAGACGGGTTGCCAGCTCTCACGGGCGAGACTTCCTCCCAAGGGTGGGCAGCAGATCCTGCCCACTGCCAGTCAAGGTTCAAGAGAGCGTTAAATGGGAGCAGTGGGAGGGGGAGAGCCAGCGACCGTGTGTTAGACATCAACTCTTGGGTGCCACTCCCTCAACATCCTTAAAGATCTACCCTGAGATTCTGAACACGTTTCCTCGTAGAGGTGGAGAGACTCTTCCCGCTCAAAAAAGACAGTAGGACTAGGGGGCACAGCCTCAAGATAAAGGGGGGGCGGTTTAGAACAGAGTTGAGGAGGAACTTCTTCACTCAAAGGGTGGTGAATCTCTGGAATTCTCTGCCCGTTGAAGTGGTGGAGGCTGCCTCGCTAAATATTTTTAAGAAACGGGTTGATGGGTTTTTGATAAGAGAAGGGATTAAGGGTTATGGGGAGAGGGCGGGAAGGTGGAGCTGAGTCACGACAGATCAGCCATGATCTTATTGAATGGCGGGGCAGGCTCGAAGGGCCAGATGGCCTACTCCTGCTCCTATTTCTTATGTTCTTATGTGATATAAACACAAAAATGTTTCCAAATAGAAATAATTGTTGCTGCAGCACCTCCTCCACACGATGGAGCAATCTTCCAGCTGAGTAAATCCGAGCTTTGGGAATTCTCGGAATGTTTGAACAACTATTGAGTCTTTCATTAAAAATAATCCCCAAGTGAACTGCACCCGCCTTCCAGGCCAAGTGGCTCGATCGAGTCTTTCCAGAGACTCTGGTGGCACGTCCTGGATCCAAGTGCACACATCCGCTCTCGCTCAGTGTCAGGAAGGTGTACTGATACACCTCACCCCAATCCGGAACGGTAATAAAGGGGAGTGATTGCTACCCGTAACAAAGGGAGATCAAAACAACATAATCTCACACAGCAAAACTGGGGTGTAGATGAAACTGGGGTCAGAGAAAAGCATAATGGGGAGAAAGATTCTCTAACTCATTGTGTTGCGAGGGTCCAACAGCCAGATTGAGGGAGTAATCAAAGAAAACAAGTTGAGGAGTTTGACTGGGGTGAAATCTCTCCATGTCCCGGCCTGTTATCTGCACGCTGTTTACTGCTTTGGCAACTTGTCCCACCTTTTGGAATTGTGTTCCAAAGTCAAGGAAAGCCATGGTCCTGAAACCATTCCCTGGAGAATCCCAGTGCAAAATTCCCTTCACTTAGTAAAAAGGTAAAATCTCAAGATTAAATCTCACAAGGGAGCTGGGTAAATGTTTAACAGAGGATACATTCCAGGGCGATGGGGAAAGGACAGCACTGGGCTAATGGCACTGCTGTTTCAAAGAGCCGGCACAAGGTAAATGGGCTGAACGGTCTCCTCTGTGCTCCATTCTTCCCTGATTTTAAACATCTTTCTTTGCTGCGTAGGTACAAAAACGTTTGCTAAATAAAAATATCTGATCCTTAACACCTCCTCCACATGATGGAACAGTCCTCCAGCTCAGTTGGTGGTCTAATAGAGTTCTGTAAAATAATGGAAAAGGTTTGATCGGGGTAGATGTGGAGAAGATATTTTCACTTGGAAAAGGGCCAAAATTGGGAGTGACAAATACACGCTGGCACAGTGGGTTAGCACTGCTGCCTCACAGCGCCAGGGACCCGGGTTCAATTCCCGGCTCGGGTCACTGTTTGTGTGGAGTTTGCACATTCTCCCCATGTCTGCGTGGGTTTCCTCCGGGTGCTCCAGTTTCTTCCCACAGTCCAAAGATGTGCGGGTTAGGTGGATTGGCCGCGCCATATTGCCCCTTAGTGTCAGAAGGACTAACTGGGGTAAATGCATGGGGTTATGGGGATAGGGTCCAGGAGGAACGATGGGCCAAATGGCGTCCTTCAGCACTGTAGGAATTCTATGAACGGTCATTAATAAATCCAATGGAGAAACCTCTTTACCCAGAGAGCGTTGAGAATGGGGAACTTACGACCGCAGAGAGTGGTTGTGGTGAACTCATAACAGTCTCTCCACATAACTAAGCTGGTAATATTAGCAACACACCGATGGTAGCATCTGTTCCAGACTCTGAATATATCAAAATGCTTTCATAGCTAATGAAACAGCTTTTTAAAGGTTGGGGACTGTTTTAATGTAGAAACCATGGCAACCAAACGGTGCACAGCAAGCTCCCATTAAGAGTGTGATAACCCCACACGAGGCCCATGGGCAATCACTGATTGACCCTCCTGTGCGGCCCACTGAGTAGGAGTTCCCCCCGGTAACAAGAAGCGGCCTGCCCCCGCTGGAACACATCATCTCAACCTTTCATAAGGCAGGCCCAGGGCAGGGGCGAGAGTGTGGACACCACGGCAATAGTTTAAGAACATAAGAACATAAGAAATAGGAGCAGGAGTAGGCCATCTAGCCCTTCGAGCCTGCCCCGCCATTCAATAAGCTCATGGCTGATCTGTCGTGGCTCAGTTCCACCTTCCCGCCCTCTCCCCATAACCCTTAATCCCTTCTCTTATCAAAAACCCATCAACCCGTTTCTTAAAAATATTTAGCGAGGCAGCCTCCACCACTTCAACGGGCAGAGAATTCCAGAGATTCACCACCCTTTGAGTGAAGAAGTTCCTCCTCAACTCTGTTCTAAACCGCCCCCCCTTTATCTTGAGGCTGTGCCCCCTAGTCCTACTGATTTTTTTGAGCGGGAAGAGTCTCTCCACCTCTATCCTATCCATCCCATTCATCATCTTATACGTCTCAATGAGATCTCCCCTCATTCTTCTAAACTCTAACGAGTACAAGCCTAGTTCATTCAGCCTCTCCTCATAGCTCAACCCCCTCAACTCCCGGTATCAGCCTAGTAAACCTCCTCTGCACTCCCTCCAGGGCCAAAATATCCTTGCGCAGGTGCTTCACATTCTGGGATTTCACTTCACATTCTGGGATGAGTTGTGTTCCTATCCAGCCGGGCTTCATTACAAAGAGCCAAAGAAATAGAGCAGCAGCTAGAGTGGATCAGTTGGAACAAATGGCATCTCAATTGTCTGTTAGGGGTTTGCGGTTCAAGTCACACTCCAGAAACTTAAACGCAAAGTCCTTAGCTGCCTTGTCAGTGTTGAGGAAGTGCCGAGCTGCCCATCATATCCCACACAGAAGGAAGAACTATAAGCACTTGTCACACCCCCGGCTCGTTCAATTGGCTGGACGGCTGGCTCGTGACGCAGAGCGATGCCAACAGAGCACGTCCGCACCAGCCGAGATTATGCCCCACCTCCTCAACCTCGCCTCTTGCAAGGTGCAGAGGTGTGGTGATCCTCAGGTTAAGTTACCACCAGTCTCCCCCGTGATGGTCATCCGGGACTCTGGCGACGACAGCAGACAGAGGGTGGTTGTACATAGAACATTACAGCACAAACAGGCCCTTCAGCCCTCGAGTTGCGCCGATCACATCAACCCCACCAATCTATAGACCTATCTATAACCCCCAATCCATTAAACCCCATATACTCATCCAGAAGTCTTTTAAAAGACCCCAGCGAGTTCGCCACCACCACCGATGACGGCAGCCGATTCCATTCACTCACCACCCTCTGAGTGAAAAACTTACCCCTAACATCACCTCTGTACTTCCCTCCCTGCACCTTAAATCTGTGTCCTCTCGTAGCGACCACTTCAACCCGGGGAAATAGCCTCTGAGAGGCCACCCTATCTATTCCTCTCAATATTTTATAAACTTCTATCAGGTCGCCTCTCAACCTTCGCCTCTCTAGGGAAAAGAGTCCCAGCTCCCTCAACCTATCTTCCTAAGGCATGCCTCCCAGTCCAGGCAACATCCTTGTAAATCTCCTCTGCACCCTTTCAATAGCTTCTACGTCTTTCCTATAGTGAGGCGACCAGAACTGCGCACAGTACTCCAAATGAGGCCTGACAAGGGTCCTGTAAAGTTGCAGCATTGTAGAGGGTTGTTTTCCAAACTGGAGGCCTCAGCGATTGGTGCTGGGTCCACTGTTATTTGTCAGTTATATCAAGGATTTGGATGAGAATTTTGGAGGCATGGTTAGTAAGTTTGAGGATGACACCAAGATTAACTGGCATCGTGGTCAGTGAAGGAGGTTATCTAGGATTGCAACGGGATCTTGATCAATTAGGCCAGTGGGCCAATAAATGGCCGGTGGAGTTTAATTCAGATCAATGGGAGGTGATGCAGTTTGGTCGATCGAATCGGAGCAGGACTTACTCAGTTAATGGTAGGATGTTGGGGTGAGTTACAGAACAAGGAGATCTAGGGGTACAGTTTCATAGTTCTTTGAAAATGGAGTCACAGGTGATGCAGACATTCAAAATGCTTGGTTTCATTGGCCAGAACATTGAATACAGGAGTTGGGATGTCTTGTTGAAGTTGTACAAGACATTGGTAAGGCCACACTTGGAATACTGTGTACAGATCTGGTCACCGGACAGGATATTATTAAACTAAAAAGAGTGCAGAAAAGATTTACTAGGATGGCATCACCTCCCATTGATCTGAATTAAACTCCATCGGCCATTTATTGGCCCTCTGGCCTAATTGATCAAGATCCCGTTGCATTCAGTGATAACTTTCTTCACTGTTCAAGATGCCAGTAATCTTGGTGTCATCTGCAAACTTACTAACCATAAGAACATAAGAACATAAGAAATAGGAGCAGAGTAGGCCATCTGGCCCTTCGAGCCTGCCTCGCCATTCAATAAGATCATGGCTGATCTGTCGTGACTCAGCTCCACCTTCCGCCCTCTCCCCATAACCCTTAATCCCTTCTCTTATCAAAAACCCATCAACCCGTTTCTTAAAATATTTAGCGAGGCAGCCTCCACCACTTCAACGGGCAGAGAATTCCAGAGATTCACCACCCTTTGAGTGAAGAAGTTCCTCCTCAACTCTGTTCTAAACCACACAGTGAGCACGTGATCTTGAGGCTGTGCCCCCTAGTCCTACTGTCTTTTTTGAGCGGGAACAGTCTCTCCACCTCTATCCTATCCATCCCATTCATCATCTTATACGTCTCAATGAGATCTCCCCTCATTCTTCTAAACTCTAACGAGTACAAGCCTAGTTTATTCAGCCTCTCCTCATAGCTCAAACCCCTCAACTCCGGTATCAGCCGAGTAAACCTCCTCTGCACTCCCTCCATGGCCAAAACATCCTTGCGCAGGTGCGGCGCCCAAAACTGCACACAGTACTCCAGCTGCGGCCTCACCAATGCCCTATACAGCTGCAGCAAGACCTCCCTACTTTTATATTCAATCCCCTTCGCTATGAAGGCCAGCATCCCATTCGCCTTCCTGACCACCTGCTGCATCTGCAAGCTGGGTTTTTGCGACTCATGCACAAGGACCCCGAGGTCCCTCTGCACCGTCGCCTGCTGCAGTTTTTCGCCACGTAAGTAATAGTCCTTCCTACCATTCCTCCTACCAAAGTGGACCACCTCACACTTGCCAACATTAAATTCCATTTGCCATTTCCTGGCCCATTCGCCCAGCCTATCTAGATCCTTCTGCATGCAGACTCTCCACACCCTCCTCACAATTTGCCTTTCCCCCAATCTTGGTGTCATCAGCAAATTTCGACACCCTGCACTCGGTTCCCTCCTCCAGATCATCTATATAAATGGTAAATAGCTGAGGCCCCAGCACCGACCCCTGGGGCACCCCACTAGTCACCAACCGCCAATCCGAATAGCACCCATTGACCCCCACTCTCTGCCTCCTATTTGACAACCAATCCTCTATCCACGCTAACACCCTACCCCCAACTCCATGTCCCCTGACCTTCTGCAATAATCTCTTGTGAGGTACCTTGTCAAACGCCTTCTGAAAATCCAGAAAGACCACATCCACCGGCTCTCCTCTATCCACTGCCCTAGACACATCCTCATAGAACTCCAGTAAATTTGTCAGACACGACTTCCCTTTAATGAAACCGTGTTGCGTCCGCCCTATCAAGCAATTCCCCTCAAGATGCCTCGCTATTTCCTCCTTAATGACGGATTCTAACATTTTACCTACCACAGACGTTAAACTAACCGGCCTATAATTCCCTGCCTTTTGCCTGGCACCCTTCTTAAACAACGGCGTAACATTAGCCGTTTTCCAATCTTCCGGCACTTCCCCGGAATCCAGCGACGTCTGGAAAATAACCACGAAGGCATCCACTATCACCTCCGCCATTTCTTTCAGAACCCTCGGATGCATTCCATCCGGTCCTGGGGACTTGTCCACAATCAGCCCCTCCAGTCTGTCGAGCACCACCTCTCTAGTAACAGTAATGTCATTAAGACCCTCCATTCCTACCACCTTTCCATCGCTAACACAACACAGATGTTAGTCA